>VZTG01004479.1:587137-599612 GCA_013397845.1 Melanocharis versteri
CGGCGGGGCTGGCGCTGGGTGGGCCCGGCAGCCCCGGGGGCAGCGCGCAGCTCGCCGGAGCTGGGGGTGTGGCGCCGAGACGGGCCGCCGCTGCTGGGGGTGTGGCGCCGAGACGGGCCGCCGCTGCACAGCTGCGGGGTAGCCGCTCGCTCCCTCCCGCCGAGCGGTGTCACTGGGAAGCAGCAGCACGGAAAGCAGATCGCTGCTGCTGACTGTAAGGAAACCGGGGCCAAAGGATCACCACCGGGTGATCATATGCATCAAAAACTGCTTCGGGCTTATTCCTCGTAGTGCTGTAATTGTCCCCGCAGAGGCTCGTTCTGGCGCTCTCTGCAGTGCTCCTTCGGCTCACCGGTGCCTTCTGGATTCTCGTCTTGTCCCGCAAAATGGTTGGGCAAGAGCTTGGTCCTGTCTTTGTTTGTGTCCTCTGCAAAGATAATAAATATATCCCATTTCCTCCTTCGGATCATTAGGTAAAAGAACAAAGAGGGCTGTAGCCGAGACAGGTGCCACCTGTTCGGGGGGTTTTTTTGCTTATTTTGATTTGGATTTTTTGGTTGGTTGGGTTTTTTTAATAATACTAAAGCACAGAATTACCGAATCAGTCAGGTTGGAAGGCCACCACCATGAATCGTCTGGTCCAATCTCCCTGCTCAAGCAGGGTCATCCTAGAGCACATGGCGCAAGATTGCATCCAGATGGTTCTTAAATATTTCCAGTCAGGGAGGCTCCACAGCCTCTCTTGGCGATCAGTTCCCGTGCTCAGTCACCTGCACAGTAAAGTTGTTCTTCCTCATATTCAGGTGGAACTTCCTGTGCATCAGTTTCTGCCCATTGCCTATTGTCCTATTGTTTGTCACTGATCTGGTGATAGTGTTGATTTTCCATCCAGTTTACCCTCACTCAGTAAAAGTTCATCAAAACCCATTCTGTTCCTTATGTCCTGTGAGATTTGTTTAAGGCTCTAAGACACACATCATCTACTGCTTCTCTCCCACCTACAAGCCTTGTAACCACACTGTGGAAGGAAATTAGATTGGTTTGAGATGATTTGCCCTTAAAATTCCATGAATGGTCCTTATTCAGCTAAGTGGTATTATAGAAATAATTCAGATCTTAGCACTTTCAGGTCATTACTTTGCAAATATAAAATACAGTGTAGACAGTGCCTTTTGCTGGTATTGTAATATGTAATGGATCAGAGGATTTTACATCAGTTTAAAGTGTTATTATGATAAACATTTCCTCTCTTTCACAGAGCAGAATTTTCACCATTTTAAATGTTGCTTTTTAAATTATATTATTAAAAGCTCTAATCAAGCATTTTGCAAAACTCCACCATTTCCAAAGGCACATTCAGTGCTCAGCTACAACACATAAATTACAATGCTAAAAATATTTTTTTTCTTATCCTTTAAGTGATTGTCATTCAACCTACATTTTCGATGTACCCACGTGAGCATATTTTGCATAACTACAGGCATCTATATTTTGCATGTCCACAGACACCTGAAGAGGTCAAATCATTTCCCAATAATTTACCCTACCATCAAACCAAACTGGAAAAGAATACTGAAAACTAAAAAGCCACTTCATTTTGAAACTGTGATATAAATGTGCCTCCGGGGCTTTTTTTCAGTGCCTCTGGAAATCATGTTATCTTTTGCATTGCAGGAAATTTGCATAATTGTTTTTTCTACCTTGAGCACTTGGAGGCAGTGTTAAAGTGCAAGATACTGTGCATGTCACATCAATGGAATCGGTACTGTGGGATCACAGGTAGGCACACACTTGAGATATGCGTCACTTCAAAGTCTTTACAAAGAAAATAACGTGGCGAAAATGTACGATACACTTCTTCATTTTGAGAACAGCTCCAACACGGACGAGAATAATACTCAAATATTTTTGTGGGGTTTTCTAAAGCTGATCTAGCACGAACTAAAATTGAGCTAACAATCCTCAATATTTTTGATTTTAATAATTTCTTTTAGCACTGGTTGGTTAACTACCCTGTTAGTAGGGTAGCTAACATGGCAGTAGGTTGTTTTGAATATGGGTATGAAAAATAGTATTTGGCCATGAGAAAGGGAATAAATTTGCTCAGCAATACAGCACGCATTTTCAAAATGCCTTGACTTTAGTGGAATACACTGCAGTTTGATTGAGTAGTGTTTCTGTCTCTAGCAATTGTGAAGACAGTTTTATGGATTGTACACTTCTCACAATTGCTCTTGGCTTCCTATTTAAATTTTAACATTTGAAAATAATGTTCTGTGTTGTTTGCCTGATGTATTATTGCAGTCCACATACAGTGGTAAAATACGAGTCTAGGAAAATGCAACCAAAAATAACAAAATTTTTACCGCCGGACTTGAGTCTTGGTGGAAACTACAGGTAATCTCAGCATCTTTCAGAAAATTCCACTTTGGACTTTTCAAAACAAAATGAAAGACACAATATTTCATTTTAATGCAAATTGATAACATTTTCTCTAAGTAAATGTAGGAAAATGTTTCATAGACTCTAAATTACTATTCAGCCTGAACAATAACATTATAAAAATAGAACTGATTTTTGTCTTAAATCAGATTGTCTAGTGTTTAAATATATTCTTTCTCTACCCCAAATCAAATAAAGATATCCAAGTACAGCTTAGGAAAGTTTTCTTGGCAAATTAACTCCAAAATTTAAAAATGAAATAACATTTGAAAAATTACTTGGAAGATAATTAGGTTGGTTTGTGTGCAGTAGGACATAAGTAGCTTAAAAAAAAAAGGTTATCCATTCTCATTTCTGAGTGTCTGCATAGTACCACATTAATAATACAGTAACTGCAAACTCTTTCTCATATAAGCCATTTATTTCAGTCACAATTTGAACTAGAAATTATACTAAAGAATGGCAAAAGAAAGATTCTTCACAACCAAGGGGTCATTTTAGCTTCATGGCCAGGCCTGCAATTTTTGGCCACAGAGGTCTACCACTGCATATTAGGATGAGTGTGTGTTGCATGGGAGTCTCAGATTCTGGGGTTTTTCCCCCCCTGGCTGGTTGGCCAGCCCTGGCACCTTTAAGATAAATGAGGTTAAAATGATGCTTTTTATCTTTTTTTTGTCACATGGTGATAATTACTTGGTTCAGGGCGCTGCCCTGGCTAATGAGCCTCGGGCTCTTAGTGTTACCTCTTGGCTCAGCCCTTGCACTGTGTCTCAGGATAGCTGCCACCTCCTCCCTTTGACAGCTCTGAGACCATGCTAGAGCATGCTCTTGCCAAAACAACATTCTCCTGTGGGGCTGACAAACTGTATCAGGCTGCAAAATAATCCAAGACAAAATGCCTACCGGTGTGAGTTCTTTGTTTTGTCTTTGCTGCGCTCTTCATGGAAGTTAAAGCAACTTCCAGGTTGCTTTACTTAATGCTGAGACGCTGATCTGGTCCTACACAGACCAGCCTTGGCTTAGCAGAGCTTGTGCACAGGGGCATGGTGGCATACCTGGCGCGAACAGGCTTCAGATATATCAATAAGGCACATCTCAAAAATGTGTAAATAGGGAATTTCAGGCATTAGAGGAGAAAACAAAAGGCGTATATGAGGAGAGTCCTTCTGTGTCACGATATTACCCTTCTGTCATTCACTGGAATTCCTCTTCTGAAGTCTTTTTCCTGCTAGCCTTAGATACCAAGGTCAGCATCACTGATATGGAGGCAGTTATGCCCACTTGTTGCAAAGTAAATTTGGCTCAAGGGATTTTAACAGATTCTGATTTCAAATATCCATTCAAAACAAGGCAGGTTTACCTGAGTTTTCATACAGAATATTACGTCATTTAAGAAGAAATTTCTGTTTATTATATATGACAATACTTGAAAATGCAACACCTTTAACAAGCACAAAGAAAACACACAAGAAACAGTAACAATTTATTAATTTTTCTTTATCATGTGTATTAGTATTTCCAGTAAATATAAGGCCATGTAAGTAGCTTCATCGGATGTAAAAGCTTTGCCAAATCTTAAACTGAAAAAGAACTTGTTTGCTTTCATTCAGTTTCACTAAATGAGGAAGAAGGTCTCGAAGAATTGAGACCAATTTAGTTTGTATATTGCTTTCCTGTGGAATTTTAAACAGTGCACCCCTTCACAGTCAAGAAGAGATTAAAACCTTATTTCAATTGTCACTAGACTCTTCTGAAGTCAGTCATCAAGTTCTTCAGGTTAATATTGCTTTCTATAGTAACAGTCACATCACAGTGAAGATGCAGCTTATATTACAGCAGTTTTTCCAACCTTAAGGAAGTGGTGCAGAAAATTAAAGGATTTATTTTGTCAAATATGCCCTTCTGAAACAAAGCTGCATAATTTTTCTTAGGTACCTTACATATATAGGTGTTCCTTTCATGAATGGAATTAACAGAAATTGACAGTATTTCCATACCTGAAGATAAAAACCAAGGTTATGAAACTATTCCTAATCTTTGCCATATATTTTACAAACATTGAAGGAAGACTGGCATTTTCTTCCTTTTCTTCTTTCCTATATTTTTTTCTCAGTAATGGAGATAAATTTCAATTATAAGAGGGGGCAGAAAGAGTCTTGTTGCTTTAGACAGTGTACAAATACAGAATAAAAAAGATGGTGACTGTTCTAAAAGCTTCAGTAAACCATTTGACACTATGGATCTGAGTCACAATGACATTCACGGTTTCAGTTTCTGAAATTGTTTTAATTCTGCCCTTCATTCATTTTTCTCAGTAACAAGCTTGTTTTACAGGAAGCATTTTTGTTAACATCAGAACCCTGAGCCTAAACAAGTTTTATGTAGCAAATTAATCTTATTTGATCAATGATGCTGATTGAAACATTACATCAATTTTTACTGGTTTTTGTGTTTATTAATTATTTTTAAAATCTGGTTAATGTTCTAAACCAGTTCAGGTTTGCTCTGCAGCCATTCAATACGTATCTCGTAAATCCTTGCAGTAGCAGTGCAAGGTATTTCAGAAGGCACCAATAAACTTTGGGTGTGTATAGACCACTTACACAATTATGACAACCTTACACAATTATAGCAACCTGCTCCAGAGACTGGTGTGCAAGGAGCAATCTCAGCTGAAAATAACGGTGATCCAAGAACACTTCTCGTGTCATGAAGCATTGTCATGTAGAACTGTGGGGCGCTCTAGCACTGTGAAGCTGGAGCACTGGTTCTTGGAACATAACCCTCTGGCTAATCCTCAGCTGTGAATGTAACTAACTCTTCAAGGTTTTACACTGAGCCAGAGGTTCTTAACTGGTTCTTAACTGCTGAACCAGGAACAGAATTTTTTTCTTAGTGAGCAAGCCCTGGCCAAAACTGTGTCAGCTAGTAAAGATGAGTTGCAATGGCCAAGAGTATTTCCTGCTGTTGATTCTTAGTACACATGTAGCCTAGAGGTTCACCTGAAATTGAGCTGAGTCATTCTCCAAGCTCCAGAGTGCTTTAGTTAGATCTGTGTTTTCTGTAACAGGAACTAAAATTTGCCATATTTGTGCTGGAATTTATTTGTGGGCACCAAAATGAAGGATTTTTTAATCTGGATGCGGTCCTCAGTGGGACTTACTATGAAGACATGATTATTTTTTGTCCTATGGGCAACAGAGTATCCAAGGAAAGATTAAACATCTGTAATTGATATTAAAATATCCCAAGTTACAGAGTAATTGTTTTATTCTATTAATCATAAAAATGTAAGCCTCCAGCAGTTCCAAGAATTATCTGTGAAATAAAAAGCTCTGTAAGAAAAAGTTATACTATTTTTCTATTCTTTTATAACATCAAATATTGAAGATAAAGTGTTTCACTTCCACTCTGCAGCAGCAATTTAGCATCTTTTGTAAAAGAAAGAAACTGTGACTTTGGCAGCTTAAAAAAACCATAAACCAATCAAAGAATATGTGAAAAATCCTATCATTGCAATGCTTCTGAGCTGTCTAATAATACACTAGTAGTATCATCCTAAATGAGTTCAGAAACATGCATTAAAAAAATCAGTGCTTTGAAAAAGTGTGAAAATTAAAAATTAAAAAAACAAGTATTGACACTGCTCTTCGAAACATGTTAATCTACACTGGAAGTCGTAGCAGGAAGCCACATCATTTTTTTACATCTTTATTATCTTATTTGATTCCATGAATATTCGTTAGAATTTACAATCTTATTATTTAGCTCACTGTATTAAATATTTGCTTTTTTCCCCCAAGATCACCTTCTATGTATGTGGGTTAAAATAATGAAAGGATTATATATATATATAAACTATATATATATATAAACTATTGTATTACAAACCATCAAAAACCAAAGGCTGATGGTAAATGAAAGTCTTACAGTTGCCATTTGTTCTAAGGGAAATGAGTTCCCAAAACATAATTTTAGGAAAAGCCTATAGATCAGTATCACTGAATCAGAATATGATGCTGTACTATGGCAAAGTGAGGTACCAGTTTGTGTTGTAATGCAATATTCTTTCACTGAAGGGAATAAAATGCCAAAATCTGTCAACGCTGCTTGGCTCACTGTGCCCTGGCAATCTTGTTGAACGGTGCTGTGAAAGAGGTTGCTGTGTTCTGGAAACAACAGCTCCACCACCGATAAATGGCAGACCAAGCATATAATTAGTGCCTCCTCAAACTCACTAATTTTATCATGATGCATGGCAAATAGCACTTGGGATGACTTCCGAAGTTTGCCATTCAGAGAATTTCCTAATGACCTATCATTTGTGTGCATGCTTCCCTAACTAGCTAAGGATCAGTATGCCTGAGGGGAAAAAATCATAGGAGCTGTGACTCAAGGAGAAAGCTTTTGGCCTGGAGCTGTGGTGAGTTTTACTTTGAAAGTCATCCATTTAAATGCAAAAAAATGACATGCAGCCTTATTATGCCTGTATACTCAACAGTAACTGGAAGCAAGGAGTCCTCCAGGTACAGAGAGAATAATAAATTACTCTCATACTATTTGTGAAAGGAACAGAAAAAGCCACATCTCATTTCATGTCCATTTTTAATATTATGAGGCTTTGTGCCAATACTCTGATGTTACACATGGCGTCTATTGAAAACATGGAAGCTCAAGTTTCAGCTCCTAGAAGATATTGATGCATTTTTGTCTATAGCAACATCCTCATATTATCATCAAAATTTCTCACTGAAGATGAAAAAAAATGGGATTAAGTAACACAACCACCTTCTATAGTACTAATTGCTATTGCAAAAGTGTTTATAAGGTGAAGAGAGCGGTGATGCAGCAGTACTTGGGGAGAACAGACTTTAATTCCTTTACATGGCAGGGGTAGAGGAGTATCCACCTTGGATACAGCAGACCAGCCCTGATGGTAGGAAAATAAAGAATGTAGGAGCTGTGCTCCATTGTGCCCGTTCTAAATACCTCCTCCGTCAGGAGGAACCCAGTCTGCAACACCCATCTACCTGAGCCAGGCATGGATTAGCTGAGGAGCTTGAAGAAAACCAGATCCCCACCTGCCAGAGCAGTGCCAGGCTCTGAATTCATGTGTGGTCAGCAGCTCCACACAGAGCACAAGAAGCTAAGGATGACTTTGACTGGTCAAGGGTGGCCTGGGTGGCCCTACCGAGCTTGCTCTGGGATGGCAAACAGCCTGTACAGCTGCTGACTGTCACTGAGCTCTATTACTCCTGCCCTGTTTGTTCCAGGCCCTCTGACCATAAGGTTACCCTTTTCTAGCTTGGTGCTGGGTGCTGCTTCCCTCACCTTTGAGTCAGTACACCCTTGTTTTCATGTGCTCCTGCTGTGTAGAACCCAGATCCTAAACTCAGGAGACCAGGGAAGCAAGTACATTTGGATACACCTGCAGGGATCCACCTGGATCTGGCAATACCATTCCTAATGGTAATGCAGAAAACTGCTGACCTTTGAGGGACTCCTCATGGAGTTAGCTTCATGACTCTGTACAGCCTCCCTCTGAATTCCAGAATTAAGAGTGTGGTGTTGAAATTCAAGGTTGACTCTGCAAAAGAAAGAGCATATGGGCATATGGGATTAGCTCAATTCCGTGGGAAAAAACCAAAACTCATTGCTTCTAACCAGTCTGCCGTGTTACAGTGAGTCCCCACGGTACATACTGCAGGTAGGCCACTCCCACTGCTTTGTTGATTCCACTGGAGCACAATACAGAAGTCCTTCTAACATTAATGCCTGTCAATCATACAGACAAAGATTTGGTTCAGGAGACACCCAAGCAGGAAAAAATTGAGTAGTTAAATGTCACAGGCAAATGAACATGCCTAGCACCCAATGAGAAAGAAACTAATAGCATTCTTACTTCCTTTAGGCAATCACAGTAAGCAAGCAGATTGTGTGTCTTTTATCTGGCTACTTTTTTCCCCTAATAGATCCAAATTTCTGCTTCTCACAATAAAAAACAGTAATTGTATCTGACACAGCTTTCACACTGAATCTGTTCTTTTTTTCAGAAATTTAATTAACTTTTAATTGCTATAACATATTTCAGTGTCTGTTTTGTAATTGTATGAAGGTCTAAACAAAACACTAATCTATTTTTAATAGTATATTAAATTTTTGTTGCTTTCTTTAAACACAGATAAAATCAACTGCTCAAATCACAGAACTGTACTTCCACAACAGGAATACCAGCCTTCACTGCAAACAATTCTGACATTTTTGGGGACACTAAATTGGCTCTGCTGGAAGAGCTAAAGAGGTGGACTAACTCTGCTGCTACAGAACTGGAGCTGAAGAAGCCACGACCTTCCTCAGAGGTGTGGTGCAAAGCACAAAGATAAAAACCACAGTACCATCTTCCTCTCAATCATCTTCCCCCAGAAGTTTGCAATGGTTCTTTTGAATGCTAAACAGACCTGGGAGGCAGTTGGGAAGGCAAAGTGGATGATAGTCTTCGTTCTATGTCTTCTCTGGAAGAGCTGTTTCTGGTAGCTCTGTACAGGGATTGCGCAGCAATTGTGGTCTTTGACTGACAGGACTGCTCATTTCTGCTGTCTGACTTGTACTAGTGAAATTTTTCATGCCCTCTTTGCTTTTCTTATTTAAATACCTCTGGAGGAAGGAGGATGATGTTTGGGAGGCAGCCATACTCCTGACCTCTGGACAGTACTTTGAATAAGTCAGTACTAAATACAGTCGTTATCATAACGTGTCTTAGACAGTAAAATTATTCTAACACCACCAGCTAATCCTCTCTGCACCCCCACTGCTGTTGAGCAGTACCTTTTCTCTTCCAGCTAATCAGCATTTCAGCTAACATTTCTGAGGCTGCAGTAAGCTTAACTGGGTCTTGAACTAGGCTGAGAAATAGGCTACAAAAAATAATCACCAAATATAAGAGCCAGAGAACCTATTTGAGCTATTTGTGATAAGGCAGGTAGCTCAAAGAGAGAAACAAAATAAGTAAACTGGGAGAAAAAGAGAAGAAAAAGAGGTCAGCCTCCAACAGAAAGCGAAGGACTTGACTCAGTTCAAGATGTATGATCATAAACATCACTTCAAAAACAAATCACACTAACATTCTGAGCTGTCCTGTGGCAGTTTAAACATCTCAGACTAAAGATATGCGATATCTTTTTTGATTTCTTTGGGGGATTGATCTGTTGTTTCAAAATGGCCAAATTAAAATTGTACTTTATTTGAACATTAATCCCAGTTTGCAAATTATTTTGTGGAAATATCTTCACCTTGAGATGGAAATTTGCAATTCATTGTTGCAAATTCCACTTTCCAGGCCATTCTCTGATGATGAGTCTTTTTACAGCAATCTTTAACAGCCAGCACAAGGACATCCATCGGTTCTGTCTCACCCTTCACAACAATAGTGGCCTCCATCCATGATTCTTTATTAAATGATTCTAAGAGATTGAACTTTTTTGGGGTTTAGTTTGTTGGTTGTTTTTTTTTTTTTAATCTGTATGCATGGGAAGAGTTCCAAATGAGGCAATGCAGAAAATGAAATGTTGAAATCTAATTCTTCGCTTGACACTCCAGAACCTTTCAGCTACATCTGTCCCAAAGGAGGTAGTTCTACCAAGATATAACCCTTGCCAGCAACCTAGTTTGTATCTTTGCTATCTAAGTGCCACTGCCAGCTTTGTATAGTTTCTCTTCAAAACAGATAGGGGCAACTCTGTCAATGTGATAGCTGCATGAGAGACCACTGATCATGTTTCAGACACCATAGACAAAGGAAAAACATTCCAGATACATCTTGTCCCTTCAAAGGTCCAGTCAACTCCTGCTCCTGCCAAATGGTATGCAACACCAAACTTAGAGAGTAACAACAACAAAACCCCCCAAAAAACATCCCTAGGGAAGAATACCATCACTTGAAATCATTTTGGTACTGAAAGACAAGGAGAAAGCCCAGTCCCTGCACAGGCAGAGCTTCCAGCATCCACCTACCTCTTGACAAAAGGATTTGTTGCAAATATGCACAGAATCACAGTATCACAGTGTACGCTGAGTTGGAAGGGACCCATCAGGATCTTCAAGTCCAGCTCCTGGCCCTGCACAGGGCACCTCAAGAATCACACCATGTGCCTGAGAGTTGTCCAAACACTTCCTGAACTCAGACACATGACCATTCCCACAAAGGGTAAGGAAAAATACACGTCCGCTGCAATTTGTGAGAGTGCCATCTGCCCCTCTGAAAGACAACTGATCTGAAAACAACCAGAAATGTCTTCTGGGTACCATTCTCAAAATACCTACTTTCAGATCCAGTAACAACAAGCAGAGAGAATACAGGAAATATTCTGGGACAACTGTCAAATCCAAAACATGCAGAAAAATGTCTTTATATAGTACCTGATAAAAATATCAGTATATTTTATGCATGGATATATTCTTTAGATGTCAGGAGGTGTTTTTTTCTATATAAAATCCACAGTAAAATCCAAATCCACACCTAAAATTTATCCAACAAATTTATTATCATTCTTTGGCATAAAAAGAGAGGCCCTTTATCTAACAAGAGGCCAGTAAGATTCAAGAAATTCAAGGTGCAACAAAATTATTTTGCTTCCCAAGGAAAATACAACATAATTCCACCAAGAATCCATAAATAAACAATTATGTCATAGTAATTTTTCTATGCAATGTTTCACAGGCATTTGTACTGAAACTTGCACATGAATAAATGTTCTCCATCATATCCTGGTGTAAATAACAGCACAGCACCAAATAACAATCAATATTCTTATATATTAATAATCCTCTATAATCTGCTTATTCTAACTTGCTCAGACTGTAGCAAAATCCATTTTCCTTAACAATCAATTTGTATCACAAATATATATGGAAAACCCTCTCATTTTAAATGGATTTCTACCTCATTAAGCTCTTCTTAATGAGTCTGGGGATACAGCTTTCAAGTAAATGAACAGAAGGTATTTTAAATAAAATTAGCTGAGTTTAAATAAAAACATCTTGTATTTTACAATACCCTACAGCTAGCAAAAAATGAGCTACTTCATACACTAACCACCTAGTGCAATTTCCTATTCTTCTGTGAAGGTTTGCTTTGGGAAGAGCAACCTCATTGGACACATATCAAGAACCTTCTTTTAAAATGACAGACAGAAGCTGAATATATCCCTATGTGTAACACTGATTATGCAGAAGTGCATATTGGCCCTTGCTGTTTGATAGGGATCTTTGGTAATCTTACTCTATGATTGAGTCCATGTACTAAAATTCAGCTTCTTACTCACACTGCTATATATTATTTTTTTTATTTTTAAACACAGTTATAAAAATAAAATCTTCGATCATAAAATGAATTTGGAGAGAGACGCTGAATTCTGCATCATTCTGTCCTGACTTCAATGAAAGCAGTATTGTTCAAAGCTTGTCTCTGGCAGAATTCACCTATGGGATACAGACACAACTCTTCAGTTTTGGAGCTGTTCAAGGAGTATGAGTATGTAGCCAAAAATCTGGAAGATAATAAAAGAACTACTTGCAATATTTCAACTCTTCCCATTAGCAGTGCGATCTCATTTCAAAACTATGCACTTCTTTTTCCCAGATGATTTGGATCACTAGCTATCCAGATCCCTTTTAACTGCGTTTTCTGTTCCCTCTGCTCCAATGCAGTATCATTGAAGAGAAATACTCCAACCTGACAGACTGATCTCAGCCACCTGAAACACAAGTAATGAACAAATGAAACAACAAACAATATCCAGATTTTCTTTTTCACGCATAAATTGTACAGCATACTGCTCTTATCACAAGCATGTAACACTTCCCCACCAGAAGACAAGGAGATCTTTCATTTCTCATCAAAATAAGAAACCAAAGGCCGCTTCCTGCTAGCTATTGGTAAGCAGAGCTGTAAAAATACTTTGTTTAATTCTGCTCCAAAGCTTGTACTGAGCCCCGTCCCCAGAGAGGAGAGCTCAGCAGCCCCCGTTTAACCATC
>VZTG01004479.1:599631-685087 GCA_013397845.1 Melanocharis versteri
CGGCTGCAGGTGCGGCCGCCGGAGCGCGGCTCCGAGCCCCAGTGGGTGGAGGTAACGTGGGCCGCGGGCCGCCCCCCGCCCTCGGCGTCGCCCCTTCTCGCCGCGGAGCGGGGCCGCTCGGGGCGGGCAGCGCGAAAGCGCTCCGGCCCCTGCACGCGTGCGCCGGCGGGGAGAGGGTGGGCATTTGGGCATTTGAGGGGAGCGCTCCCTGCTTCTTTTCTAGGCTAGGCTGCGCTTCAGGCAGTTTTTCAACCTCGTCTCTCATTTCCACTCTAGAGCTCTTTCCTCGCCTCCTGGTATCAGCAGAGGTTGCAGCCAGTCCCTTCGGCAAAGGGACAAGCAGCAGGAGGCCGAGGTCGGCACACAGCGATTTCTCTCTGCTGCTCTTTCTCCCTGTGCTCCACAGAGTCCTCCGCAGGCAGTAGTCCCTTCACGAGCATGAGTGCTCCACGACCAAACACTTCCCTTCCAACTGTGCTGTTCCTTCTTTTTTCAAACACACTTCCACAGAGACACCACAAGCTTGGCTGATGGGCGCAGCTGTCGGCTTTGTTTGTTGTGTGATGCTATACACTTGGAGAAGAAAGGCCAGGTAGGGCAATGGGACTATGGCAGCAGTAGTTCTGATGTTGTTTGTTTGTTTTTTTCCAGGACACTAACTAAAAACGAAATTTAGCCTGTAGACCACCACACAGGTTGAGGAGAACATTGTATTTTCCCCCTTTTTCTCCCACAGTCTTCTGCTGGGAGAGGTAGGTAGGTCTGCAAACTCTTCGATGGATGTGCTGTGCATACAGCCCAGGCCTCTTTACCAAAGCATGAAGGCTGCCCTTTGGAATGCACTGTCCTGCTGTAGTTGTCACTCCTTGTGAGTTACCTACACTACAGTAACTCATTTCTGCTGTTGTCGACTATTTAGCCCTTGGGTTTTTTTGGTTTTGTCTTTTGTCCTTTTTAAAGACTATTACAACAGAAGGGGCTTAATCCAGTCACTTGCATAAATTTTAAAAAGTAAAAATTCTAGCATGTTTAAAGGATTTATGCATTCATTCAACACATCTGAAGAGAGTTCATTATTTGCCTTTCACCTTATCTTAAAACATTTCTCTCCTTGTTAAGAAGGGGCAGGTGGAACCAGCAGAACTAGTTTCTGCAGCATGGTCTGAGGAGCCAGAATGTTTTGCTGGGAGGAAATAGGTGTCATCTCACAGATACTGTGTTTCACAGATGTAGTGTGTCTGTGTGAATTGCATTATTAGCCTCTCAATATTAGCTTAATTACAATAAAATTCGCTTAGCCCAGCATAAATTAATTAGAGGAGACATAACCTATTTCTAGCTTGCTAATCACAGAAGTAATTGTAGATCTAGTAAAGAAAAGCAGAAATGTAATTTTGCTGTCTTTCTTTTAAACTATCTTAAAAGGTGCATGTTGTGGTTGAGAGATATGAATAACTTTGCTGCAAGGAGGTTATGTAGTTTATCTCTCCAATTTTCAAAATCACTAGGAAAGTAATACATAGCACTAAAGAAATCTGAAAGAGATTTGGGTCGTCTCCAGCAGATATTTTTCAGACATGAACCTTACTAACGTGTGTCATGGGTACTTGGGAATCTTTCCCAGGTACCTGGGGCTTTTAAAGAGAAGTCAGTTTTAACAAGAAGTAGTCACCATGCAGAAAAAAAAATCGTATGGGAAATTCATATTTTCTCTAGTATGACTATTTTAGAGGTCATTGGAAGGAAATTTTGCTGCTGACACTTTCTGGTAGGGTAATTTCACTCCTTATATATGCGTGTCAATGCAAAAACACAAAAATAAAAAATACAGACCTCATCAACTATTATTTACATCAACCAGTGTGTTCCTGATGTTTTATGACCACTTAAAATTAGGTCCTCACCTTGAGACATTTCTAGCATAGTATAAATGACATGTAGGTGGCTTTGAATAGCTTCTCAGCTGTAAAAGACCCATGTAGGTACTTTAGGAACTTCAGAGCAGATGTTCTAATCTGCAAAAAGGTTAGGAGTGTGCTTTATATTTATACATGAATCTCTGCCTTCATCGTGTTCTCATGATTGAGGGTTTTGGCCTGTTTGGGGTTATTTGGCATAGGATGTCTTTTTTATGGAGAATTTTGGTTATATACCCTGCATAAAAGGTTTATGTATATGGCAAAATAGGAAGAGAAAGAAGGAATTCTTCTTGTGAAGGTAGGGGTGAAATAAGGTGAGGTTTGGTGTACTTCATAACTGTGGGAGAAAAGAAACGTAAAATGAATATTCAGCTAAAAAGTATAAGTGTCTACACTTTATGCAAGGAAAACGGTCTTTTCCTAATCTTATTTCCCTTGACTTGTTTTCTGGTTACTATGGCAAATAAAGGTGCAAAGTACCAGGCACAGACTTGTTCTGTGGCCTGTGGCAGATGATATAATCTTTCTTTGCTGCACTGAGTATAAGAAATATGAAGAAATCTTCCCAGCAGGTAGTAATTCTGAACTTGAAATGGAAATGTCACAGAATAATTTATGTAAGTTAGTTTCACAAACTGATTTTTTAAGAATTACAATGTATCTCTGTTTTTATTATCCATTGCCATTTCCTGGAGGAAAAAATAGTAAAAGGTAGAGTGGAGATAATATTTTGCAGAATATATTTCAGTTTCGCTAATGAAATCCTGAAAAATACAGATGAATGTATTTAGTAAGGAGGGTGAAGAAGGAGTCAGTTATTTGTTTTTTCCTGCAAAAGAGCTAAAAAGCAGCATTTGGAGGCAGTGTTGCTGAGGCTGTCTATATGGAATTAGGGCTGGGTACTTCAGCCCTTCATGATGCAGGTTGCCTGATCTGATGATTACTTAGGACAGCTGTATAATAAATGCCAGTGTTGCACACTATCTTGCGCTGCTGGTTTATTTATGTAGGCATTTTACTGCTCACAGTAGATCCACATAGAGCACAGCTTTCCTGTCCTGTCACTGTGTAGGTTCCTTGCAGTGGCTGTTTGCACATCAGCATGTTGAATTTATGATCTTCTTATTTGTGTTATTTTGCTCGAATTTTTGTGCATTAAATATAGGTCTGAGGAGCAGTCAACTAGACTTTGATAGGTTACAGAGGACCTGCAGCAATGGCCATGGTTTTGCTTTGGTTCAAAAGGTTTACACTTTACATTGACAACAAGCACAAGTTTTTAGGACACCTGGAACACTGATATAAGGTCAGACTGACGTGTTACTATTAGGTTTGGTCTTGTAATTGCATTCAATTTTACATCTTCTATTCAATTAAGAAAACTAAAGAACAAAGTAAGACTGAAGAAGGAATTGAAACATGGCTGCACATGTTGAACCACACTTTGCAGTTATAGTTGTAACCGTAAGTTTCAGGTTACAAATTGTTGCGTAGTTTTCAACTATATCATGGCTGTAAAGTGTTCTAGAAGACCATAAGCATACAGTATAAATAGGAGCATCCTCTGTTGGCTTTAACTTGTCTCTGAATTAATTGTTTTCTCGTTTAACTTCCTGTCCCTCTAATTTTCTTGAATATGCATGTCACATCTTGTGATAAACAGTTTATTTGAAAACAGACATCAAATCCAGCAGAGGCTGGAAAAATCATGCATTATTTTACTTAATCTTTATCTGTCTGGCCTTAGGACTTGCAGGGGTCACTTAATTTATTTTTTGTGTCTTTAAATGAGCTGCTTGCAGAATATAGTTACTGCTGTGAGACTGTGCAAAAAAAAAGACTCACAAGTCTCAGAATTAAAATTATTTTCTGTGATGTGTGCTGTATCACAGAGTCACTTATTTCTAATGCTGGGGTTAGATGTGTACCATGTAAATGCATGTGGCCTATTTTATCAGAAATATTTTTATTAGTAGCTATGTGTGCATTGTTGTTATCTGTTAATATCCTGACACTGATCTGTTTCTGGAATGAATATTTAGCTAAACATGTAAGGATATCTAATATTTGGCAGTCTGTATTTCTCTCCCTTATTTGAACAGATGATTTGAAATATCATTTGAGGTTCTGGCCATCAAATTTCTTACAGTGTTTATGAAATATGGCAGTCATTTGGGAATCTGTATAATATTCTGCGGTGGTCAAAATTAGTTTTGAAAGGAGCCATTTAAAGCTTTTGAAAGTTCTCAGCATGTGACATTTTGGCTACAAAGAACATTCTCTTTTTTCAGAAGTTAGTCACTAGAAAAATGATTGAGAAAGCATAGCTTTTCTCAGTCATTGCCTTGAGCATTTTGTTTAATCTCTGCAATAACAAAGGGACAAAATCTCATGTGTTCAGCTAAGGTTTCTTCACCAAAAACCTTTATCATTTAAAGAAAACGAGAAAAAACAAATAGAGGAAAAAATCTTTAAAGTATTTTTTAGAAACTATTCACATTTTCTATCCTTTTGCTTTGATAACATTGATATTAATAACTCCTTCCTTCCTGTCCCAATCTATTTAACATCTCTTCAGTGGTATCTCACAAGTTGACATTTATGTTTCCTCCAACAAAATTAAAAAGATGCTTATTCTTGACGAAGCAGCGGGAAGGTTTCTTTATATACTGTCTGTCTGTGGATCCTGTCTGCCTGTGGATACTCTGGGTTTTTTCCCGGAGAAGTTAAGCCATTCAGGTATACTTGTGCATGAGACAGAGTCGCTGCTGGCTGCAGAGCATATCAGTTTGGCTTAATAAAGCATGGGTTGTTGCACATGCATTCCTCATGCAAACCATTCCTCATGGACCAACCAAGTGAGCAGAAAAGCTGCACAAGAGTTTTCTTGTGCTTTCTCCTCAGCAGAGGCCTAATTCTTTCCTCAAATACTTAGTTCTTGCAAGTAGTCTCTCTGAATGCTAAAGAAGTGGCATATCCTTTACTCTACACTCATCAGGTGAAAGGTTCCATTTTGCCAGTTAGATTTTACCCGAGCTGATAAATAGTATTTTGAACAACTCTACAATATTCTGAACAACTTCACAGTTGTTGGTCATCATATTTAAATATTTAATTAACAGGCTCTGTGGTTTTTTTCAGAATTATATTGTACTAGATTACTTTCAACGTCAAAATAAAATTCAGTTCTTTGACAAGTCCTGTGGTGTTTGTCATGTTTCATAATTGGAAGTAATACCATAATTCACACTGAAAATTATTTTAGCTGTACGTTTGATAGGAAAAAAGCTTAATTTATTTCTTATGCTGGATTTAAGTATACTAATTCATCTTGTCACCTCGTCTGTGTTAATACTGTACACTCTACATTCCAACTAAATTTGGCTTCACGTAGAGCTAATAAATTGTCTTAATTTTATGTAGAAGCATTGTGCAGATAATCAGTATATACCTTAAAAGCTTCCACAGTGTGGCGTGTAAACTTAGTGTCTGAAGCTATGCTAAATAACTAAAACTGTTCTTTGAACCTTTGTCTGTTACGCGGTTTTGTCATTTTTGATACCAGTTTTAATGATAAGCATGCATAGTAGACAATGAGAAACATTGACATAGTTTTCTGTAATCTTTTGTAGATCCAGAGAGGGCTTGTTATCTACATATGCTTCTTCAAAGGTGCTGATGAGGATCTTGTCCCAAAAATTGGTATGATATAATCAATATACATTATTGTATTGTTTGAAAAGGAAGAAAATCAGTTGAGGCAGAGAAAGTAGCAACCATTTGGACAAGCCATGAGATGGCATCATTCTAAATCAATCACCTGGCTGAAAGAATAGTTTGGTCTGTCTTGTTTCTTTTGACAGTTGTCCATGCCTCTTTGTCTGTGTGTTCATGACCAACCTAGAAAAAAAATTCCCCTGATAACATTCTAGGAAATGGAGAAAATGCTGCACCTGCTGTTTAACATACAACATTTGTTGGGCAACAGGTTCAGTCCAGGACAGAACTGAATTTCAAATAGTTCATGGCTTGATTTGATAAGTATTTTCACACTGATCTCACTGTATGTGCAGGATATTTAAAATTATAGCCAGTAGAGGGAGTTGTGTGGATAATGAAACCTTGTCTTTCCCATCTCACTTCTGTGGTGCTTCCATACACTGTTAGCATGTGCAGTTTTCTAGTTCAGAAGCAATAACAGCAACGTCTGCATTTCTTGTATTCTTCTCCATATGCACTTCAACGTTTACATAGAAGCAGAGAAGATGCTGTGGATAAGGTCAAATAGTAGCAATTTTCTGTCTTCACCCAGTGCTGTTTTGTCTTGATTTTTTTTGTTCTGTTTTGGGTTTTTTTTTATTTTTATGTCATTTCTTCTCCCTCCTTTCCTCCATCAGTAGCACTGGAACCCCTGGGAAATTCTGAAGCCACGTATTCCAGATAAAACTGCCCCTTTTCTTTTCTGTGGCTGGCTGATACTAGCGATTTGGATAAAGGTTGTGTAACAATAGTCTATTTCAGGCTACTGGCTGGGACCAGCAGTGCACAAGTACAGGTGCTCTTGAAAATGCTGAGAGCAGCTCCTGGGGGGTTCTCTCTTCGTCTTGGAGAGCACAGTCCTTCTGTGATGCTAAATATTTAAATCTATGATATGAAAATTTATTTTGTGCTTGTGAGAGTGTTACTTGAGAATAATTACATTTTCAGCTGTGGGACAGTTAAAACAGGCCAGAAAACGAAGTTATGTTTCATATGGGGAGATTAATCTAGGACTATCCTCCTTGAGTGCCTGTCTTAGAGAATATGGTTTCCTAAATATATTTTGAATCTGTTGAAGTATGTGGTTTTGGTTCCTGAATCACAACTCAGCTCTTTTTACTTCTAACAACATTAAACATTTATGAGTTTGGAGGCATGACTAGTATCCTCCCAGCTTAGAGTTGGGGTAATGATTTGATTTGTTATAGAAACATCAGAAAATCTAAAGTTAGTAAATGCATTGATTTTATTTGCAAGTGTATATGCTCTGGTTTATAAGCCAAATTGCATCTGACCTTCCTGCCCACCTCCTGTCTCAAGTGACAAACTGGTAGCTGCATTTCTCAAAGTGGAGCACTGAAGGACACTCGTTCTACTTGAGACCAAACTGTGGAGCTGTGCCTTCAGCTCAGATCAGTGCTGGGTCCTGCTGCAAGCTACTGCAACCAGAATGAAAAGAGAGTCAGGGCAGAACGCTCTCCAAAGTGCACTGAGGATGGTGTATCCTACAAATAGAACTTTTGTGCAAATGCAGCCTATTTGAGTATCAGGTGATTAAGGAAGGCTCACTAATTGCATCCTGGGTTCTTTTGGGGGTGTCCAGCTAGAATCAGCTTTAGGATTTTAGATAGCCAATCACTTCCCCCAAAAATAGAACTTTAGACATAGTAATATCCTTCACATTCCTCACAATACTCAGACATATTAGTTGGTTAAGTATTTATTGATTGTCCATGTTTCAGTTCATTAATAAACAGTTTCTTTTACTCAGTAGTTTGTCACACATCAAAATATTTGTTGGATCTTTTGTATGATGTCCTGTTTAATTCACTTCAGTTATACTAACTCTTATTTTATTTTTATTTCCAGTCGATACTCTGTTGAATGTTAAATTAAGTGAAAATGAAAACGGCGAGTTTGTTTCTGTTCTTGATTTACCCGGTGACGTACTCATCATACCACAAGCTACGCTAGGTGGTAAACCAAAGGGAAGAAAGATGCAGTACCATGCAAACATTGAAAAAGAAAAAGGGTTGGAACTTTATTCTCAGTTTGTGACTTTGTGTGAAAAAGAACTGGCTGCCAATGCCAAATGCATGGAAGCCGGTGTTCTTGTCAAGCATGGCACATACGGAAACAGGCAGGTGTTAAAACTGGATACAAACGGACCTTACACTCATCTGATTGAATTTTGAAAAAATAAATTGTATCCTGGATACAGTACTGGTGTCTTTTGTTTGGTTTTCTTTTTCTCTTAAGCGTTAAAGTGCTTGATTGCCTTGGGAGATAGTTTAAAAAAAGCTTTCACTCATCTCTATTGGTTTTGCCAATTCTGTTGAATAGAAGGATGCCTGAGACTGCCTTGCTATAATGAGTATGTGTTTTTTGCTCATATGCATCTGAAGTCTGCTCAAAATAATTGTTAATATTGATCCAATAATTGAAAATGTTTATCAAAAAAAATTGGGATAATGCAATCATATTTTACTAAAAAATCATGTAAGAAGGTTTACATGTATAGCTTGAAGAAGTGGTTTATGGATAAAAAAAGAATACTTTAGATGTACTTACATCAATTTTTGCCTTTATGTTTCCTATCTATAAAATGACAATGCTTTCTAACTAACTAATATATTGAAAACAAATTCACTGAATTTTTAGCCTCTTAGAGAGTGAGTACTAAATAAGAAGGTCCATCCCCCTCAACCAGAGTGTGTAAGGGTGGGAGACTTAAGGTAGTATGGGACTGATCATGGGCTATGCAGGGAAGAACAAGTGAGGCATGTCTAGAAACCAGCAGTGTCACTGAATTGCTTGCTTGAAGTTTGCATTATGAAGTCTCTGATGTGTTTTGATAGGCTGCCTGCTATAGCTTGGTCTATGTCCTTGTTACTGTGGTCTTGCTGTCTACTCAATTCTTTCATAACAGAGCTTCAGGAAAAGAGCAGAAACATTGTAATGAAAACAAAAATAAAGATGGTACAATGTATGCCGCCATGTCATAGTTCCCTCTGCCCCTATTGCTTCCTTCCAGCTTTTTGTCCATTGAAGCTGCTGGGCAGAGACTAGCTTTCTTTTTATAGACAGTATTGGTACTTTTGGGACCCCCTTCCCAGCTGACCCCCTATGCAGTTCTGTTACAAACGTTATTAACAGATGGCATTAAGGAGATACCATGGGAAATTCTGTCTTGAAAGGCAGTAAGAACAGAACAGCTATATTAAAATGTGGCAAATTGAAAACTGATTCAAATGTGTTCATCCTGTGAATCAAGTTTCTCTTTTTGATGCAGCATTATGGTTTACAAGGGTTCAAAGTGAAATCAGACATTTATATGGTTTGCAGCAATTATCCAGAATTGCCATTTGAATAAGAAATTATTCTGGAAGATATGTAAAACCTTATGGTTAGTGAGGACAGCAGCTTGCACAATCCTAAATTGTAGGCCAGTAGTTAGAAATACTCTGTCCTTATCTTTATTTTGTAAAAAACATGTATGTATGTGTAATCTGTAGGCTCAAGCTATGCCATGAGAATCACATTTTTTTTAACAGATATGAAGCTTATAGTTTTGATAAGAGAGTAATGAGATTTTTTTTCAGGTTAGCATATATATATGGTTAATAACTATGAAATAAATAAGGATATTGAATTCCTGGCAACTGACATTCTCAGTTGAAAACAACCATTTACACAAATGGCCTGGAAATATTTGCTGTTAGGACCCAAATGACATATTTATTCATTAATAATTAACAGTTATGATAGATACAATATGAATCATGTTCAAAGTTCCTACTAGCAACATCTAAGTAATATTGTCCTGATGCAAGTGACTTATGCAAATTCATTATCTGTGTGCTTGAAAAAACATTTTAATTCCTCTTTCTGTTGGAGGTCAAATCCTAAAAAGTGCTGAGTAATATCATTTTTCACAGACTTTACAGGAATTGTGGGTATTTAGTATATCTCAAGAATTGATCTTTTGAGGTATAATACAAAGTCTACAGTTTTTAATTTGCTTCCTGTCTCCAGAAAGATCTTTGGCAGCCTGGCAATTCATTCTCTATATTTAAAGAACTCTGTGATTTTTAAAGGGGATAAGCTTGTAAATGTTTAGTGAAAAACAGACTTCAAACCAAACTCCATCTCACAGTGGTCTGTTATGTAAAACACATAAAAATTAATGTACATTTCAGTGGTTCTTAGGATGAGACAGAACTCTGAAATTTCTGCAAAAAAATCTTGTGTATTATCTGCCCATTTCTGATTTATTTGTGTATCCATCTTGGAATACTGATTTCTGCCATCATCAGGGATTGGCAGCTTGTTGAATGCTGTGCCTTTTGTACTGCTTTATTTATATCTTGTATTGATTCACAATCCATTTACTGAAGGAAGCCATTTCTGAATAACATGCTGGACTATAGTGATAAAAAAATTGATTAAAATTGCTTTTTCAAAGCCAGATGCTTATTCCCTTCAACCATGAATATATGCTTTAAACAGATGACCTGACTGTGCTTTAAATAGTGTCTGTTCTATGACTAGACAAAAACTCAGGTAATTATCCTGTTCTATACTTAGAGAATATCTATCAGAAGATGCTTAATATTCCCCACTTCCTTGAAATAAACTATAAAGTCAGGAGTCGTCCTTATGCTATTATGTCTCCAATTGAACTGTCACACAGGAATTGCAATATCAGTTTTTTGTGACCTTGTTTGCAGCGTACACACCCAATGTGTTGAAGCTGAGCATGTGTGGACTATGAACTGGGCTCATAAACGCTCACTAATGAGTTCAGGTGCAATAGCCTGTTTTCTAGTCAGCAGTATTCCTGCTTCCTTCCCATGCCCTTTCTGGAAATTTTTACCTCTGCTGCTACATAAACTATGCAACATACAAATTTACAGCATACAAATATGAATCCAGAACTGGAGGTTAATAAACAGTGTGTAGCCCAGTAATACTTGCAACTGACAGTGCACAGGCCTTGTCCCAGGTGTTACAAGAACTCAGGATGGAGGCTTATCACAGGAACTTTCCCCAGGCTTCTCAGAGCTTTGGTTTTATTTGATTTGGCTGTAACAATTTTTTTTCTAAGGACAGGAGACTATGGCTGATTTGTTTTACTTTTATGTGTAACTACAGTTGTTATATAGATATTAATAATTAGTGGTTATTCTGTGTAGAATGGTATATTTATGACTCTAACACGGTGTTATGGGGTACAGAAATACAGGCCTATTAAAACAGCAGCCACCTTGAGAAGTGAAGACACCGACTGCAGTGTAAAGTAGAGGCATGGGATAGTAAGAGGTGGGGCACAGGCTGGCACTGGAA
Source organism: Melanocharis versteri (assembly GCA_013397845.1). NCBI lineage: Eukaryota > Metazoa > Chordata > Aves > Passeriformes > Melanocharitidae > Melanocharis > Melanocharis versteri. Next base: position 610,656 of record VZTG01004479.1, read on the forward strand.
ACTCCAAGGCTATAAACAACTTGCCAATGGTCAGTTAAAGAAATACAAACCTGAAGCTGGGCAAAACTATTCTTTGGGATAAGAAAGAGAAGAACGAATGAGTATGTGAGATAAACAAGAAGCAAAACGCTTAAGATGAACAAAAAGAAAAATACATAGTTGCAGGCCAGTGAAGAAAAAGCAAGGAGTAACACTGTATTAGAAAATGTACAAAAAGAGCCCCAAGTGAGAGCTATTTCCAAAAAAAAAAAAGAGAGAAAGAAGAAGAAACCATAAACATCAACATCATACTCCTGCAGGCACAGGATGCTGATGATCTACTGTGCTCTCTCTACCAGGTGGAAGCCACAAGGAGGTGAAAGGGCAAGCACGACACCAGGAAAAGGGGTCAGGATAGGCAATAAATAGTGCATGCATAACAATTTTTACTGTAGTATCGTTATTGAGACTTGCTGTACAGTTTCTTTATTTTTATTTCCTTTGTTATTTTATTTTCCTTTGTTTGCAATAATTAGATTTGGACTCACAATAATTTTTTAAATTAAATTGCTATGGTTGCAATTAAAATAAATTTGGTGTGACTCTAAACATAGGGTGGATTTCTTTTTGCCCATAACATGATTTTGCACACAACAGTTTCTGAAGCAGGCAGTTGCTTCCCCATGTTGAAATGGCAGCCACTTGATGGGCTGCTGGATATTAGCCAGCCTTTTTGGTGCTTTTCACCAGGCCTTTTAATGCATCTGTGATGTCTGATCTCATTTACCACAAAAGCTCCACAAAAATTCTTCATTGTGACTCAGTGCAACAACTGCTCTTTAGCTCCTCTTTGAGAACGAAGTTGCACATCTACTTGGATTTAAAAGTATGATCTGCTGAACCTCAGTCTCACCTTTGGTATAAAAACAGCTTCTTTGGAGAAGGAGGCATGAATCTTTTAAGCTTCCATTATTTTTCGCTTTTAGTTTCTATCACTGTCTTCTATATGGACTCCTTCAAATACATTGTTTCTCTTTGGAAGCTGGAGTAGCAGTATGCCACAGAAGGCTAGAGTGGTCTCCACAAATGCACAGGCATTACCTGAGGTCTGCCACCAACCTCTGTTGTGACTGACTTCATTTCTTAAATTATTTGCATCTCAATTCTCGTCTAATAAATGGCTATCTACTTTTGTTTTCAGTGTCTTGATCCTTAAGACCATACATTGAACAAAACAATGACCATCACTGTTTAATGTATTGCACAGCACAGTGGGGCAGGACTGGATTGTCTGGGAGATCCACCAGCTGCTTTATTCTAGACATTCAGGGTCACAATTGCTGGACAAGAACAGAAAGCAGAGCTTCCCCAATGTTTTTCTTGGGAAAACAGCACCCAAAATTTGAGACACTCTCTCGAGAATTTGGTGAATTTGGTATTTCCTATTTATTCCTTCTTAGTTTCTTGAAGCTCCTTGAAAGCAACTCACAATTTGGGAATCCCCCCAAGATTCTGTTATCAGAAGTGCCAGGCAAATACAGTTGAAAAGTAAATGGTGTATGTGGACAAGAGAAAGAAACGGCAGTTAGAATAGCCCAAATACTATGAATGTATTGCACATTTTCTATTTAAACCAATGCTGTCTTCTAGTTCAATTACTGCCAGTGTGTGGCTTTGGGCAAAGCAATTTTCTGCTCCACTTTTTCCATCTGTGATGCAAAGAAACAGTGAAAACAGGGGGAAAAGTGGTTTAAAACCACTGGGTTTTTTCCTTTTCACGAAAAGCAAAAAATCACCTCTGATCCTCTTCTTCCATTAGAAGGCAGTATGCTTTCACCTCTCTTCACTTTTGTTGGAGCTACAGGAAGTTGCCTTTCACTGCCTCCTACTTTAGCCTCTGCCTCACAAATGTGACTTAAGCTAATGTTCACAGAGCACTTTGAGTACCTCAATGCACAGTGTGGTATCAGTACAAATAACACCTCATGGTATTTCTAAAATAGGAGTGGTCCAGACAGCATGGGAAAGCAAATAAATGGCATTCCTGTCTTACTGTTCTAGTTCATATGTATCTCATTACTCTGAATTTAAAATTGTTTTCCATTCACTCTAATTGTATTTACTGGTGTAAGTGCCACAATAGATGCCTTATTACATCAGTATGTGTTTAAAATGTGCAAGGAAGGAGCTTAATGCTATTTAGATGTTCTCCATTAGAAAAGAGGCTGGCAATTAAAGTTTTGGATTAACAGTGAATGTAAAAGGTTTTTGGGATGCCTTAGTTGGCAATCCATCCCTAGGTCTAACTTGCTTATTTCCCCCTTCCATTCTGGTAGCTGTATCTAACATTATCTAGGCCTGCACAATACTTTTATTTACATTTTAGCACTTAAAATAACAGCAAGGCTTTGTAATTGCTTGGCAGGAATTCAGGCCTTGCATTTTGTGATAGTACAAAAAGGAACTGTGTTGGGAATAAAAAGAAGCCTAGCAGTATTGTAGCATAAAACTATACATTACTTTTGATATTCAATGTGTGAAAAAAAAAAAGAAAGATTGGTACCTAAAGCATTGCAAAAGATAGGACAGGCCAAAATGTTTTGGGTTCTTCATGCCTCCAGAAAGTAAAACTAAAGTGTTAATCTTATAATTAATCTAAAGACATCCCTTCTTAATGATTTTAAAATATAATGGAATTTGGTTTTGTTTGCTATGTAATTATTTGGTGATGTAACATTTGATTCAAATCAGGCCCCTAGTCCTGTGATTCCTACTCAAGCATGGACAGTCCCACTGCATTCAAACGGATACATTCTTTTTCTTCCTCTAGAGTCACTGAGGATTATAAAGCTGAAAGAATGAAAATATTTAGCTCAGAGGCATATGTGACTGTATAGATAACCTACTATGTCTGGAATTTGTATGGCAGAACTGACTCATGCTCTAAATCAGTCAACCCGCTTCACCAAAATAGACTAATAAGAAGACTGATCAGTAGGTTTGTGCATTTCAATTGTTTGCCAGTTGCCTATTTTATTAAGTCATTTGTTATTGAAGCACAGTCAGGACTAATGGGGAAAGGGAAAATTGAATTAATTCATGGTGAATGCATCTAACTGTCCTATTTTTTTCTGCTTTAGAACAGATTACTATGAATTTGCACAAGAATTTTTTTTTTTCAGATTGAAAAGGGAAAAAATGAAAATGGCATGCAGAACTGCTAAAGTAGATGCTAATTTGAATCAGTGCATGGTTAAGAGTTTGTTGACCAATTTAGGGGAAAATAATAATAAAAATCAAAGTTAGTTATAAATCAAATGAAGACAGACTTGTACCCTTATGTAAGCACTGCTGGCACAAAGCAACCCTAAAGCTGATGTACCCAGAGATGGAAGGAGCATCCTGCATCAATATGCCTTGTTATTCCAGTTGATTCATATCAGTTTAGCATTAACAAAGCATTACTTAGATCTGATATCATGTGTCCTGGGGGGCTGGGCAAGATAATTCTTGGGAAAAACTGAGCAAGTCTATACTTCTTAATGAATGATGTTTTGTCTTGCCCTGTGTTCATGTAACACTCAGCATTATGAGTTACTAATTTTGAGTGGGTCTCTGCCTGCTACCATAACAGACTGAATAATAACAGCAATAATCTTCCAAAAATTATTCTAGATTTGGGGTTGTTTATTTGTTTCTGAGTTAAACACGATCAATCCTTCACAGATATTGTCAGTGGTTTCTGGTACCTCAGGACTGTCAGAGAGCCCTTGTTTTTCTGGAGTTCCTTATGGAAAAATTGTAACACTAACAGTCTTTGAATATAAATTGTTCAGCTGACCTTTCTCACAAGTGAATTGCAAATCACTGTATTAGTAGCAGCAACTCAGCTCCTGATCAAAATGAGGTTACCTTAGCAAATAACTCTTTCCTGGGAATGTATGCAATTTTTGAAAACAGATTAACACGTTTACATCAGTACGAGTTTGTAGAGTTGATTTCTGTGAAACATAATACGTAAATAATTTTCTGCTTCAGGTGTGAGGCATGTTCTTCATTACCACATCCATTGCCAGAATTTTTTTTTGAAAGGTCATTGCATTAGTGCTCATGTTTTTTATCACAGTCAGTTTAGTAAAAATGAAACCAGTGTCCATATATGGTAACGGAGCCTGGTGCTCATGGCATCAACAGCACAATGTAATCAGGCAGCCCTGGATGTGCTCTTCGAAATATTTCTCAGCAGCATCATCTGCATAACCGAGTACAGATGTTCACAGAGGATCCCCTGCATTTAAACTTTACATGTTGAACCTATGTGAAATCGAATGGACAAGCTTATGCAAGGTTTAGACACAATTTCTGTGTCTATGTGTCCCAGGCATTATTCCCTGACCACAATGGTTCCCTCTCTACAACTACCTGGAGGGAGGTTGGAGCCAGGTGGGGGTTGGCCTCTTCTCCCAGGCAACCAGTGATAGCACAAGAGGACATAGCCTCAAGCCGTGCCAGGGGAGGTTCAGCTCGGACACCAGGGAAAATTTCTATATGGAAAGGGTCATTAAACATTGGAATGGACTGCTCCAGGAGGAGGTTGAGTCACCATCACCGGAGGTGTTGAAGAAATGACTGGACGTGGTACTTTATGCTGTGGTCTAGTTGACATGGTGGTGATCAGTCAAAGCTTGGACTCAATCTCAGAGGCCTTTTCCAGTCTGAATGATTCCGAGATTCTGTTTGCACCAGTTAAAAGAAGATAGTCCAGAAAACACAGCTTGTGGAGAGAAATCTGGGTCCTGGATTCCAAACATGGCAGGGCATCAACTGGAAAACTACAATAAGATTATTGGTTGTTTATTTTAAAACTAAAAAATTATTGAGACACATATTCTTTCCTCTTATTAAGATAGAACTAAACTGATCACAGAACACATTAAAGAAAATCCCTCCAATGGATATTTTCTCATGACCAGTGAGTTCGCTAATGAAAATTTGGAAGGGTGGAAGTAACTGCCTGTGACAAAGCAACCTCTTCCAGCTGGACCACCTCTGAAGTAGGAGAAACGAGGTGAAATTCCTGGAGGAGCTTCAGCTGACCTTACACAGCTGACGCGCGTAAGGCACAGAATTACTCCTTGACTTGGGATCCTATATCGATTTGGGATCACAGCTTACACTGATGAGACCCAGGAGTAGCAACTTTTGCAAACATTGGGTTTGATGAACGCTTACTATAAAGGGCGTGTTCCTGTTACTGTCCTGTGAAATGCCGTGGGGCCCTCCCAGGGAAGTACGGACGTGGATGCCTGAGCAGTGGAGTGGAAATCAGAAGCCGTGGCAGACTCTGATCGCAGTCAGGTACAGATCCCAGCGGTGCCAGCTGAGCTACCTTCAGGAAGCATCACCGAGAAGGCTCCTTTGTCGCTGTTTTCGGTGGCAGAGCGCTGAGCGCGAGCCCCCGGCTGTGCCCCCCTGGCGCAGCGCCGCTCGCCGCCCCGGCGGCCGCGGAGCCTCGGAGCGCCCCCGGGGCGGTGCCTCCGTCCCCTCCGGCGCCGCGACACCTCGCCCCGGGCTCCGCGCTCCNGAAGCCGGCGGACGGGCGGCTCCCGGGCTCCTGGAGGCCAGCGCAGCCCGTGCCGTCGCGTCCCGTTCCCCGGGGCTGCGGGGCAGCTCTCGGCCCCGTGAGGAGGGGGCGGCACGCCGGGCGGCACGGGCAGCGGCGGCGGAGCGGCCGGGCTGCCGGAGGCGAGCGTGCGTGCTCGCCTGGCGCGGACACGGGTCCTGGGGCTGCGGGCAGGGCTTGGCATTCGCTTGCGCCCAGGTTCCGTGATTTTGGGGTCTGGTTTTGTGTTTTCTTATTTATCTTGGTGATTAAGAATATTTGGGGAGGGGTAGCAATATTGGACATTCTGATGCCTGGAAATGTTATTGTAAGCTTTGGCAGTTTGAGGTCCTGGTTGTCTGGATAGGACGGTGATTAAGTTTACACCATGTAACTGGCAGAAACCTTGCACAGGGATGTAAAACCTGTAAAGTTGCATTAGTGTTGACTTTTTTGAATGCGGGAAGGAATAATAGGTGTTGTAAATTTCGTTTAGAGTAAAGTTTATTGAGATACAGGTGGAAGGATGATAAGAGTTGAGAAAGACAGATAGAAGTTGAGGTGAGTCCAGTTCTGTGCTTCTATAAGTGAAATTTGATATCTTTTGGATTAATTATTTGTAGTGTTTCTTGGAGTTTGGGGTTTGATTTAATAGGGTTAGGTGCTTTCAGTTGTGACCATGAACTGTACGTTTATTTCAGTCTCATGTGCCAGAAGTACTTTCCCTGTCTTCAGAAACAGTCAAGCTGTATTGTATGCTTTAGTGTTTTGCTACATGATGTGTAATATTCATAATTCATATATGAAATAACAATTGAGACCCGGAGGATAGATTACTTCTGGTTGTGTGATGAACGGAGCTTGTGTTTCTTTTCCTGATGGTTTGACACTATGAAAAGGAGGTGGGGGAGGAAGCGAGTTTAATGTTACTACAGGTCTAGCCATACATTGAGAATTTGTGCTTGATTATTGAACGTAGGATTGTTTTTGTAGTCAGTAAAATAACTTTATTAATCAATGTAGGATGATCTTCTGTTTTAAGATACGGGACATCCTAATGAGGCAGGAGACTAGAAACACCTTCTCACAAAAACATTTTCAGGTTGCAAGATGTTTGTTCTATTCAGCTTTTACCTTTATGGTCTTTACTGGGTTCAGGTAAACATTTAAACAGAATGCAGAACATTTAAAAAGACACACAGCGTATCTATATCTACACTGCAGACCAAAAAGGCTTGAAACCTCTAGGCAGTTACATTTTTTGATCTGTTCTGGAGTTTTCTTTGGGGAACAGCCACGTAAAATACCTAGAGAAAGAACCATTGCAGTGAGGTATGTCAGTGATTTGTGCCCGGATAGTGATCTCTGATCTGCCAAACAAGTCTCCTGGAGAGTTTGCATCTGTGAGGGCTTCTGCTGCTGCTGCTAAATTTCTGTGTCGGTGTTTCAGTGCAGTTGAAGTCTAATCGTAGTAAAAGCTATAGTGATTTTCAGGAAAAATATGTATCCTTTTCTGGGATTTCAGTATATGTTCAACAAAAATTCCCTGTGGCTTAATTTAATGCTAAACTAGACTGGATTCAGCATTTACCTTAACAGTAAATTGGTGGCTAAAATCAATCTGCACTTTGGATAATCCATATGCATATATATCACCTACTATAAGTCAATTTAACATTCTAACAAATAACTTCATTTCCTGATACTTCTGTCATTGTGATGAAAAAAACCCGAACAAACAACAAACCCCACCCTGTCAGCATACTTAGTTTGGTATATTTTGTCTATATTAGATAAACAATATTGTCTACAACATTCTCAGGACTAAAGCTATGTTCAGACATATATTGAAGTTATTGTTAGTAGGTGAGTGTTTATACTTCTGTGGTTTTCATGCACTTGCCTTGCTATCACACCATGTTTCAGGTCTGCGAAGAAATAAACCCAAAGCATTCTATGCATTTTTATTCAGACTGAAGCTAGTTATTAGTTTTTGAAGTTTACTTGGTCCAATTTTGGGGAAAAAGAAAATGTTTTAAACTCATTTTGTCTGTATCAGATATGATAGTGTTTTTCTGACTAATAGAAGAATTGGTTAATTATTTATATGCAGTTTGCCCGGTTGACTGTAAACAAAATAATGTTCTGAGGTCCCTATAATGGAGCCAAGTTTATCTTTTGACTGAAACTTTCAGAAATTAACCTAAATAATATTCAAGAGCTGTGGAGGCTGGAGAGGTCAGAGTGTGCCAGTAGTGCCTGCTGTGGAGCTCAGGAAGTAGCTGTTTATATTTCTCAGTAACTGAATGTTGCTGTTTCTTGGTTTCCTGGAATAATTCTTCTCATGTGGAGGTAGAAATTAAAGTGATGATAAGAAACATGAAAGCGAGGTGTATGCACTTTTTAACACAATGAATGAATGGCTTCCAAATTTTTTTAGAATGTCTTTAATATTTTGCATTGCTAAAACAGCTATTGCATTTTCAGGCACTTTGTTCAGGGTATTTTTCTCTATTTATGTCAAGCTTTGTCCTCAAAACTTTACAGAAATCATTCAGCATTCCTGGAAGACATTGTCTTGTCATTTCCTTCACACTTCAGCAAATGTATATTGTGTTGTAGTTCTTATCAATGTCACTGTTATGTATGAGGATTGTGGGTGGTCACATTCTTTGAGTGACTATTTTTAAAACCAGGAAGCCCAGAGCAAGGATTCTGATAGATTTCACTTAGGTCTTTGTTGTCTTTAAGCTTTATTGCTCTTTCAGGTACAGGGTAATTCCTCCGGAACTTGGAAATCAATAACATTTGATAAGCATTTTAGTAGGAAAACCAGTCATTTGGAACTGCTCCTGTGGGAGTAAGCAAGTACTTTGTGTGAGCATCATTGTTCACAAAACACCAAAATACAACCCCTTTGTTTTGCAACACAAATGGAAGTAGCTGAGAAGTTAACAAGAATTCTGTTTGGGCGGCATGATATTTGTTCTTTAGTACAGCTTGAAGCCACTGTGAGAAAACCGCAGGACCTACATATGTGGAGCATGCAATATATGGAGATGCGCTTGGATTGCATCTTTAACGAGTCCCTGCATAAACGTATCCAAATTTTCAGTGAGGGAATAAACACACAGCTTTCCTGTGGCGAATTTCTTCATCCAGAGCACTATTAAGAGGAAAGACTGAAAGAAAAGTGTCTTGTTTCAACATCTATGGTTTCAGAATCATGTTTCTAAGCAGAATAATTGCATACAAAAATATGATGTAAGTGGAAGTTGTCCTAGTCTGAAATCTTCAGCAATAACTAGAGGAAGTGGATGGTTCTGCAGTCATGTGTTATTTTTTGTTGCTCGTAGTCAGACAGATTCTTCATTATTTTTATGCTGTTTGGGATAAGCATGTGATGCAAATGTGTGCGTATTTTTATTTAAAAAGGAAGATTTGTGAGGGGAGCAGAATCCTTTATAGCATAGAATATGGAATAAAGCATATGAGTACTCAACCGTGAGATTTAGTTGCTGTGTTTTTCACATGCTAATGCACTCAAAATTTGGTATGAAGAGTTACAGTTCTGCTTGATTTAAAGGCCTTAAAATTTTGGACCTTCTCCTCTGTATTCTCCTAGTATTCTTTTCCATGCACTCTGAGTTGTGGTCTTGTGATGGCTTTCTCTTGTGGCTTGTTCTTGCAAACTGGTGTCAAACGTCACTGTTGGTCCCATCTTCTCTGTGCTTGGCTTCAAATTTCCCTACTGCTGACCGGTGTAACATAACGCTGCAAAATACCTGGCATTTTTATGGCTGTGTATTAATTTTGGATGAAAAGCACTTGTCAGTTTGATGCCAAGGGTAATTTGGCTCAAATTGATGAGACCAATCAGTGACAAATTCAAGTATATGTGTGTATGCATTGAGAGACTGGGTTCTGGTTTCATGAGTTCTTAATCCTCTTCATGAAGTATTTAATCAGTCAAACATACCAGTGTTTTTGCTAAAGAGACAGTCTTCAGGGGAGTTAACTTTGTCTCTTTCCTCCCTTCTCTTCTCTTGTCCTGGTGCTGAAATTTCCTACATTTGCTTGTATGCTTCTTTGAAAATAGATACAAAAAAGTGGCGAAAGGGCACATGAAATTCCCAGCTTTTTTTTTTTTTTTTTGGTAGAATGAAAGACCAAGAGTGATTAGCACTACTGAACATAAAATATGTACAGGGGGGTCACTGTTACGTTGGGACCAGCAGCTACCTGCTGTTGCTTCGTGTAGCTCTGTGGAGCAAAAATTTAAGGCTTGTGTATGTAGAAGAAAAGGTACAAGTTGGCTGAATGGTGGGGATCCTGCCACACAAAGTACATGGAAGTACTGATTCACTTACACTGATGCTTTTATTTAGTTTTGCCTTCTCTAACTGAAGATTTTAAGGCAGACTTTGCTTCTGTGAGTTAGTTGGTAATAGTTTGTAGAAGTCAGTAAGTAAACAAAGGCTGTTCTGTCTTTCCAGTAATTATAAATATATTTATCTGTTGAATATTCCTACTCCAATATATTTCTGGTGTCTAAACTCCAAACTCATTAAGGCTGAAATTTTAGTTCTTTTTTATTCCTTATGAAATTACTGAGATTCTGTAATTGTTGTTTATTTAAATTAGATTATTTCTGTGTGTGCTATAAATTCTAGCCAGATTACAACTAAAGATAACTAAATTCTTCATTTCCTGGGCAATCATATCTCCCATTTGAAGTTGCTGGACTTCGATCCTGTACTTTCGGCCTTCTCCAAAACTGGGAGCCTCTTTATTTTTGCCTACTAGCATAAACAGTACACTGTAACTATTCGATTTTGGTCTATGTTTCATTCATTAGTAGCTGCATTTGGCTGGTGCTTTAAGGTTTTTCTGCCCGGCTGGCAAAGAGCGTCATACTCAGTTTCTCTTGTCAGAAGTGAGTCCCAGGGAGCTGGGCAGGAGTTTTGTTTATGTTTGGGAGACACTAAACAGGTATGTGCCAGGGTGTAACAAAGGTTTGAGCATCGATGTCTCTCCATGCTGTCAGCTCAGATGCACTGCTAACGATCATCCCATTAAACTTTTAAACAGTGCTGCAGGAGTAACATTGATCTCAACTGTTAGTGGCTGGAATTAAACGTGTCAGGCTGGAAGGCTTTCTCTTAAATGTATGGGTTCACTTGTTATGTGGATGATAATAAATCTTGCTTTCTGAAGAAAAGAACGTGGATTTGAAGTCAGTTAAAATACCACTGCGATGCAGTGGGGGTCATCTTGAAGCTAGTAAATGTGCTTCAGCTCTGTTTTTCAGCAGTGGGATGGTTATGGCATTGATTGTGTAGTCAGCCCAATGGCAGCTGTTATGAAAACACTGGTTGTTATTATTACTGGTCATTTTTCATCTTAATCATTACTGTTATTCATTATTCTTTTTTTACTGTTACTCATTACTGTCAATGAGTAACAGCAGCAGTTTCTTAGATGAATAATATGAACTTGTGTCACTGCTAGATTAGTCATTGGTTGGTACAAAATTGAATCCACAGGTTTATTATCTTATATCAGATTTAGTGCAGAATTATGTTAATACTTTGGAAAATAGAAAAATATAAATAATTATTATTAAGGTAAGTTAAATGACACTTCATTTTCTTCACTACAAAGTAGGTGTTAAGGATTTAGACCCTCATCTGGATTGTGTATTAGATCCTCACCTGAGCATCATGCTCAGAGAACTGAGGTTGATCAGATATCTGTTTGAAGGCCACTTATTCCTGGCAGAGAGAGGCAAACTGGTGGAACAGAGATCAAATATGAAAAATTTTAAAAGAAAATAAATTCATAAGTACAAACTTGGTCTGTGTGGTAGTTTCCATTATTTCAATGAAGATCGACATAAGTAATGAGTCATAATTTAAAGGCTGATTTTTTTAGTGAGAGGTCAGTTAGGAGTCTGCTTTGTTGCAGATTACTTTTTTCTGGTACTTCTTATTTTTTTGTGCATAAGCAAAATATGCCAGGAGTTGGAAGGAAGAGGAAGAGTGAAATTCATTAAGTAGCCGTTATTGCTTATTGCTTTTTCATTGGTAATATTATAGTTTTTGACTTAGGCTTCCATGTGAAAGCTATACAGCAGTCTATGGTCTGCTTCCCTCATCTTTTAAAGCCTGAGGAGATTACCTGGCTTGGAATGAACTTAATCCACATAACAGGTCTATTTGGGTTTTTTACTCAGTTATGACTTTGTTGTGGGTGTTTTGTTGATTCTCATATTTGAAAGACAGTTGCTAAAGGTGGCTACTCAGATCAGTCTTACCCTGGATGAGTCACCTTTTATTTAAAGAAGACTACAGGTCCCTTTTTTCTCATTGTGGTCTGTCAGAAGCTTCAGAAATTGACTTGCTGTTGCCTTTTAATGCTTGATGCACCCTGTATTCCTTTCAATTTGCAGGTTGGTGTTCCATCTAGTGCTTGCTCCAAGAGATTTTCTGAGCTCTTTTCTGACCAGTCTTGAACAATCCAGCTTGTCAAATTGGCAGTTGATAAATGATTTTTTTTTTTTTTTTTAGTAATAAGTAGGAACATCTTCTGCCTTGGCCAATAAATCTTTGTGCCAGTTTTGTAGCATCGTATAAATGTAAAATAAACATAGCTCATGGGAAAAAGAGGGATTTTTGATTGATCATTCTTGTAGTACTGATGGGAAAGTAATTCTTGTAATTGCTTCAGTTGCCTAAAGACAAAACCAAAATGATGGTGCGTCATGTGGGTTGGCAAATCAAGATTTCATCAGGCATGTATGCCTTTTTATTTTGGTTGATGGCATAGTATACCTCTCATTTAATTAAGTTTCACTTTTTTCCCCCCTCAGATTTCTTTTTCTTATTGAGAAGCATCACAATTACAACACCAGGGGAAAAGTACTATCAAATAATTCAGCATTTCTAAACATGGGTTTCTTGTAAATAGAGGTGCATCTTTACATGCTTAGGTTGTACTTGTGTTGATTTACTGGTGCGTGATGATGGCCAAGCAGCTCCAGTCACTGACAGAACGTTCACTCTTTCCTGGTGCTTGGCCAGCCCAGAGTGTGGCCGTGCCATGCCTCCAATTAGAGCAGAGTTCCACCCATATCTGGACAGTGCGGATTTGGGTTTGATGTGTTCTTCTGCACTTAGAAATTGCCCGGAAACCTCTTGTATACATAACAAGGACATATTTATTATTAATCGAATGCAGCTCGTCCCCATGTTCTGTGTTGTGTTCAGCTTTGCGTAGCCTTGTGAGCGCTGTGCCTTTTGCTCTATTCTCTGCAGAGCCAATACGCTGCAGGAGAACTTAATGCCCTACATTCTTGCCTTGCTCCTCCCAAGTTTGTATGCATGTGCCCTCCTTTTATTATTACTTTTGAAGCTTCATAAGTATCCCTGGTGTGCAGTCTTACAGCTTGTTGAAGGGAGCTTCAATAAGTGTTTGGAATAAGGTTTTGGATAGGGTAGAGAGTATACTGCTTTCTATACAGGTTTGTGGAATTGAGATTTGCTGGTTGATCAGCAGTAGAAAGATCAGGTCTGGGATTCTTTTTTTAATTTTTTTTTCCCTGCATGGGGAGTTCTGTTTCTACAAAACTAATTCTTGTGTAATAAGCAGTCAGCCTTTGTAATTCAGTCCTAATAGTCTTTTCTTTGAGAAATGCTAGTGCTTCTGGCTGTATTAGCAGATGTTCATTATAAAGGTCAGCAACTACACCAGAACATCTTTTCTTTCTTTAATTTAGGCTAAAAATAAATAAATTTTATATTGGTTTTGCAAATGTGTGCTTATACAATTGAAGTGTTCCCTTTAGAAACAAGTTACGATAATAATTTGAGATGGTGTTGCTTAGGGCTTTGTCCAGTCAGGTGTTAGAAGCACCTGAGGGTGCAGGTTCTGCAATTTTTCAACACCAGTCCCAGTGGCTGATAATCCTTACAGTGAAAGCCTTTCTTTTTTTTTCTACCAAGAGGGAAGCTTCTTTGTTTTAATTATGAAGTAAACGATCTGTCTTCATCTTCTGGGTAACCTTCCCTTTTGAAAGCTTTGAGGTCATCTTGAACCTTTTCTTCAAGAGGCCAAACACTGGTTCACCAGGCAAAAAGAAGTTTGGATTACTCTAATATCTACATATACTTCTTACTTGTTTTCAGCATCAGTCTTTTGAAGAGTGATTTGAAAAGTGAATGCTTTTAAAATAATGTGCAGCCTGTATTTCATCTCCTGCCAGAATAAGTTCAAGTTGAATGAGTTTTTAAAGGAAATGTTTTTGCCTGTGAATTCTAATATTAAAGCTATATCTGGAGGCTAGGAGAATGGATTGATAATCCTCATGTCTTATGTTGATAGTATTGTACATGAATTTTTCAGAAAGTTGAATCACCTTGCCAGTTCTGCTGGTTGTTGGATAATCTTTCTAGAAAATTACGATGGCTATGATGCTGTTTGAACTTACTTTTTACTGGTTAGGATTAAACTGAGTTAACAAAACAGAAAGGAGAAAGGTGATTTCAGTAGTTAAATGAACCCAGTTGTGTGGTGTATATGGAGCGTCTGCCAAATTGAAATGTAGCACATAAAGAGCTAATAATATTCATAGAGCTTTTTTGGTAAGCTATTACTTAATAAAAATTGTTGGTGTTGCAAGACTTTGGAATTCTTGTTTTCTGTAGAAACACTTGTATCTTATGTGCTTTCTTTCCTAACCTTGATCTTTGTATTAATTATTTTCCTAGAAAATTGTGTTCTTAACATCCTTTATCTAAAAACCTGGAGCAGCAGAGAGACAGTTTTTACAATGAGGAGAAATTATCTGCTAGGTAAGTTAAGTGCCAATGTCTGGCAACAAATTGTGATCTTTTCAGTTAGGGAAAACATCTATGAGTTGTAATCCTGAGATGGGTATGTAAATTGGTAAGTTGCTGTTGTAGTGGGTGGTTTGGAGATGGTAGACACTAGAACAGGCCTTGGGTGAGGGGGAAAAAAGGAGCATTTGTGACCTCTACATGTAATTTTCATGGTGAGCAGTGATGAAACTCTACACTTAATTTTACTTTTTTTGGTATGTTTCAAAAAAAAGTGAGGATAGAGCTAAATTCTGTAAGTGTTCTAGGAGTGAGATAACTGGTAAGTTGTGAACTTCTACGTACCTAGGCAGACAAAATATGTATAGGTATGATGTGCTATGTATATTTAGGTCTGCTTGCTGTTTTATGATGTGGTGCCTTGTCAAGCTGCTTGGTATTTCAGGTAGATTTGAAGTGACAGTTCATTATTATAAATTAAATGTGACTAATTTTTTTTGTGAGTAAATTTTACATAAAAACACATAGAAAGTGGTAAAGGTAACCTTCTGCTTGGTGTTTGATGATGACCTGAGTACTGAATTATTTACCAATGCTTTATATTGCCCATCTACTATTTGACGGATCATTTTACACTATAATATTGTTACTGCTTAGGAAAAACTGTGTTCAGCAGTCTTAGTGACCTCTGAGAAGGATAACTTGCTTGGGAGTTTAAAATATGGTTGACATTTTACCAGAATGTCCTGACAAAACAGTCAGGAGAAGTTTTGTTTTTATTTGTGAAGCCTACAGAATATTCTATTTTGTATTTTGAGGCTCTAATGGCATTTAGGTATTGGGGGGGAAGATATCATTAGAAGTATTTTTCATCTTGGTTTGCTTGTCAGCAATGTGAAAATTCCTGAAACAGTCTGAGAGGCATAAGTAAAACATACCTTCCTTTGAACTTTGAGTTTTGAAACAGTGTTATTTCAAGTTTGGGTTTGAGGGGTTTTTTTCTGAAAGAGATTATTAGAGGTTTGCTCAGTAATGAAATTCTGGGGAGTTTTTTGTGCCTTGCTTGGCACTGAGAATACCTAAAGTGTTTAAATAATATGTTAGCATTTATAATTGTGAACATAATTAACAGGAGTTTGTTAATTGTTGGTTGCAGCTTTTGCTGCACTCTGTTCTTGATAACAAAATAATTGTTTGAGATCAGTTGGTCATTACTTTCAGGTATATGATGAAACACTAGAAAACCTCACTTCATGCGAAACAAGGTGAAGGAAAATCAGTCATTCACGGGGAACCCCTCTAATGTATTCTGAAGTACATTTAAGTTCAACTGGCATATTACATTGATACCATTATCTCATTTTCAAAAACATTGGGTATTACTTAGGACATCTAAATTGCTATAATTTCTTTTTTATATTAGGCTTTCTTTTGAAATTTTCATTTTAGTAAGTCAAGCATGAAAATTATATGTGATATGATTGTTGACTTTCTATTAACTTTTTTTCTTTTTTCTGTTTAGGTGTTCAAACTTCTGATTTGCCAGATATTGAGGAAGCAAACTGATTAATGTAGTTTTGGTAGTTTGTTGGATTTTTTTCATTCCATAGTGTTGGGAGATTTGAGGAAAATTTCAAGGGATGGAGTTAGCTCACAGTTTACTATTTAATGAAGAAGCATATAACCAGCTTGGTGGATTTCAAAAAGCAGAGTTCATTTTTGAATGGCTGCAGTTTTTGGAAAAACTTTTACCAGTGACTAGCAGAGTAAGTGTAATGAGACTTGAGAAGAAAAGCCTGTCTTTTTGTTATGTTGTTTAAAATCAAAGAACAGTATGCAGTGTTATTTGCCTCATGTCTTGTATGTACAAGGAGTAAAAGTATATTCAGTGTTAGCAGCAGCTTTCTAAATGTTATAAGTTCTTGGTCACAGCCCTTCTAGTGACAGAGCCAATGAAGGGAATTTTAATTATTTTTTAACTCATATTATTACTGCAAGATTTTGCAGCCCCATTATGAAGAATGTCAGTAATGCTTCCACCTAGTGTTGCACAATTATTTGATGCTTCTCTACCAGGCAGGAATGTAACATCTTTCTCTTTGTTTTTTTTTTTTTAATTTTCCTAGTCAAATGATAAAAGATCTGTTTCCAGCCAACTCTCCAATTGTTTGCTTTGCTGTTTAGTATATATTAAGTAGGTTATGTAGACTTGTAAGAGTAAACCAACCAAATAATGCTATTTAAGGGTTGTTATTTGTGATGGAAATATGTAAATGAAATACAGTCCCAGCTTCTTTTTTATTAAGAGTATTAAAAAATGTGTATAAGACTGGATAATAGTTTTAAGGGAAGTTCTTTCTTTTCTAATGCTCGAGTTCTTGAAACTCAGCTTCTTCTTTAAAATTCTTCTTTGCTACTAAACCTACTATATATCTATGAAATCTTTTATTTTAAAGCAGGCGTAAAAAAGGCAACTTTGTTTGAGAAAGATATAAGTATATAAATGCCATAGGGGAAATACACTTGAAATGCTACTGGAAATAATCATGCTCTGAAAAAAGTGTTGGATGTTTTAAGAAGAATAAAATAGTCACATACTTGAAATGTCTTTTCTTTTAGTATAAAAATACAATAAAATGTTCATTTGTAGTTCAGAATGTCATTATCAGAATGGTAATAATGAAAAGTAAAGATAATTTACTTTAATTATCTGTAATTAACTTTTAAATTTAACTGAACTCTAACTGGTTACTGGTTTTATTTTCTAGGCTGATATAAGGGAAAACCAGAAGAAACTGGTTGAACAATTGACTTCTTTATTAAACAATTCACCAGGACCTCCTACCAGACGGCTTCTTGCCAAGAATTTAGCTGTACTTTATAGCACTGGAGACACTTTTTCTGTTTACCAGACAATTGACAAATGCAATGAACTCATTCGGAGTAAAGATGACTCACCAAGTTATCTGCCTACAAAGCTGTAAGTGTGTTTTTACCCTCAAGCTTCAAATCTGGTAATAACAAGACAGGTTGAAGTGGTGAAATGCACCTGAGTTCACTGCCACAAGATACATAATAAAACAAGGGTTGTGCTGGTAGTCCACGTTGTATGTGTGTATCAGGAACCAAATGGGTAGAAGACACCTGGTGGTCTCCATCCAGACAATTGAAAATTGGGCTGGGGGAATACCAACAATGAATAACAGAGTTATGAGAGGGCAGGTGCTTCAAAAACGGGGAGAAGGTGATAATAGTGCTGAGAAAAGTAGTAAAACAGGTAAGTACAACTCCAGGTACAAAAGACAGTTGCTGAGTACATTTCTTACAATCCAGCTGGGAAACTGGATATAGTTAGAAACATAGGAAATGTTTGTAACTATTTACCTAAAGCCTAACAAGCAAAACAGAGAAACGTGGACTGTTACTTCAGAATGTGAAGCCGAATCTTTATGTGCAGAAATGTTATGAATAACCTTCATTCCTGAAATTATGCACATATCTCAGTATAGTGAAGCAAATCAAAGATGAGGTAGTAAAACATCCTTGTGCATTAATGATATGGTATTGAAAGCAGAGCAGAATCTCTCTTCCTCCTTTACTTCACATGCTAAACTTGTTTCTGACAGCATAAGTAAAGATTCCTGAAAACAGATTTTGCAAGGAGTCAGTTGTATTTTCTAATACCACTTTTTTGTTTCCTCCTTGTTCCAACTGGCCTCTCGTGCAGTGTTTTGAGTTAAGAATAAGTTTGCTAAAAAGGGTCTTAGTCTTGCAAAGTAAATTACTGCTATGCTATATTCTTAACAATGGTATGTATTAACATTATAGTTGAGTTGTAGTGTGAGACAGAGCTCTGCACATCTCCCTGCTTCAGCTGCAATGTGCCACACTAGAGAAAGTGGGATGATGTCAGCACAGCAAGGAGGGATGGGGAGGCCATTGGCAGTATAAAGCAGAAATGGGAGATAACCAAAGCCAGAATGCAGAGTAGTAGCTGGGGGAGAGAGAGAGGTGGCAGTGTTCAGAATGTTCCTGGGTATGTATGCAGTGGTGAGGAGAGGAAGAAAGAGATTGAGAAAAAGGTAATTGTAAAAAACCATTTTCTTCAATACAGTTTGGTAAAGGGATTTCTGATAGAACTGACGTGGGGACAACAGGCTACAGAAAATAATTGGAACTACAGAACTGTTTGTTGAGTAAAATGTCATCCTAGGCTGCAAATATATTAAATACCTGGTATTCAGTGTAGAAAAGCTGCATTTTTTTTGTTTTTATCTTGATTCAGGTGTTGTCTTTGTTTGCCATCTGTCCATATTTAGCATGCATGCCCATGTTGTCTCGTAGCAACACGTCACCGTCAGTGTTCACAATATGTTGATGCACCTGGGAACTCCTTTAAATACAGATTCCAGTGAATTGGTCTCTTATCTCATAAATTATTACTTTTCTTCTTTCATATAGGTGGAAGATGGAAATGTTTTAGGCAAGCATTTTAAACACAACCTTGGTTAGGTGCTTATCTGTTATTAAAACTCAGCATGATGTGGCTGCTATACTAAATCAGATGAACAGGTCATGCAGCATGAATGCAGCTTATTACTTTATTAAGGAGAGTACCTGTGGCCATCAGATGCTCAATTTAGAAGTGAAATGGGAAAATTGTGATTTTCTGCCCAGGCACAAATGCAAGTTCTGCACCATGAACAAAATTTAAATCCAAACTGTTGGTGTGTACTGAGTTGGATAAAAGCAATAACAAAAAGAAGGTTTTTAATGAAAGTAGTATTTTGGTATGATAAGAGATAAAGGATACTAGATTTGTTTTACTTACTGTGCATTTAGGGAATTACTGTAAACAGTAAATGTATTTTTTAAATTAAGAATATATTCAGTATGAGAATTTAAAATTCTTTATGTAGAACTGTAATTCAGTTGGGGAATAAGCAAAATGTTGTTTTGTTGAAGGGGATGCTGAGCAATGTGCATATTTAAGTAGGTCTGGAGAAGAGCTACTTAAAAAGTAGCTGATTAAACATATAATTCTTTTTCTCCTTGTATTCATAAAATTAAGTTATAGATCTGTCAGTACAAAACCAATGTGTTTCCATGAACTAATTATTCAAAGGAAAATGCTTTTTCATTAGGCACCTTTATTTTTTTTTCCTCAATATTAGCATTTTTTGCCTTTGCTAAAGGAAAGGTCAGTGAGCACACAGTCCAGTTGTCAAGTATTTCACCTGAATGCTGAATTCAGAATCTATCTACAGTGAAAAAGACATGGGTTTATAGTTTTATTTCCTTATTATGTATTATATAATAATGACAGAATTGGAATTACAAGACCATTTGCAGTCTACTGTCAAGCATCACGTTGTAAGTAAACCTGTCCCTGGCTACTTCTGGCAGCATCTGCTGCAGTGTGACACAGAGTATGCTTAGTAAAAAATTAATGTTAAGGTCTAAAGGTGGGCATGAAAATTGTATTCCTATTCTAAAATGTACTGGAAGATTGTATTACCTGAGTTTTAGTATTATCCAAGTTACTTTCACAACCCTTATATCTGCATTTCTTCTAGAGAGTATGTGCCACATACAGACCATTTTTTTTTCCCTTTTGATGATCCACTTATGTTTTTGGGACATCCTGTTTAGTTATTTTGCTGTTTGCCCATTGATTACTTCAGTCGTCTTAATCCCTTTCATCTCTTACTGCATCCATTTTCACGCGTC
Source organism: Melanocharis versteri (assembly GCA_013397845.1). NCBI lineage: Eukaryota > Metazoa > Chordata > Aves > Passeriformes > Melanocharitidae > Melanocharis > Melanocharis versteri. The sequence goes on from VZTG01004479.1 coordinate 630,804, forward strand.
TTTGGATTTGCTTTTGTTTTAGTGCTGCGGTGGTATGCTTGGGCTATTTATACAAAAAATTGGGAAGAATTTTGGGAAACAGTTTTACTGACACCGTTGGGAATGTGCTTAAAGCAATGAAGAATGCAGAGGTATTGGAACAGCATGTTTAAAAAATGATTGGAAAAATAAAAGGATTTTTACTGTGGGTAGCTGGACCAATGAATAAGAGAAAATGCATGATACCAAAATCCAAAAAAAAAAATTGTGAAAAGTCACATAAAAATCAGTGTCTAAATTCTAAAGAAGTACTAGAGTTAATGAGTTATGACTGTAAAAGGATGGATCACAGCTTTTCTTAATCTGTTTTCATGGAAGTACTTGATAAATTTGAAAATTTAATTGCATTATTAATGAGAACATTTTTTTCTATAGCTCATACTTTGTTTTGAGTTTTATACTTGTAATTATTGCTTTGCAATAGAACATAGAATTCCTATTTTCATTTGCTTATATTAGGGTGAGGTATCTGCTTTAACTTATTTCAGTATAAATAGATCTCTAAAAGACCCAACCATTTTTTACCTATTTCAGTAGTCGGCATTTTGTATTTCCAAAGAAGTTAGGGTTACGACACTTTAACGTTTCTCTTTTTCATTTTTCAGTCTCAGGGTCGTTATGAAATCATGCTTAGTTTGCAAAATATATTAAACGGTTTAGGAGCTGCTGCTATCCCCTGTCATAGAGATATTTACAAAGCTGCCCGATCGTGTTTGACAGATCGATCCATGGCTGTCCGCTGTGCTGCTGCAAAGGTAATCTGCTCCAATAGCTGGTTTAAGTAGCTCTCTGAAACATAGAGTTTGGTTTTAATGATTGATGAACGCAGAAGTAAATACACTGTTTGCTTATCTGTATTTCTGTGATATTAACTTGGCAGAAAAAATTTAAGTAATTTTATTATGAAGCAAGGTGCTTGTTTTGTTAGGGGGAGCTCAGTGTATTATGTAGCAAAGAAATTTTTACTGAGTGCTTTTCTGTGTCAGAACACTTTTATTTCTCTTTTTTTGTCTAGTGTCTTCTTGAACTTCAGAATGAAGCAGTATTTATGTGGAGTACAGACCTGGATAGTGTTGTTACCTTATGTTTTAAATCCTTTGAAGGCTCCAATTATGATGTACGATTAGCAGTTTCAAAACTTTTAGGCACAATATTGGCTAGAGCTCTAACATCTAAGCAGACAACAGGTAAAGTATGTACTTTATTTGCTGATCCCTCATCTGTAAAAATCTGTCAAATGATAAGAAACTCAAGTTCTATTGAAGCCTGAAGTAAAATCACATTGTAAACTTCTTCTGACTGTTCATATCTCTGGATTGGTCTTTTTTCTAACTTTTTTCTTGTGAAGTGCTGTGCTTTTGGTTGTGTTTATCTATCTACATAAAATAATGAACAATGAAAAGTATTTGGTAAAACTTTCTCCACAATGAGATTGTTAGTGTATGGAAAGACATTAGTAACTTCAAGAATTTAAAAGCAAGATTAATTTAAGCAGTGTGAAATAACTAAGATTTGAGGCAGTCTCTCTGTCAAACTAAAAAGTTAAGGGTATACCTTCAAGCTGTTTTCTGCAGTAGTCAATACAACATCTGGATTGTCAGTGGATAGCAGTATAAATATGATCAGAAGCAAAAATTAGCAGGCAGTTTTGTTCACACAACAGCCATGTAACAGTTTTTTCTGACTGACAGTGCTTGAGTTAACTGAAGCCTCCTGGCACAAAGTTATCATCTGCAATACTGTGTGTGATTCAGACTGACTGGTTTTAGTCTTAGAAGCCCCAAGCTAAATATCTAACTGTAATCTAAGCAAAATATAACAGGATGCAGGATATATGTGATTCAGATTGTTTGTTCTGCTTTTAATGGCAGCAGAGAAGACCTTCAGTGCAATAAGCAGCAAATGACAAAATGATATGCTTTTAAGCCCAGCTTACTGTTTTTCGAAATACTTGAGGCTGTGTATTTGGATTGTAGACTCTGAAGTCTTGGTTTACAAAGTATTTCCCTAAGAATCTTTTGGAGAGAATTACTGGGTTACAGGAAAAAAAACCAGCACTTATCTTTTCTCAATAAAAAAAATAATATTCTGACCTCTTTATAGACTCATTAGTTTCCTTTAATCTATGTAAGCAATGTACTTGTTATTTCAAAGGCTCTAAGATAAGGTTATATAAGAAGCTTATAAATTATTTGGTTGGCTATTTCAAGGAGTTTTGTCCTTATTTTAGTTATTTTTAGTTAAAAAGAAGTGAGAACTAAGTGGGGCAGAAGCTAGATGGGGACTAGAAGGGGCTGGGGGGGAGAGGTGGAGGGAGCAGTACATGAAGAAATTCGTAGTCCTGAAATTTGTGTATTGTATCTGATAACCTGCTTATATTGAGGGGGTTTTGTTTAATTTCTTTTTCTGGACATATTTGTCTCAAATCCTCTCATTCCTTTTCTCATTTGAATCCTTGAAAGAGAATGGAAAATGCAGTGAAAATTTTAGGTCACTTAGTTTGCGCAGTGTGCTGCCATCATGCTGAATTTACGTGTACACGTCCCAGCAGGTACTGGGAAAGTAATGAGGGATAAAGCATTGGAATAGGAATTGGGGATAAATCATTTTCCTAGACAATTATAAGCATATTTTATTATTCTCACTCTTTTAGAGAGCTATCTTAATGCTAAGGTGAGTTGATTTTTTTTTTTTGCTAAGAGAACCTGTAGCTGTGCCCTTACCTGGCTAAGTGTAGCAGAGAGGTATCTGCCCTGTCTGGGGTTTGGAAGAGAGGTTGTCTTTGCTGGTAAGCTGGAATGTGTAAGAACCAGGGCTTTCATGAAGCTGTGGGTGGTAGGAGTAGACCTTACAGACCTTTTTGCAGAGGGAGCATAGATGGTAAATACTGAGGGTGGGTAAATGTAAGTATGCATATTCAGTAATGGCTTAAACTGCTTAAAGGTGGTTAAAAGAGAAAAACTTGATAAATATTGTGCTTTGGTGGAGCACTGAGTGCTCAAATGTCTTAGTTTCTGTTGTGAAGTTATGCTCAAACTGTATTTGGATTTGATTGTGCTACTGAGTTTGTGCAAATTATTTTTACTAAAATTAAGAGTTGAAATTCTCTACTTCTAAAATGTAGCAAGATTTTAGAATTATTCCTCTACATCTCTTCTTAGCATCCAGCAAGCATAACTTCCGCAGAATCTCTTTGGAAGATGTCATGGAGCTGTTGGGAACTGGATTTCTGCGTGGAAGTAGTGGATTTCTACGAGCCAGTGGCGATATGTTGAAAGGGACCAGTTCAGTCAGCAGAGATGTTAGAGTTGGAGTCACCCAGGTTTGGATTACATCAGTTATGATTTTCTGACATTGCTAAACATTTGTGTAATTGCTGTACTCTGTGTATATTTCTTCTTTCATCCTTTTTTTTTATATCTGTGATGAAATGTATGTACTTGAAAATAAGGATTTATGTATTGAGTCACGCTAGAAAGAAAAGAAAATAAGATTTCTGATGTTGCTTATTGTTTACCCGAGTTTGACATTTTAAAAATTAAATATGTACTACTTGTGAAAGCTTCACATGATATGAATTTCAAATGAGTGATATAAATAAATTCCACACATTTTTAATTTAAAACTTACTTCCTTATGTCTGAAAATTAAAGGGCGAAGTTACAAGGAATGTTTGAACTTGGAATAGTTTCCTTCTGTATAGGGAATCCCAAGTCTAGTTCTGAACGGATGGTTCTGCTTTGAGTAAGTGCATGAAAAGTAAGGAAAACAGAATTTAGTGGAAAAAAAACCAGCATCTGTTTTGCTGTGTTCCAGGATGCTCAAAGCATAGTATCTTGTTTACTGAACAGGACTGAAGCCAGGCCACGTAGTGCCTGCTGGTAAAAACAGTATAAATTTTTCAGATATCAGGTTGGCTTCATCCTGTAAACATTATCTTAAATGTAAACATGCTAAATTTTAGTTATTCAAATATGAAACCTGTGAATCAAGACTAAAGGTCATGATGAACATTTATGTATCAAATAGCTGTGATTATTTTAGTATGTTGCAATCCCACAGCTGTATGATAACCACCTTTGCCAGTAAGGCGGTTTGTCAGTACATTTCAACTTCTGTGCAAAAGATGTTTAAATTAGCTTGAATTACTGATACAACCTGCCAGATTTTGCGGTGAAATAGGTAGAAGGTGCTCGCAAATTGTCTTCTGTGCTTAGGTCGTGCTGAGCGGAAGCGTTAACTTTCGGCAGAGAGAACAGAAAAGCTGGGGAACAATAATATCTTGACAGCTATCTGCCTAGAAAATGCATGCCAGAGATTCCTAGGGTGTTCCATATACATGGTAGTTTTATTAGTTTTCCAGGAATATATCAGAGGCCTCAGTTCAGTGTTTTGCCTATTTGTACTGGTTTTTGGAAGTTGTCTCCTTTTTCATACATATCTTTGTTAACACAGTAGTACCTGTGCTAGATGGTAAAATCAAACTATACCAGAACAGTTTAAATAGTGCAATGTTTCTATTAAAGCTTGAAAAATTGTGAATTTATCAGTGCTTGTGAATAGAAAACACTTGCTGTTAAAAAATGTATTAATTAGTGAATTGCAGGTTATTATGAATTTAAAAATAAGAAAGGCTCTGAAGATGACTTCTTGCATAAGAAAGATTTTGTATTTGTTTAAGCCAAGTTCAAGACAGAGTTTAAAATTAAGCCATGGCAGTATCACTCTTCACAAGTCTTTATCCAGTTAAATTCCTCAGTTTTCAAATCTGTAAAACCAGGGTAATGTACTGACGCATTATGAAGCCTAAATAGTATTTGTCAAGAACAATAAGCTGCTAACAGGATCTAATAGTATAATTACTTTGTCAACAATAGCTCCCTTTCTTTTACATGAGTAATTTTCTTGTTTGTTAGACACAAGACAAAATATGTATGAGTCAAATACAGAAATTTGTTGATAGAAGCAGTAGTTGTGTGAACTTTCTTATGAGGAGTTTCATGTGTTCATTTGCATATTCTCATTTTTTGTGTTCTGTTTTCTTGATCTATTCCTTAAAAAATTCAACATATGCGCGTAGAAGGCGTAGGGGGAGCTTATTATGTAGCAAAATAAATGGTCTTGTGGTGATTAGATTTGTAAAGTGCTTCTGCATTCTTCCTCTTTGTGGTGATATAGTCTTTTTATGGTACCTCCATTGCAAGGCAAACAATAAAAATTCATTGGGTTGAAGAACAGTGCTTGGGGGCTGCAAATATTCCCTGATTCGGACCCTTTAATAACCAAATTTCCCTAGGTTATGGGTTATAGTTTTGTAACATAGTAGTTCTTAAAATGCATTCATACATTAAATTTGGGTTTCATGTGCAGAATGTTAAATAGCTGGAAGCTGTTGTTCAGTGAGACCAAACACAATGTTTTACATAACAAGTGCCTATGCAGGGTAAACTGCCATTTCTCACACTCTGGAATGAGATGACATGGGCAAGCAGCTTGAAATAACTTACAGTCAAAGCAGGCTGCTGTGATTCTTACTATTGCGGAATCACAGAATATGCTGAGTTGGAGGAGACCCGTAACAGTTTTGATAGTAATTTAAATTATTTTTAAAAATTTAAAGTAATATTATAGATATAAAAAATTGCAGATCACTAAACTGAAATGATTTATACATTTATGCATTCATAAATCACATATGTTGTCACTTTTAGGTTTCTAGTTGTGGCAGTGTGAAGACTTAAAAAAATAAGTATGTAGGATAGTTAGCAGCGAATTTCCAGATATTTTTTTCTAAAACATGTTTCTTTTCAAATCTCTTTCAGGCATATGTGGTATTTGTCTCTACATTAGGAGCACAATGGCTTGAAAGGAACTTCTCTGCCTTCCTATGCCATATTCTAGATCTTGTGTCTCAGTCTCACCCTAAGGCTGTTCAGAGTCCGGTGGATGCTATCGGCTGTCGCCGCTGTGTTTCGTTCATCCTTCGAGCTACAGTAGGAGGCCTGCTTGGGGAGAAGGCTCAGATTGCAGCTGCCAAGGAGATTTGTCAGGCCATCTGGAAACTGAAGAAAGTTATGGGTATGGGTCTAACAAGATTAACCATTTGGGCCTCTGTTTTTCCTTTTTTAGGTGATTGTCCAACTGCCTAATCCAGAGACTGCAGAAATTGAATATGTAGTGCTGATTTATTACCATGATAATGCAGAGGGCTTTTGATGGACTGCTTTGTTTTTAGCTTGGGCTTGTTATTTGCCTGTGTGTGTCTGTGTTTTTGTATGTGTGTACCCACACAAGTATATTCAGGTTTTGTAACACTCCATTCCTGGTAAGTGTAATTGTAACCATTAACAAATAAAATAATTGCAGTAATAATATACAGAGAGAATTGTAAAGTAAGTTAGGTTGGCAGATAATGCATGTCTAGTCATATCCTGCCTTCCTGTTCAGAGCAGTTGACCCTACTGAAGGTTCAAAAAAGAAGCATTTGTTCCTAATTGACAAATGAGCGTTTCTCCTGGAGAAAACACATCTCTTGCATGATAAAGTCTGTACACTGCTTCCAGAAAAAGCCTCTGATCTTCTGCCATTGTCTTTATGGAGTAGAAGGAAGAGAATCCTGGACATTACCAGTTCTCCTCTGGTGTACAGCTGCATGTTGTATCTGATTTAAATATCTAAATGTTTTGTGTCTAAACAGACAATCATTTGTGTCCCAAAAGATAAACTTCCAAAAAACATCATATTTTTCTCTCCTTCTTCATTCCATATCTCCACCTTCCTGCTTGCTTCCTCTTGTAAGATTTCCTTATTTTCTTCCCTTTCTTTTTTCCTACTATGCAGTAAAATCTGGGGAGTTATATCAAAGCATGTCTTCTTCAAGTTACTTTTGGTGGGGCATGCTTCTTGCCAGCATGCTTCTTGCCAGCTACTGGTCCCCATCATGTAAAGATAAGCAATTTGGTAGTTTCCATTTATCTACACTCTTGTCCTCACAGAGGTTATTACACCATCCTTTCAGTAAAAGAAATGTAGTTTTCTCCGTAAAGGTAACCCTTTATGAAAACAGTAGTAAAAATGGTGATGGTAAAAGCTCATTTAGTAATATAAATGACTTCTCTTGGCAAAAACCTTTTTCCCATCTGTTTGTTTGATTTTGGTAATGATTTCATGGTGATTTTCTTGTATTATGTTATCAGATGCTGCAATGAGTGACGGTAACTTGGAAACAAAAATTAATACAACAGATGTAACAGCGAGTCAGCATGTGCTTGTGTGTGCACTCCAGGAGCTTGGAAGTCTCATTCATGGCTTAGGAACTACAGCAGCACCATTACTGCAAGACTCCGGTGCAGGTACAAGCCCTGAATTATTTTGTGAACTAGAGTACAAATTAGATTTATGTTCGTTTGTTCGCTATGATCTTCTCTGATTTCTTATGGCTATTCTTCTGATACTCAGTCTCCTTACCAGGATCCTCCATAGTTCTTTTATTATTTTCTGGTTTCTTCCAATAAATTTTAAAAAAAGAGTGGGGGAGAAGGAGGCAAAGTTGACTGCCTTACATGCTTACGTTGCCCGAAGAGTTCTGTCTTTCCTAACCTGTACAAGTATGTTAATTTAAAAAAAAAAAATCTTTATCAAATTTTACTCCATTAAGGGTTGTATTTAGGGTCTAGCACTTCATCAGGTTTATAATAAAACAGATTGAGCTTGGGTACCTTTTATTGTTTTCATTTAGCTGTATCCATGGCATAGATTTCTGCTTCATTACAGAAGCTTACGTATTTCCTATGCATGTTGGGGGATAACTGTGTAATATGTTAGGTTTTCTCCGTAATGTTACTTTTCATCTAGGATAAATTTTTCTAAAAAGAACTTAATTATTTAAATTTGTTACAATTACTTAAAAAAAACCCAGTAGTACTCTTTCAAGACAAGTATAGAAATTGGATAGTGTTATGTTTGCCAGTCCTGTGTATACATTTTGGCTTGTTTGACAATCTGCTTGCCTCTTTCTTAAGTGTGTTTATGCATTTTATTTTTCAGGAGTTCTGGAAGCAGTCATTTCTGTCATTCTTCATCCCAGCATTTCAGTGAGACTAACAGCAGCTTGGTGTTTGCGCTGTATTGCAGTAGCATTGCCCTCCTATGTGTCCCTGCTGTTGGATCGTTGCATTGAGCGTCTTAGCGCATTGAAATCCTGCCCAGAAGCAGTAACTGGCTATAGTTTTGCTGTTGCTGCTTTGCTGGGTGCAGTAAAACATTGTCCTTTGGGAATTCCACATGGAAAAGGGAAGGTATGGTCTGAATACTTTACATATAGGCTATTCTTATATTTTCTTGCAGTGGTATTTGCATGTTTTCTTTGTGACATGATCACAGTACCCAGTGATACTGATGAGATACTTCGGTTCCTCAAGAAGAGGGCTTTGAAGCATGCTATAACTCAAATAAGCATGTATTTTTCTCACATGTATCAGGATCAGAAAGTCCCATTTCGTGAGAATGACTCTCAAGTGTACAGGTTAGTCAGTGCTTACAGCAATAGCTGCAATTCGGTATTATCTTGAAAATCTTTGGTCAAGTCCAACAGATACGTGCTTTTATTTCGTTTTACAGAATATAACAGAAATCAACTTATTGCATTAACACAGTCTAAGGTGCCAGTCTCCTCACTAGTGCAGATAGGAGATGCTGTGCTCTGAAGTTTTAAGGGTATGCAGCTGTAGAAATGAAGACCAGGAGAAGGAGCTGTTTCCATCTTATTGTTACTGAAGCTGGAAAACTATGGTGCATCACAAATGTCAGCGGTACATGCTAATTCTTTGCAGAATGTAGAAGCTTACCTTCTCTCTTCTGAAAATAACTGTTTCAGAGTCAGTGGACATAAAGAACATTCTGGACATTCAGAGTCCTGGCTGATGAACTTTTCCTTGTGATTGCTGAAAGATCACGCGGAGAGAACAAAATGAATGTAGTTTGCCCACTTATATAGATAAGAAGTGCCATTTAAATACTGTGCACCTAAGCAGAGCTGAAGTTTCTGTTAAAAAGAGAAACATAATTCTTAACAAAGATTTCTTTTAGAGGAATATAATAGGATGAAGTAGGGCTGGGGAGGAGGTATGGGAGGGCACAAAAAAAAGTGGGAGGAACGCTATATTCTGTACTAAGCTGGCAGGGGGAAGAACAAAACAGTTGACAAAAGCCCTTTTCTGCTCTCTCCTAGGAACGCTGCCAGATTCCAGACTAGCTCCTCTTCTGAGGAGCAGAAAGAGACCAGTGTTAAATAGAGCAATTTTGAGAAGGGAATATCAAACATAGATGATAGTGATATGTAGAGAAGCTGTTTTATATTAATGGGTTTTCCTTTGAGAGGGCAGTTAGAGGTCCAGGTGGAACCTAAATAAAATAGTTAGTGAGTTTATTTATATTTAATGTTTAGTCCTAGTGCTTATAATCCAGTTTTAAAAAATCATTCAAGTGTAAGGCATTCCTCCTAGCACACAGAGAGAAAACTTGTCAAAAATCATTAAATTATATCCTTTCTAGCATGTATGCTTTACAGGTAGTTTAAGTATGCTAGGTTGTTAGTGATTTTTTAGGAGTATAATTTTAAAAAGGTACTGTTTTATTTTAGAATCAAATGTATTCCTGTGAGAATTATCAGTTGTCATTTTACTGCTGATAAAAGAGAGAGTATAAAGCAGCAACGTAACTTACCTAGTACTCCACGGAACTGTTGAGGCCATCCCAGACTAGTACTGAAGTCAGGAATTGTAACTTCATGAGGCTGAGTTGATTGCCATGGTGTAAGAGGAAGATGGCATTCTATCTGGGAGCAAGAGAATAAGATTAAGTATTACACCAAATAGTATTGAAAAAAAAATTGGTAGTTACCAAAATGTGATGCTCTGTTTTTCTCCTTTACTTTGAAGGTGATCATGACAGTAGCAGAGGATTTGTTGTGTTCTGCTTCTCAGAACAGTCGCATTTCACTGCAGCGAATGCAGGCTGGATGGCTCTTGATAGCTGCTCTCATGACATTAGGTAGTAGCTTTCTACAGTTTTTCTTAATCTACATTAAGGTGTTTCTGTCTCTGATTTTTAGTTTGAGGTTTTGTCAAATTTACTGCTGCAAAATAATTTTTAAAAACCCAAATGTTGGGATATTTAGAAAAACTTTCTGAGATAAAAATGTTATTTCTTTCAAATTTGCTATTAGTTCATTGGAAGCGATGTCTGAAAAATAGTGATTGGAGTGGGACTGCTATTAATTAAATGTAGATGGTAAATTTCAAAGTGAATCTAACCAAATGTTCTAGTGGTCATGAAGAATTTTAAAGTATTTGTCACAGCAAAAAATGAGCTAATTATTTGTATTTCCCTCTTGTCAGGTATTTGAAATCTTACAGAACTTTCTGAGATGTATTAATGATCAGATTATTGACTGTGATCAGTAAATTACTAATGAAGAAAGTGTTTTATTAGCTTTGGTCACATTTTTAATGTTTTCAGGTATTACTTTTGCCCAACAACTCAAATTTTTTTTTTCTTATGTTCTTATATTTAATTAACCTAAAACAAATGTTTGCTTTTCTGAACATCAATATTGATCCTTACATCTCTTTTATGCTGGTGATCCACAGGGTCTGTACTTAGTAAAACAGATTGTGGTTGGTTTGGTAACATACTAGTAAATGTGTCAGTGAGGATGTAGTTATATATGAAAATGAAGTACCAAAACAGTAAATATTTGAGAAATTACGTATGAGGAGGCTGGGAAAGTAGCATAAGGTTTTGTTCACTGCTGTAAAGATTTTGTGAACACAGAAAAAGAAAGAAGGAAAGAAAATTTAATTTTATTAATCCTCGCATTGACATGACAACTGTCAACATTTACAGGTCCTGCAGTTGTCCAACATCATCTGCCACGAATGCTGTTACTGTGGAAGTGCATCTTTCCATCATCTCCTAAAGACCTAGAAACAGAGAAGACTCGAGGAGATTCATTTACCTGGCAAGTAACACTGGAAGGTCGTGCTGGTGCTCTCTGTGGTAAGCAGGATTTATTGTCTTTCTCTGCATATTTATGATTGGGCTCTTAGTTAGTTTTCTTTCTGAAAGAGCAAGGACACTTCATATTGACTTTTTTTCCACTGGGTGGTAAAGGCTATATTCACTCCTCAACATACATGCTTGTATATCAATATTTACATATGTGTTTCATTTTTGTGCAAAAAAAACCAAACAAAAAAATGACAAAAAAATCCACCAAAAAAACGAAAACCAAACCAACAAAAAAAAACCACAACAAAAAACCCCACAATAACAACAACAAAAAACAAAAACCAAACCAAAAGAAACCAGAAACCCTGATCCTCTCCTTCTTCTTATCAGTTGATTTTCAAGCAATAAATGATCATCAGGGAGGTTGCTTCTCTTGTTTAGCAAACAAATCACGATAATGACTAAAGACTCAAAGCTGGTTATGTTCTGTTGTTTATACAGTCTATTATATTTGGAAAATAGTGGTTCTGTTTTCTACCAGGTGACTTAATATAAGCAAAATAGAATTGGTGAGTCATTCAGACATGTTTGTGAGAGCGGAAGGACTTGGGTAAAAATTACAATCAGGTAGTTGCAATTCTCAGCCAGGAAAGAGTGCTTTGAATGTGGCTGCTCTCTGGTAGGTTGCAATTTTTAATCATGAAATGCTGTGAATTTGGGTTTCCAAGAAATTGCCCCAGTGTTCTTCAAATACTTAATGTGCTTCAGTCTTGTATTCTAGAGTATTAAAGGGTACTTTGCTGTCCGGAAATGTGAGCCTTGGTGTCGTAATCACCTCTCTCTCACTATTAAGATAAATCACTAAGTGTGGAATTCGATAGTAATTTCATTTTAGAAGTACCTAAACAATTAACCGTTAAGTACTTTTTCTTTAGAAAATAGGTATTTAATACAGTATATTCTCTAGGTGCTTTTGAAAATTAAACTCAAGTTTAGTTTTCTATAAATTGTGTACATAATTGTTTCATAATGTACAGTAATTGAACTAAATTTTAATGGAAAACTGGTAAGCAGTAGGTCACTTGATCATCCTCCTATTTTCTTTTTATTATTATTATGGGATTATCTTGAAGATGAGTTGCGTAGCATCATTTAGTTCATTAAAAGATAATTGTATGTATGTGTGCAATTAAAAGTCAGGATATGAATGTCCAAGCTGTGACACTAAAACAGTGCATCTGACTTCTTTCATTTCTACTTTTATACTTTATTAGTGATGTAGTAACGTAATTACTTTGCTAATGTGATTTTTTTTTTTCTTCAATATATCTCACGCTAAGTAAATTGAAATCCAATTTCTTTTCCAGCTATTAAAAGCTTTGTTTCCCACTGTGCTGGTCTTCTTACGGATGAAGTTGTTCAGAGACTTCTTCCTCCTCTCCCAAGTGCTGTTGATTTATTGACACAGTAAGTGTGTATAAAACTGTTATTTGAAAAGCTAGAGTAATCTGTATTTGTTTAGTGCACTTTCTAAAGAGTTTTCTTTTCAAGGGACAAAAATCAGATTTTGTGTATTTGCAGATTCCAGTGTCGTGAAAAATCTGAGGAAGACTTTCTAGCAAGATTTTTTTAAAGTTAGTTTTTATATACTGCTTTTTTAATTGAACATACATATTTGCATTTATATAACATTATTTTTTTATTAAATAAGAAACTAAGTTCAGGAATATGCTTGGAAAAACATCTTTTAGGCATGGATATATTTTGTATTTAATTTCAGATCTAAGCTGGAAAGGGTTTTACAATTTTTAATTTCTTGCCTTTTGAATATAGAACCATTTAATGCATTTGGGTTCTAAGCTCTAACTTAGAGAAATATATCCACAAAAGTTTGTTGTCATAGATGTAGGTACAGTCAAAGGAAATAGAAAGCTTGCTTATTTCTCTGGTATTGAATGAAAATAACGCTTGGCAATGGACAACAGACATTCTGCCAGAATGTGTGAAATAAATCGGTTTCCTTTTACTATTGTGCGAATCAAAACTGTACTTCTAATATGTATAGATTTTAAAAGCATTCAGTAGAGTGGTACAAATGAAACTGGGGTGTTACATGAAACTTAAAGTCCCTACCATCTCTGATGTGCTTTTTATATTTTAAGGCTTTCTTCAATATACAAATCATATGGAAATTCTTTAAAAACACCATCAGCGGTTTACAGACATAAACTTTATGAATTACTAGCAGTATTGCCACCAAAGGCCTATGAAGGTACGTATTTCCATACAAAGAGAAATCCGTTAAAATACTATGGGCTCATTTTTAAGTTTTTGTCCAACACATAGCCAGCAAAAATTAGTTCCACCTTTTCTAAAAAACAGGTTTTATTCCTCCTATTTAAGTTTGATGAATTGTAGCAAAGTCATTGTGATTTTGAAAAGCTAGTGTTGATGATCTTTTTTCCCTTTGAGTACAGACCACTGTTACAAATGAACACTTCTGCTCTGTTTTGGTTGAAACTTGAAGTTAGACAATGTTGCAATTTCAAACTAGTTGAAAATTTTCTTTTCTTTGACACCTGTTTTACTTTTCCATTGCATCCTGATTCCCAAAGGTGTAGGTCTAGCTTAAACTAATTGCATATAGACCACTGAAAAAATTCAAATAAATTGATTTGACTAAGCATATCTTACAGATATATTGATCTGACCCTGTGCAGATTGTGGATAAAAGGTTTGTATTTAAAGAATTCCAACAAAATCTGGAGATTGTCTTCCTTTTTATAGGAGAACATAACAAGAAGAATCTAGGTCTCTAATCCATTAACTATGCACTGTAGTTGGATGGGGTCTAATTTTTCAGCTAAAATATTAAATATCTTTGTTGTCTTTAAATCGTTTGCCATACGGTAGTGTATGGACTGCAGTAAGAAACCAGAGTGTTTTTGACAGCTGTAAAGAGAAGTACAGGATGTTCTTCAGGACAGAGACAATATGGAGCAACCATGCTCTGAATCAGCTGTGTCCTCTGTATCTTGGAAGGAATCCTTACTCAAATAATCTGCTCCATCTAGTGGTAACCGCTAAGAGAACTGGGACAAATCCCTGACCCGTGCCTTAAAGCTGTTGTCACATTAGAAGTCTGTATATAATGAAGCATAGTGTATAATACTTGTTTGTGACTGAAAATTACACCTCCATGCCTGAGAGCAAGTTATTCCTTTTGTTCTTGTATTGCAGGAGCGACATGCTACAGAATACAAATATTGGGGTATGGCTGGGTTTGGCAGTTTCTTGGTGTGTTTGGGATTCTTGCATATGTTCTAACTTCACTGAAAATACACAGTGTTTTACAGCGTGACCTGCAAAATGTAACTCTTGTGAGAGAGTAGCCTAGCTGAGGATGCTGCATTCTAGATCCAATAAATAAAGAAAAAGCTTGAAGGGCTTGTTATAAATTAGTGGGCACCTTGCTGAAATCTTTGAAAATAGCCTTAGAATCAAAACAGTAATTTGACAGGTGTAGTCTGAGGTGTCCGTCTATGTGTAATACAGCAGTATGAGAGTGGGGAAGGAATGGAAATGCATACATTGCCAGAACTTATTCTTATATATCTTAACATATAGGTATGCATAATTTAAAAATGTAATGCAAAGTTTCTAAGGTAAAACTTGAAACAAATACCATTCTTTCCAAATTACTTCCAGTACGATAGCTTCATGCAGAAACTGTATGTCTTTGCAAATACTGGGAATTTTAAAAATAAATTGTTTGGGGAAACAATATCACTATGGAACTCAGGATGTTTTTTTCAATGTCTAAATTTAGCTGTAATAAACAGGAACAATATTAGGAATACTCCCGTGTTGCACAGCAGGGCACATTTTACGTGGCTCAGAGTGACACACTGATTGAGAAGCTTTCACGAGTTCATGGTTTTATTTCTTTTGTGTTTGTTTTCTTCAATCCAGGTAGTTAGCCAGATGATAGAAATCTGTAAGTTGTTTCTTTTTGAGAAAATTGGTGATGGAAACTATACCAAGAGTTGTAACTCAAGCTTTTAGTATTTGCAAATAATGTGCTAAACTTGTTTTGTTAAGTACAAGAGGAATAAAACAAAATACCCAGGAAAATAAACAGCTGAAAACAGACTATTTGTATACCCAAGCTTCTTTGTCAATTCATGCCTTTAGATTTCTGAGGCCCTAAACTATGACTTGTTTAGGCTCTGCTTGGTCTTCTCCTGCTCACTTTCTGCCTCTTTGATATTTCCTTTACTGCTTTCTGTCATCACTAAAAATCATATCTGCTCAAACAGCAGAATTTTACAGAGTTTTACTATGAGTGTGAATGAATCATAACTGATTTTTTGCATTATTTCAGCAATGATAGGTATGAGAAGAACATATTAGTTAAACTTGAACATCAGTGGGATACATTGAACATGTTTTAGTTGCTGTCTTCGATTGTGTATGAATAGTTAAGACTTGTAATGTATCTGATCCAAAGTATGAAGTTGTTAAGCTGGGGAAAGCTGGTTCTGTTTCCAAGATGACAAAGCATATTTGTGATCATTTTAATTTGTCATTAGTCTTGGATTGTAATGTGCTCATGTTTTCAAGGCTAAACATCTATTTCTTGAGAGTTAATATAAAAAGTTGTATGTTGTCCAGATTAAAAATTTCATAAAAATAATTTCATTAGCTTGAATTCTATTAGATTTCTTGATGTTTTCTGTTGCCTGAAATTAATTTTTGTCAGACAGCTCATTAGGGTTCTTCTAATTCTTCAGCTTTTTGTGCTTGTTATGTTCCACTGTTTAAACCATAAAGTTGAATACAGGCATTCACTTCTCTTTCTTAATAGGATCAGATGAATAGCTGGAATGCTGAAACAGCATTCTGGCTTAAAATTTTGAACTGCTTTATGTTGGGGTAATATTGTTTGAAGTGTTGAGGGTTACTGACTGTCTTGGGACTAAGATAAACGTTTATTTGGTTTAAAAAAGCTGAGTATCTCGATGAAATTTCATTTCAAAAGCTGTTTGTTTTCCAAGGAAGGGGATTTTTTTAAAAACATTTTTGTCGTGATGACTAATAGTGAAAGAATAGCTTCTAGTTGCTAACTATCATAGTTTTTTTTTAAAGGCTCAGTTTCTATTCCTTTCACATATTCTGTGCACCTTGCAATATATTTGATAGTGCAGACATTTTGCATTTAGATTTGAGTAAAGCATTTTGGAAAAATTACATACTGTGAAGTTAAGTGCCCGCCCCTCCTCCCTCCCCACTTCTTAGTACTGATATTTTCCAATTCATGAGGACTTGACTTTTCAATCTTAATGATCTGGAGGTAAATTCTTATGTAATATTTGTATGAAGACTGAGTACATTCTTTAAGATCAGTTCTGCAGTGTTTTTCAACACAATTACGAACCAGTCCTTTCTCATCGCATGTGATTCAGCATTGCAAACGTTCTCTCACTACAAAGACTATTTTAATGACCTGAATAGTCTGACTCAAAATGCCCAGTGTTGTTGTTTTTGTACTATGTACAACCTTGTCAGAAATTATGTGCAAAAATATGTGGAAGTTTTAACTACCAGTGAAATTTATCATACTGTAACCTACAATAAACTCCTCCTGCTTTGGTTTTTGCATGCAAACTCCTAAAATAGGGGACTGCATTCATCAGCTTTGGGTTATTTATCGAACCTATGGATGTTTTAAATTACTTCTGCTTGCCAAGTCCAAGTATTCCTTTGTGATTACGTAATACATTCCACAGCATTAATTTTCAGGAAATAGAAGAAAATATGGCTGTATTCATAACTGCCATTTCCCCTCTACTTTATTTGTAAATGTAACTAATTTACTGGATTATCAGTTGTGTGGCATTATGCCTTCTGTAAAGGTAAAAGTCTGTCTTTCAGCTTCTAGATTGCTATGGGTGCTTAGCTTGCTTATGTCAGGTACTGCTCTGTAGTTTCCCTCCTAACAGAGAGTCTTCTCTAATTAACTATTTGAAGGCTAAAGAGAAATGTTAGATGGATGCTATTATTTCAGTATAAATGTATTGCTCTCAAAGTTGCTTGTGGCAAGTAACTAACCAAGAGTTTTGAATATTTTTTCTTTAATTTAAAGGAAACTTCAGTGCTGTTCTAAGAGAGTTAGTGACCGACTTGACTGTCCCAGATAGCCAGATTGATGCCTCTGCATTCTTGCTTCCACCGCTTTGTCATGAGAATGATCTCCTTTTACTTGGTCCCTTACTGCAGGAGACTGACCACCGATTTATTGAAGAGCAGGTACTTTTTGTTCTTTTGTTCTATTGTGTTTTCATACAGTTGTAGATATTTAGGTCAGTGTTCATTTAGACTTGGTCAGAAGTATGGCTATCACTCTTTTCCTTCTTACAGCTCCTTTTAGGTAACAGCATAGCTGGTGGCAGCCTGGAGTATGACCCTTACTCAATTTATGAGAAATTCGCAAAAGGGGATTCAGTACCTAAACCACTACCTCCTGCACTGTCTGTTATCACTGCAGCAACTCGACTTTTTGGAGTTATGTTTTCCCACATAACAGAATCTCACAGGTAAAGTAGTAACTGTAACTGCTGGGGAATTTAGGAGATGTTGTAAGATGGTCACAGTGTTTGACATTGAATGCAGAAGAAAACAGTTCTGAGAAAGTAATGAATTGCATAAGTGGAGTCTGTAAACCATCTGAATACCATAATTCAGACCACCAAATTATTGGACTTTTCTCTTTAAGGTTACTGACAACAAAAAGGCACATCCAGCAAGAGGTTACTGTCATAGCAAATTCTGTGAACCCAGAAAAATAATGTTTTGTTTTTGATAGCCAGATCAAAATGGAATCTATTTTGAGAGATATTACACAATTTTTGTGGTGCTTAATACATAATACATTCTTTATAAAAAGTGGATGGGGAGAAACAAGGCTGCATGTCTCAACACAGTTCTGTCAAGGTACAAGAATGTGTGAAAGAGATCAAGAACTTCTCTTGGGTTTTTGTCTGTGTAGTTTCTCACTGCATACATGGCATTTTGGTTTGTTTCACATTTATAAGCACACTGATTGCAAAGGCATAAAATTCCTGAAGATTTTTGCATGTGGTTGCTTCTTCTGTGTGCTGCCGGTAATATTTTTGAATAAATAATTCAGCTTTAGAGCAGGTGAATTTTTTTAAAATTAAGTAGCTTTATATTTTCAAAGCCTGCTGTAGTTGGACCTCAATCATTAGATCATGATCGTTGTGTCTGGTGATGGTTTTATAGTCTCCAGTGCGGGATGAATGTTTAGTCTTGATGAGTCCTGAGTCTTGATGTCTTCACAACTCTGAATGCTTGGGGTCTAGTTTAAGTTCCAGGCAACTGTTTGTATATGAGAATGCCTGCCACTAAAATTGCCACGTGATTGATTTGTTCTTCTGGCCTGCCTTTACTTCTTTATTCTGTCTTCATTGCCTGCTTTTATTGTGGACTCTTTTTGTCTTTGTTTTTTTTGCCCGACCTGTCACCAGCTTGCTGGTTGGTTTTCTTCACTTGTTTCTCAAGACCTGAATTAATTGCTGCAGATAAATGCATTTTCATTTTCTTTTGCCTTTGCCTCCTCCTTTCTCAATTGTAAGTCAAAATGCATTATTCCCATACATAGTTCCTTTTAATAATGTCTGTTCAATGTTATTTAGATATAAGTGAATGTCTGTGCATACCTATAAGGCAACATGTAAAAAGTTGATGTTCATATGTGGGAGCTCACATTCGAATATGGAATACACAAATTTTTTTGTAGTAGACAGGGATGCCAGTTGAAGGAAAATGCTCAAGAGTTAATTTGTTCCACCTCTGGGTTTAGATATAGATTTTGTTATGAATTTTAAAGTAAAACAGATTGATTTATTTCCTTAATTTCCAATTATGTGGTTTCTTCTCTGTTTTTGTTTAAGGCTTCAGGTGTTAGAGCAGTTGTTGAATTCCATAAAGCAAACAAAAGGATCTCGACAACAAATAGTACAACTATATGTTGTGTCAGCCTTTTCTACTTCCTTAAAGGTAAATCTGCTCTGTCTCTCTCTCCTTTGTTTCCTCTCTTTTGTTTCTCTCTCTCTGTAACTAAATCATAGCATCTCGTGGTTCAAATGCATCAATTGCTGTGGTTTAAACCCAGCCACGCAGCCCCTCGCTCACTCCCCCCACAGTGAGATGGGGGAAAGAATCGCAAGAGTAAAAGAGAGAAAAGTCCTGGGTTGAGATAAAGACAGTTTAATAGGGAAAGCAAAAGCTATGCACACAGGCAAATCAAAACAAGGAATTCATTTCCTACTTCCCATCAGTAGGCAGGTGTTCAGCTGTTTCCAGGAAAGCAAGGCCCTATCATGCCTAACAGTCGCTTAGGAAGACAAAAAACTATCACTCCAAACATTCCCTTGCCTCCTCACAGCTTTATATGCTGAGCATGATTCCGTGTTAAAGGGAGAGCTGCTGCAGGAGCATTCTCACACTGTTCGAGGAGTCACACACAGCCCCCCTGAGACTTCAACTGCTGGGACAGGAGCCCCTTTGCAGCGGGCAGCCCCAGTGAGCAGACAGGTGTCTCTTTGTCTCCTTGTTGTTACATACACTCACGTTCTGGTGTGCTTCCTCCTTCCAGCTTGACTCTGGATTTCCCATAGCAGAGCGTCAGCCATCAGATCTATAAAACCAAGTTACTTAACAGAGTTGTACAGCAGCAGGTCAGCTCAAGCTGGGTGCCTCTGGAGAAGTACTCAGAACAAAAATCTCTAGGCAATTATACCCTTATGATTTATGCACCTACCCTTCATATGTTCTTTATGTGCTTTGCACATGTCTCTGGGTCCAGTGGTGATTTTTGGTAAGGAGTCTTATATGTTATTGGGTTCTTTCCCTGTAGCTGTGCAGGTAGGTGGTTCTCGAAGAATTGCAGCTTCTGCTGTCAGCTGTAGTCTCCTGATCTTCTGGTTTGTGTTTCTGATGCCTCTGTTCTCTGGCAGAGCACAGAAAGTTAAAAAAGCCCTAGACTTAGGATAAACATCACCTTGCAACAATCAGAACATCAGTGTGTTACCAATGTTCTCGTACTAAAGGCAAAACACAGCATTGTACCAGCTACTAGGAAAATTACTCAGAAAATTAACTCTTTTCCAGGAGTTAACATCTCTAGGTGTAAGTTCAGAGCTATCTGCCTAAGGCTTTATCTAATCCAGGTTCTCATGCTGAGCCCGTAAAGCTAGGCAAACAGCATCCTGAATCACTGAATATATTGCCTCCTATTTAAGTCACTCTACTTAAAACTTATTTATGCTAGACAACTATTTCTTGTCAGCCATGTGGTATGGAATCTCCCTCTGGTCCGTTGGTGTCAGCTATCCCAGCTGTTGCTTCCCAATTCTTTGTGCACCCCCACTCTGCTCCATTGGTGGACTGGCACAAGAACCAGGAAAGGCCTTGGCTGTGTGTAAGCCCTGCTCAGCAATAACAAAAACATCTCAGTATTGTCAACCCTGTGTTCAGCACAAGTCTAAAACATGGCACCATGCTGGCTACTGTGAAGACAATTAACTCTACCCCAGTCCAAACCAGCACAGTACACAGTTTTTGTTTTGATTAACAATCAAGGTGATCAGTCCTGTTTTCTATGTTTATATTGTTTTGTGATGTCATAGCTTTCTTGAGTGCAAAGGAATCACTGTTTTAATTTTTCCCGTTTTTTAATATTAGTTTTAAGGAAACCTGTTCTAGTACACTCTAGTGTACTAGCATCCATACTAGTGTCATTCAAAAAGGGAGATAGGGAAAAATTCTGTTTGTATCATTTCTGTCTTTTGTATTTACTACTGTATAAATAAAAAAGTAACAATTTGGAAAATGAAGCAATCTCATAATTATCTGCTATTTGTTCATTTTCCCTGATGCTTTATTTGTATTTTACTCTGTTCGTGTGCACTTTTCATTCTTCTCTTTTTAGGGAAAATGTTTTCAGAATAGGCAGGGACTTCTACTGTACAATCTTTGTATTTGGGACATACTTGATATGCAATCCAGATAACTGCTGTAGCTTTTGCTCATGCTCTTATTTTGGACTGAGATTTTTTTGTGTTGTTCTGTTCTCACTAGTTTTCTTCTTGATATTATTTCCTGAATTTTATGCTAATATGTTGGTTTTTCTGGTTCTACTGCAATCTATCCAGTATGTCTTAAAATCATAATGTTGATACTGTAACGTTGTGCTGTGATGTACACTTACGTGGGGTTAGACATCTGACTCTCAAAACAGCAATTTAAAAGAGGAATTCCTCAGACAAAGGGGAAGAAAATCAAAATCCTTCTGCAGGTCTGGTTTTTTTTGCATGACTGACAGAAAAGCACACTCTGGTTAATGTCTAACTGTTTAATATATTTAATGTCTATTTTTAGCACTTGGCTAACTGCAAGGGAAGTTTAGGTTCAGAAGAAGTTAGAAGATCTGCCCTGATGTTGGTAATGGGTGCCTTGGAAAGCAATAATCCACTTCTAAGATGTGCTGCTGCGGAGTGTTGGGCCAGGTTGGCACAGGTGGTTTCAGACAGTGCCTTCACTGCTGGATTAGCGCAAGTCAGTTTTGACAAGTGAGTTCGAAATAAGTGTGAAAAGTTACTGCTTGAGTTTATAAAAGTGTTTGAGAAATCTACCTGACACCTATTACAATAATTTTTAAAAGCTGGTTTCCTTCATGAATTTGATGTCACTTTCGAAATTAACAGGCATGAGCACTGCCTGAGTTCTGCATGTGTTTCTTAGTGTAAGACTAAGTAAGCATGTAGACTTTCAAATGAGTTAAAACTGACTGCTGTTCTAGCAACATCATTTAGGTATGTCTAAAATATTTTTGGTGCTTTCTTCAGATAAGAGACAATGTATCAATTTACAGCTTTGGAAATATAATAGTGTCTGATAAAATTTTTTGCTGATTATGTACCAGAAATTTCATTTATAGATGTGCTTATTACGTAGTAAGAGTCTTGGTGGTTAAACTAACAGCTTTCTCTCAATTAATAGGCTAAAATCTGCTAGGGATGTGGTATCAAGAACAGGTCATTCTTTGGCTCTGGGATGTCTGTATAGGTACCTAGGAGGAATAGGTTCTACTCAGCACCTGAATGCATGTGTTGGAATCCTTTATACTTTGTCTCAGGACAGTACTTCTCCTGATGTACAGGTACTTGTCACTTATATAAAAATGTTATGTTACAAATTAACTGAATTATATTCTGGAGTTTAAGGTTCTTTTTCTTGTGAGAATAACAACTTGACAACCTTGTAGGCATACCTCACAGGTAATGGCTGGAGCAGCAAAGGCAATGTAGAAGACAGTCCCTGCTCAAAATCCACCTTCAACAACTCTTATAGCAAGAACTATGATGATGAGTTGTGGGAGGTTCTTATTCAGTGATCTGGGAGACTGCTAAGGCTCTACTGCTCTAAGGCTCACTTCAAAAACAGTGTTTGATGTTTTAGGGATTTATTTGTTTCACATTCACCTATGTCTTGACTTGGACTAGATAGTACCTAGGGTTTTTTGTTTACAAGGGGATTTTTTTGTTTGTGTCAGTTTTTGTCTCTTTTAGAGTGTTTACCTCACAGCATTTTTTGTTGAAGGGTTATGTAGTAAATAAAAGGTATTTGTAGCCCGAATGCTGTAGATCTTGGTGGGTATACATCCTTGAGTAAGGCAAGAAATTTTGAAGCCTAATTAATGTTATTTATCTGTGGCTAAAACTGTTATCTATCAGAATAGCTTTAAGAGACATTGGGTGTATTCCATGTATTTGTCTAAATATCAGTTAAAGAATTTTTAAAGCTTTTTCCACAGTATCTTTGCACAAAGAACTGTTTGTTGACGTGAAACAAGTGTGGCTATTGGTGCAAAGTAACTATGACTACAATAATAGTTGACTAGCAACTCTAGTATTTTTTCACAATTCTGTTCTTGCATAAGGAACTGTAAGAAATTTTTAAAATAAGAGGATATAATTAAGGAGTAATAATCACTGTTAAACAAATTTACTATTGCGTTCAATTTCTTGTTTATTAACAATGACAAATTTAAAATGGTTGTTTCAATGCAAAGCATACAGTTCCTTGTAAAATATTCAAAATGGCTTATTCAACATCAGATTCATAAAGTTTCTTTGGAACCTAAAAGTGCAACTTCTATTGCACTTCATTACTGAATTTCACTTTCAGCTATCAAATTTTTAAAAGGTCTGATGTTTATCATATCGACATTACATTACTGCTTCTCTTATTTTACAGGCATGGGCACTACACTCTCTGTCGCTAGTAGTAGATTTGGCTGGACCCTTGTATCATGTGCATGTGGAACCTACCTTATCTCTTGTTCTCATGTTATTGTTGAGTGTGCCTCCTGCTTATGCTGAAGTTCATCAAAGCCTGGGTCGCTGTTTAAATACACTTATTACCACTCTGGGCCCTGAGTTGCAAGGTATATAACATACAAAAGTGTCAACTTTGTGTGCTGTAGCAGCCAAATTGCTAAACATTGTTTGAATGTGTGTGATTGCAACTGTAACAAATAAGCAGATCTAAGTTTCTTTGCATAGTTGTAGGACAGCATTTCATAGGCCATGACTTTATGCAATCAAGGTGACATGACTGCTAGTTTTCCAAAAATAGTCTCTCTTGACATAATTTCCTTTGTTTGAACTGGTTCTCCAAGCCTTGCCTTGGGCTGAAATTTCTTACATGAATTCTACATTTTACAGTTCTTACGTTCTTACATCTTGTAATTCTAGCATGAGAACAGAAGATGTTCGTATTGCGAGAGTTAGGAGCCAGTCTATGTCTTAGTTGTGACGCAGACGTGTGAAATTTGCATCTAAATCATCAGAGAGCAATGTGATCAACTATTCATTGATATTAAAGTATAGCACAGATACAAGGATCATCCTTTAGGAGGATGAACATTATGACTAGCTTGGGAAAAAGACAGGTTATCATGTTTATTAAAAATAAATATATGTTTTGAAAACAAACCAAAAATACCCTACCTTCTTTATTCTCAATATAGGCAGCAGTACAGCAGTGTCAGCCTTGAGAACTTCCTGCCTTTTGGGCTGTGCAGTGATGCAGGATAATCCTGACTGCCTTGTTCAAGCTCAGGCCATCTCTTGCCTTCAACAGCTTCACATGTTTGCTCCTCGACATGTCAACTTGTCTAACCTTGTAAGCTGCCTCTGTGTGAGTATATATTTACTAGTTTATATCCATGTATTTAAAAATTTGTTCGTATTTTTCATAAACATTTAAAAAATGCAGGTGTTTCCTTAAGCAGAGAAACTGATCATTGTGTAGGCGTGAGGTGTTTCATGTTTTCCTACAGGCAAGTATTCTATAAATCTTTGGTTTTTTTCCCAGTTTTACTTCCTCTTTACAAGATGAGCACATTCTGTAGAAATCTTTGCCTTCTGAACTGCTTGCAAGTGTATTCTACTGCTCTTATTAAGACCAGTTGTCTGGCAGGATATACCATTCATTACAACTTTTTGCCGGATTTTTACCAGCTGTTTTATGTTGGCCAGTTTTTTCCCTCTGCTGCTTTTTATGCCTTGGTTGGAGGATTGATTTTAAAAAATTGTGTGTGCTAATTACTGGGAATTGGTTTGTTTCATTTTGTTTTTTCATGATGCTGAAAAATTGTAGGTTTCTCTATTGTATAATTTCTGTAGCACTAATGCTTCAGTGTACTGACATCTTGGCAGTCAGGTTAAAAATTTCTAACACTTACATAAGTAATAATCAAATTAGGTCTTTGGAAGAAATAAAGCTTTTTCAGCCCTATTTGACAAGAGGTGGGGGATTTTATTTGCTGGGTGGGGTTTTGTTTTGTTTTTGTCCAGTATCTCTTTGTCTTTGAGTAGTTGCTGTTCTGAAGCACTTAGTTAAAAAAAAAAATTCTGGTAGCTGTTAGCAGTGGTGAATTTGGGGGGCTAGCTGGTGGGGAGGGGTTGGTTGGAGGTTTTTGTGTTGGTTTTTTTTTTAATAAGACCATCTTGTCTCACTGTCAATCAGAGAGAAACAAAAACCCGAAGACAGTAAAGTGTGGTGGGGTTTTGTTTTAATCTCATCTGTTTCGACACAGTTCTTATTCACATCTTCCTTTGAGTAGCACTTGTGTATTGATACTGTACATATATTAGTTTAGTTTAAGGTTTAGATTCCTTACATTTTCTTTTTTTAGTTTGACTAGAAACATGATTGTGGGAGCTAGGAAAAGCTGAAGAAGGTTTTTCTGCCCCACACTGTGATACACATGGATATACTAGTTGCAGAAGAGCTGGAACTAACCTGAAGTGTTCTTTGTTTTAACATACACTAACAATTATTTCTTTGCTGGGTAAAACGTAGTTTTTCTTACATTGATAAAATCACAATAAACCGTGTCAGTCAGTGTCTTGCTGGGAGGGTGTTGGTAGCATTTGGGGGCATTAAGTCCATGTAGTCTGCTTCTATCTCTAACTAATATCAAGTACCTACTAGTAAAGAGGATATCATAACAAAGTAGTCTTGTCTATATACTATTACTGATTTTTATTGTTTTTACAAGTTGTCTCAAAGTACTTCAAACAGCAGTTTATGAACTTCATAATACTAAATTAGTCAATTAAGAAGCAGGGGTCATGGCTTGAGTGTGTGTGTTCATGCACCTGTGTGTGTTCCCCTCTATCCCAGAAACAATTGTGGGCTTCCTGGGAGAGGAGTCCACCGAAATCAGTGGCCTTACGTGGGTGACCTTTTCTCATTCTCATGAACTTGTTGTACAACTGAGGCCAATGTTGCTGGCACTGACAATTCAGTAATGTCAGTATGTCTCTGAAGAGTGTCACAAACAAGGTTTGAGTGTGTGCTTTGCAGGTCTGAGAGAAGAAAATTGCATTAGCAGAGTTCTGCATTTGTAAAACTCGACATCCATCCATGTGATTTCCACCCATTAAATCCCCATCTCACGAGGGAAGCGGAATAAGTTATTGGATCTGAAATCTGCACTTCACTGTGCTGTTTATTTGCAAGGTGACCCTCAGCTCGTTACCCTTCATGAGTTTAAATGTCTGCAGTTTGGAGAACAAGGTGTGACAGTCCTCCTTTGCATTGCCTTTTGAAGCCTTAAGGCGAAGTAGCATGCAAAAGCTAGGCCCTAGGTCATGTGGATATTCACAACTGCAGTCTTTATTTAGGGAAGAAAAACAGGAGAGGCGAAGAATCTGTGGTCAGATGAGTGATCTTTTCCCCTTCCATCCATAGAAACAAGAATTTTCACTCATAAAATCTTGAAAACAAATGTGCAAACAGGTTTTTTTAAACTTTTTTTAGTAGCATTTGAACCGATGCCCCTCTCCACCCTCTTCCCCCAAGGATTCTGTTAGATGTCTGTGCCTTCGAACTTGCCTTTTTAAAATTTTCATTCTCCCTGCCCTTCCCACCCACTTCCTCTTCACCTCCTTTCTTCCCTCCCTCTGCTCTCCCCTCCCTCCCCACTTTTTTCCATCATTAGGCATGCTAACACAATTACTTGTGCAGGCAGCTACAAGCTGCCTCCCCTACCTGTCTTCCCAGCCCCATGAGCATGAGATGGTTCAGGTCTCCAGTGTATTTAAACAGTTCAGGTTGTAACTTTGCTAGCACTAATAAAACATGACTTAGGCAATGGACGCACTGCTTCACTGGCTCATGTTTTGTGGTTTGGTTTTTGTTGTTTGTTTTTTTTTTTTTATTGTGTACATGTGCTTGTCATTATCTAGCTTCCCCTCTTCAGCTTCTGAGTGTGTTCCCTCTTCTTCAGTTGGATCTTTCACGGGACTTCTAACAATAATGGATGCTTATCCTGCTATTTGAATTCTTGTCTCCAGCAGAATACGAATTGCATGCTTTTAATCATGTCTAAAATTAGCTCTAAAACTCACTTAGGTGAGCACAGACTTCTAAAGAGCTTATCTGTGTAAGCTTATGGTGTAGTATTCCTCAACACAGTGAATGCCAGTTTTCGGCTGTAAGATATTAAAGATCTTTTGAAACACACTAAGTATACAATGTTAGTAACTAAGCTGTGCTGTTGTCTTGGTACTGTTTAAGTAAACATTTTAGAGGCAGTTGGGTTGGAATTTAAGTGTGTTCAACATGAAAAATAAGAGAAATTAACTGAGCAAATTAGGCTTTTGGTATGTTTGAGATAAGATTCTGAGTTTTTTTATATGCTGAATTAACGTGTTACAGTCTCCATGTGTGGTTGATATCACTGTGATATCTATTTTGGTTTTGTCATGACTGGTTGTCATTTGTTTTTTGTGCAGGAAATCTTGTTGGATAATTCTGTGTTGGTAGGTCCCTGTGCCTTGTTAATCCTAACTTTTGCAGTTTGCAGTGGTGTTTTTATTTCATCTTTTATCTTTCTTTTTAACCATTTTAATGTAATTTCTTTTAGCATGTCAAGTGATATTTTATTGTCATCCTAACCAGAGCCTTCCTAACTTTCTGCAGATGGCAGGAATACATTTCATTTATGTACTTAGTGAGGGATAATTTTGTTTTTAACGTGTTAAGTACAGAAAGGGAACTGTTTGTACATTTAAGTTTTAATGTGATGCTTGCATTTTGTGTCTGTCATTTAGTCCTGTCCCCTGCTTCGAATGTGGGAGAATGAGAGAGATTAAAAATATGCTTCTTGCATTATTTTGGTAGCCTCAATTGGGCCCTCTGTTTTTTCCCTATTAAAAATGAGCACGGAATTTATGCATGTCCAACTCGAAGTAGAATGCGTAGCCTGCTTGCATAAATGTTGCATTAAAAGTCTCACTTGTTTTTAAAGCTGCAATTAAAGTGCCTTGCAGACATACCTATTAAGTCAGGTTTCTTTCCTTGTAGAAGAAATATGCAGAGTGTATCTTTTTGTGTATTAATTATGTAATTCTGAGTATTAATGTGCATGCATAGAAATTCTGAAGACAAAGCTTAGTTTCGTTAATCTGACGAAGCTAAAATTTTGTATTGCTTATTCTTTTTGTCCTTAAGTCGCTTTCTTTAAGCATATGTTAACTAATATATATTAGTCATTTTGACTAACGTATATTGGCCTGTTGCTGACAAATGAGGAGCAATGCAAGGTTTTCCTGCAGCAGACGTTCAGCTCTGTTTTAAGGATGATAACAGCTAAGGATACACAACTGCTTAGTTGTAGAGAATAGTTTTTTTGTGATAACCTAAGCTTAATTTAGAAGATGATGTATAAATATTGGTGTAGCCATCTTGCCTGACCACACAGCTAGTTCATTGTATCTTTAGGATTCCCTCAGGGCTGTCTTAAAATTGAAAGACGCAAATGAAAATCAGAAAGCCCCACTCTAACAAAAAACTTTGAGGCTACATCTTGGGTTTTTAAAGCGTTTTTCCTTGTTCCAGTAATAGTGAATCTATGATCATGTATTTTCCAGTAAAATAATCCACTCACTGGCCTGGTGGTGTTAAAATATGATGGAGCTATGAACTTTTTTGCTAGACAGTGCTCAAGAGAGCTGACCTGTCTCAGTGTCATACATTCACCAGCAGCTCTCACCCTTTCTCTCACCTTCTGTAAAACATAATTTCATGTAAAATGAGTATATAATTTTTTTTCAATGAAACTGCGGAAGTCGTCTTTGTCCTTTCTTATAAACTTCCTTTCATGCATGGAGTTCTCTTTTACTAAAGCCTGATTGACTCTCCCACCCCTGGTTTCAGTGATGTTTGTCTAGTTACATTTGATGGTGACTGGTACTGAGTTTTCAAGCCCATTGTATGCATATATGTGGTATCAAAGAGTTAATTGTTCATTGAGACCACGATTCACCTGGCATTGAAGTTAATGGGGGTTTTTGTACAATATTGGTTGGGAGGTGGGTTCAGCCCCAAACCAATATTGTAAGTTGCCTTTGGAGAGAAAATGCTAAAAGTACTCATACACTTTGTAAAATTGATTGCAGGACTTGCAAAACCTTTCATTTGGGGTTTAAACAAAAAAAAAGCTGAGCAGAAAGAACATCAATTACATGTTTACTGACTGAACAGGTTTCCCATAGCAGCAGGTGTTTGGAAAACACCAGCCTTACAGAGGTATTGCTGCAGAGGTTTGTCAGCCATCTTACTGTATCTTTGCGCACGTTTCAGATGAATCTCTGTAGCTCATACTTATTACTGAGACGTGCAGTGGTAGCTTGCTTACGTCAGCTTGTGCAAAGAGAAGCTGCTGAAGTATCAGAATACGCCGTTGCACTAGTGAAAGAGAGCAAAGAAGATTTTACTCCAGGTAATGTATTGACATCAAAGAGCTTGACATATTGGCAGTGAGTTTTAAACACATTTTGGTATGGGTATGAAAACTTTGCTACACTCTTGAAACCTTAAAATGTTTTCTGCCTCAGTTGTCTATATAGTACCAAATAAGGATAAAATGAAGAAAAGGAGGAAATGCAAGGGGAGTTCCAGGGAAATCTATCTAGCCAGTAGCTGTTGTATTAACTTTTTGCTAAAAGGCATGAGAGTGATCACTAGTTCATCCTCATGAGCCTTTTTGTGAGTGAGTGGTGTTAAAAAATTATTTCACTTTGCCTTTCAATTCAAGCTTATTTGGAAATTTTCAGAAAAGATAGACTATAGCTATTTTTAAAAGCTGCTGATATTTAAAACTGGAAATATTGGTCAAATAAAAATTGGTTATATTAATGTAACAAATTATTTCCGTGTGTCTGGTTTTGTGCTTTTTTGGAGAATAGTTTTAACTTCTATTTCAAGTTAAAACATTAGTTTAGAATTACCTTATGAAGTAAGGTAAGTGAAGTAATTTTTTTCAGGGGCTAGATGCTGTGGTGATGGTAATGCTGTGAAATTCAGAACAGAATTCTTATGTTTTGCTGGGGTAACTTTCTTCCTGTTGTTACTATGTATTCATAAATTAGCTATACTGCTAAAGTGAAAAATACAATTGTTTCAAAAGTATTTCAGGGCTAGTAAGTACTTGTTCACAAGATACTGTGTGCAACCTTCAGTGGAGTTTCTGTTATCGTTACTGTAGTTTTGTGATGTACAGTACTCAGCTCACAGACTTTGTTCTTAGCAGATGTGAACATCAGAGAAATAGGCCTGGAGGGGGCATTGCTGGGCTTGCTGGACAAAGAATTGGATCCAAGATTGTGCCAAGATATCAAAGAGACTCTGACTCATATGCTTACTTCAATGGCAGTTGAGAAGCTCTCTTTTTGGCTGAAGCTTTGTAAAGATGTTCTTGCTTCCTCTGCTGGTGAGTCTGAATATGCTGTAGTGGAGAACACAATCAAAATAAGGCCTGCAGGGGTGCACTATGTCACTGAGGGAAAGTGTTCAAGTTTCTTGAGTTTTTGCCAATTGTGAAGTGTATAATTGTCATTCATATTGAAAGATTGGATCCTTTAACTTAGTTCCTTCAGAGGAATATGCCTTTCTTTCTTCTGATTGCCTTTTCCCCATTGAACAAGTTCTTGTAAACATCTTAGGATGTGTTGCCTGTTCATGTTCTTGTTGATTTAAACTCTTAATGTCACCTTATTTCCATATCAGAAATGGAAATGCAGAATAGGTTTGAGCTTGTGAGTCCTGTGCAATTACCTGCAAGAAAAGTATTCTGACCAGTTCTTCTATTAGTAATAGGAATGATGCAGACCTATTATATCATAATGAAACTCTTGAGCAGACAAAATTAATTACTGTCCTGAGTATTGATGGGGGTGAAGGAAATTCTTTTACGTGCAATGCAGGAGGAAAACTTCTTGCATTTAGATTTTTTGATTTGGAACAGTACTAGCTTCTAATGCATCACATTTGTTTTAAAAAGGTTTTTTTCATTTGCTTCTTTCACTGCAGTTCTTAATTTACTTTTGTGGTATTGATCTAGTCTTCCAGCAAGAAATATCAACCAAGTGTAGACAGTTTCATTGTATTTGAATTCTGGCATTTACTTTAAGATACCAAGATTGAAGGGAGTCACCGTGAATTTGGGGCTAGGGACAGACTTTGAGGATATTTCTTTCTGTAGTTTTCAGTTACACTAAGAAAGAATATTACGTTTGATTTTTTTCCCCCTGTGTCCTAAATACAGATTTCAATACAGTAGCATCAGTAGATACCACTCAAGAAGAGGAAACTGCCAAAGTGGATGATGTATCTGTATTAACATCTGACAGTGATGACAGGTTCCATCCTTTTCGAAATCCGCATTGGTCTACCAGAGTTTTTGCAGCAGAGTGCGTTTGTAAAATTATAAGCCAGTGTGAAAATGCAGGTAGTGCACATTTTGATATAACTTTGGCTCAGGAGAGAAAACAACGTGATTCAAGAGGTATGTGTTAAGCACTGGGAGAATTTCATAGAATGCCAAGTGTACTTAAAATAAGCATTAGCTCTTTGCATCTGAATGAAATTCATCATAAATTTGTTGTTTGTAATCAATGAAGCCTTTAATTACTCTGATTGGAAGCCTGTATTCATTAAAGTGGAGAGAAATTTACTTGTTGAAAGAATGCCATCTTACTGCAGCATTTACACTCAGTTCCCTGGTTATAGTACCATGGTGTATGCGTAGGAAGGCATTGTTCCTTTATAAGCACTGGCAGTCACAAGTGATAGCTGGTACCAGCCTACAAAATCACGGTTTGGTATCTGGGAGTATGACTTAAAAAATGCCACTTTTTTTCTTTCCATAATTTGCATAATCACCAGTAGAAATACAGTGCCATTTTTCAGTACCCCTCTGTGTTTATCTGGAGGTGTTTTCCTCAACCCTCTTTTTTAGAAAATCTGTCTCATACATGAAGATATTTATACTTTCTTCTAAGTACTTTTTCTTACATTTAAATGGAAAGCAGACTAGATCAGCTAACATAAGGTAGCCAAGTAAAATGGATGTATGTGTAAGCTGTCTGAAGTGAATCCTTGATATGTGTTAAGGTAAAATATATTTTATACATTTTGAAAACGTTTGGAACAGTCTTATAAAAAACATTATGTCTAAGTTTAATAAAACTATTTTTTTTTTAATTTCTGTTTTTAGATGACTTTTTGGTATTGCATTTAGCTGACTTGGTCCGTATGGCTTTTATGGCTGCCACAGATCACAGTGATCAACTTCGTCTTTCTGGGCTTCAAACATTGCAAATCGTTGTTCGGAAGTTTGCAGCTGTTCCAGAACCAGAGTTTCCAGGTCATGTGATCCTGGAGCAATATCAAGCCAATGTAAGCACCATTGCTAATAACTTAGGAAAGTTTGGAGTTACAGTCAATTGCTAAAAGAAATTTGCATTTGCAATGTGTAGATGCAGAGCTGGGTTTCATTTACTTTGTTACTGAAGTATTATTAATATTTTTTCAGTTGGTGTAGAATTTTTTAGCTCCAAAGTTTTTCAAGTTTTAGCTTTTTCCCCTCTTGAATACAACAAAACCAAAATAGATCATTGGTGGGGTTTTTTTGGAAAGCATTGGTTTCAGAGTGTGAAAGTATTGCAAGAAATATTAGGAATAACTATAATTTTAAACTCTGCTTAGAAATAAGTAGCCTTTGCGCAGCAGCCATCACATTTGGAGATCTTGGCCAATAAATAAACTAGAGGAGTTAGAAGTGTGGATTGTACTCATAAGGTCCATTTCAGTTAAGTCTTGGTTGAGATTTAGAGAAAAGATGTCCTAGTCATTTTGCATTCCAGATCACACTTGTGTTAAATATGGCAGACAGCTATGTTAAGCCTCATATAGCTTCAATTTCTAGCAGGCACTGAATAGGTCAGATCACTTTCTCTCTTAGAATTGGAGCAATCCTGACACTAAAGACATCCTAACCTACTTTCATCTTGCTTTCGCCATTATAATTCTATTTTGTTGGCACTCCTTTGTGGGAAAGGAGTGTTTTGGTCTAGTCTGAGGCTATCAAGGGAAAAAAATAAACCATCTGTCCTTGCTGTCCAAAACCAGCAAGCAGGTGACAAGTAAAGCTAATAATTTTCCTTTTAAGCTTCAGTACCTTTGAAGTGTTTCTGCTAATACTGTGCACAGATCTCATCAGCTGTTTCATATAATTATAAGAGATGTGAAACTGTTAAAGATCAAGTCTACATTGTCTAATTTTTTTTCCTTAAAAATATCGTAATAATACAGAAAAAGATGGATGTAAATTTTCTGGACTCAAGTAATGACTTCCTAAAATCTTGTTCAGAAGTTCCATAAATGAAGCCTCAGCTTTAGAGGATCTTAAGAAATTGTCATTAATTGCCATTAAAAACAAATCCTTTTCACTTATTTTCACAAACTTTTATTGTAGTACTTGCTCTTTGTGATGAAAGTGTTGTACATCAAACTTAAATCTGAGTTTTCAAATACGTGCTGGGGAATCTTTTATTAGCCTTTTATGAAATGGTTTTCAACAGTGAGAGTAGGTAAAACTTCTGCAGCCTGGTAACTTTGTGTTTGTGTATTCTTTATTAGATAAGTGGGGTTTGTGCTCTCCCCTGTTTTCACTTTCCAAGGTTGACCAGCTTCAGTTGTTTGTTTTCTTAGATCTGTATTCTTTCTGAGTAAGGAAATGTCACTCACTAGGTGTCTTGTGTGGTTCAGAACATTGCTTTTTCTTTTGTGGGCTCCTCATCAAGCCAAGCATTCAGGAAGGAAGACATTACTGGTTTTTTTTAGACTGTGCAGAAAATAGAATCAACCCTGAAGACCCCTCTCAAAGAGAACGATGTCTTCAGTGTAAGCAAAACAATAGAAGTATGACTGAAACTGTTTCTTTGCTCCTTAATCTCACTGAAACAGTCTGTGAAAAAAATTATAAAGGAACTATGCTTTATAAAGGAAAACTGTTAACAAAGCCTGATTATGAGAAGTAAGTATTTAGTAGATTGTTCACTATGTATTAAATGTTGTATAATTTCTCTTTAGGTTGGAGCAGCACTTAGGCCTGCCTTTGCTCCTGAAACTCCTCCTGATGTCACAGCAAAAGCATGTCAGGCAAGTGTTGAAAGTCAGAAGTCTTTTAGGTAATAGATCTTCTGAAATACTTTGGTTTTGCTTGATATGGAACACAGGGAAAAGGAAATAAATCCTCTAACCTGAAATTCTCCATGCACGAAAAATAATGTCACCTATATTAACTCTATGTTGTGACAACTCCAAGATTTTTGTCACTTGAAAGTCTTTTGAGAAACTTTGTTGCAGTTGATATTTTGGCTGTTATTTGTGACACCCCACTAATGTTTTGGTTTTCACTGCTTAAGTATATTAAACTGTGATATCATTTAACATTTGTTACTGTCTGAGAGTAACTGTACCTCGGTAGAAATTAAGTCTGGCTTTCGTAATTTTACAGATGGAAAAAAGAGTATCCAGTGGTGGTTTTTTCTTGTTTCCTCATTGTTTCTGTTTCACAACACTAGGTATGCAGTGCCTGGATTGCAAGTGGTGTAGTAAGTGATCTAAATGACCTTCGAAGGGTTCACCAGTTGCTTGTGTCCTCTTTGCTCAAAGTGCAGGCTGGAAAAGAAGCA
The DNA here is from genome assembly GCA_013397845.1 of Melanocharis versteri. Classification (NCBI taxonomy): domain Eukaryota; kingdom Metazoa; phylum Chordata; class Aves; order Passeriformes; family Melanocharitidae; genus Melanocharis; species Melanocharis versteri. Next base: position 665,489 of record VZTG01004479.1, read on the forward strand.
CAAAATCAACAATATAATGAAAGCACCTCAACTATGGAAGTACTAGCTGTCCTTAAGGCTTGGGCAGAGGTCAGTATAACAGCTCTGCAATGTTAGTCTTGGTATCTGGTAGGTGAGTTAGAACCTTTCGGACAAGGAATTTCTAACATGCTTCTTTAAATAGAAGGTGCTGACCTGTTGCTTTGCTTTACTGCCTCTAAAAGTATATGAACTTTGTAAACTTGACGAAAGCACTGCTAATTAAACTGGTTTTATTATACTGTACATTAAGAATAATGTCTCATACTTAAAAATATGAATTCCTTAATATATTCTAGTAGTTCAGTATTGATTTGAAATTGTATGTTATAAATGGTTACAGTGATGGTTCACTTGACGTAACATTTTCAATAGGTGTCATTTTTCTCACTGTCTATTGGTATTTCATATCTAGGAAATAGATCTTCTAAATTAATATTGTCAGTTCAGTACTGCTTTAGTTAAATTAAAGTCCGCTTATGTGCATACTTGTTTTAATATGTGTAAATGCAAGGTTAAAAATATTTAAAAGTCAAAAATGCGAACGATGTACACTGCCTCCAGAAGATGTGTATTAGAAAGTAGTGATGATGGCCTTGGATGCTGATGGTTGATAACCAGCTAAATATGAATATGTTATGAGGATGGATGATATTTCAGTGTATAACTGAGAAGGTACTTTGGAGGAGAAAGGAGGCAATAGATAGTTTTTATGTGAACATTTGTGTGAAAAATATACCAATGTTTCGTGTGCGTATTTGAGAACGGATATTGACAAAATAGCAAAGCCATTGGAAACAAGCTAGCAGATGGGAATAAAAATCTTGGAAACATGCTTACATTGAGAGATTTAAGTAGATTGGTTTTATTTAATCTATTCAGGAAAAGAAAAAGTACTGTGATCAATTTAAAATCACTACATGAAAAAAAGATTTTTAACAGCAAATAACAACCTTTCACTGGTCAGAAGCCAGGACAAAATTCAGACTAGATGTGAGGCTCAACTGTCAGAAGTGAAGATCTGTAGATTGTTTCAGCCTGTAATTGAGATCAGTAGAATTCTTCAAAGCAAACTCTGTAGAGCTTCCTATAAGCTTTTGTGACCTGTAATTTACAAGTATTTCTCCTAAGCCCTAGGCAGTTCCTTCTCCGTTAGAATTGTATCTATTTCTTGTTCACAGAAACTGAAGGAATTCCCCCATCCTGTTGCAGGGAGGTGTGAGACAAGGGCTTGGTGTGTGTTTAGTTGCTGGTCTGGGACAACCCACTACAACTAACAAACATGAAAAAGATGCAGAAATCATAATTGCAGGAGACTAGTACTCAACAAATCTGACTTGAGATTCATTGAGTCTGAATGCATCCTTTATAGTTGAGAAGAGCTTCCCTCCAGGAGCATTTTGGAGAGACTACAGAGGGCTGTTTGTCTGAAACATTCTCAATTCTATCTTTTTGATAACCAGAGAGGCATCTAGGGAAATTAACATTTAAATTAATGTGTAGATGGTAACACCCAAAGTTTGCAAAGTATGCAAGACTCTTCATTCTTTACTGCTAACATGAAGTAACACATAATTTTGAGAAGTCTGTTTCAAGTGCCATATAGCATTTCAGTTAAAAAAAGATTTAGGAATGGGTTAACTGTTGTTTCCGAATCATTATTATAGGTATATTATTTGATAATTCTTCAGTCTTGTAGCTATAACAGGATTTGATGGTTGGAAGCAGAAACTGGACAAATAATGTATTAATTTTTAAGAGCAGGGTACTTAATTGCAGGTAGGAATTGTAGTAGTTTTCCCTTTTTGGGGATTCTTGCATCATAAGTAGCTGGAGAAAGGATTCAGAACATTTAGAGAATAAGTGCTTGTTCACCCATGCCTACTGGATTTGAAGCAGAAATATATTGTAGGTAATCTCATGCCTATTCAACCAGCAGTCATGCTAGTGATCACAGTAGTTTTCCAAGTGTTAATATTTGTAACTTTCTATCCAAATATGTCAACAGGTTTACATAGTTGCAGTTGAAAAGCAGAAAAATCAAGGTGATACACACAGGCACTGTTTAAAAATTGCAAACTCCTCAGAAGAGAGCTACAGAGATGTAGCATTTTCAGCCAGTGGACTTCTGGACTTGGTACAGGCAGATCTTGGAACACTGAGCAAGCTCTGGCTTGCTGCACTTCAGGATTTTGCTCTCTTAACTTTGCCTCCAGAATATGCATCACAACTACCTGCTGAAGGTAAAAAGGCAAATGAGTTGTATTTTCCTACGTCCTTTATAAGCAAACTGACTTGTGTTAAGATCATAGTAAGATTAAAATGTATAGAGAATAAGCCTACTTATGGACCTATTTAAAGATCAGGACTGCTTTTGAGAGCAGAGGTTCCATGGATGTGAAGAGTGGTTTGGTATTCTTATTTGTTGGCTAATTTTATGGTTGAAAGAAGAAATAGGTAATCTATTGGATTCTGTCCAAATAAATCTAAATGAAGTGCCCTCATTGGCCTGAATTTTAATACTGAACATTTAAAAAAAAAGTCATACATAAAACACAATCTCGTTTTAAGAATGAGAAAATACAGTACTTGAAAATAAACGACAGCCTTAAAACTAATTTCTTTTCTTGTAGGTGGTACATTTTATACAGCAGAGACAATTGAAAATGCCAGACCTCACTACTACAACTCCTGGGCACTGATACTTTATGCTACAGCTTTATGGCTCACTAGCACAGGTTTCGTTGCTGTTGATCCAGATGAAGGAGTTACAAATCTCTCCAGACCTGTTACCCCAACTACCATGTGTCAAGATTCTTCTACCAGGCCCTTGGTGAAATCTCCTGAGGATGTGAATACTGACAGATTTCATCTTATCTTGGGTTAGTGAGTGAGTGCATCATCTGCCTAGATGCTCTAACTCAGAATGTAGTTCTTAGTAGATGAAACTGTGAGCAAATAAATATTTAATTATTCAAATTTAACTGCATCATTGAATATTGCGTCTTTCAGAAAAATATATGGTCAGAAGAATTTTAAGTCCTAGTGAGAAAATTGTGAGGCATTTTCCAAAATGTGGTACGAAAAATACTCAGTGTGAGCTAAAAATGCCCTAAAGAAATGCATAGTGCTCTGCTTATAAACATGCAAGTTCAAGGGTGGATTTTATGGTGTTTGTACCAATACAGTTACAGAATGTATGGATTAGCTTCACTGAAGTACAGTTTTACATCACACAGATAGTGTATAGGTTGGAAGGGACTTGTGGAGGTCATCTTGTCCACCTCCTGCTCAAGCAGGGTCACATAAAGCCAGCTGCCCAGGACCATGTCTAGACAGCTGTTGAATATCTCTGTGGATGGAGACTCAACCTCTCTGGGCAACCTGTGCCGGTGCTCGGTCACCCACATGGTAAAGAAGTGTTGCCTTACATTCACATAAAGCTCTGTTAAGCCTCCACTACTGCAGGAGCTAATCAGGAAGTTGAATTCAGTCCCAGTTCTCTAAATTTACACAACTAGGTATTTCTGGTTATATTTTTTCCTTGGTCTCTCTTTTGTGTCCTTCTTTTGAAATCCCTTTCTGGAATGAGTTTGTATGACTTTATTGCATACATCTTCTTTTGAATCCCAGTCTTTCTGTAGAGAGCCAGCTCCCTTGTGAACTCCATTCTCCCTCAGTTAAAAGTGGCACCTGTGATACAGAAGCTGTTCATTTCTCCTGCTTCCTCTACTGCTTAGTGCATGAAATTTCATGTACTTGACCATGGGCATCTGACTTGTTTATTCTGCCCTTGAATAAAATTGCATTTTAATTTTCACTCCCTACAGAGAATCTGAAAGAATTTAAAACCACTTTTCTGTTGCACAGCTGTTGTTTAGTGGACATTGGTTGGTTTCCCAAGTCATCACACATTTTGGAATTACAGCTGTACAACTGGGATGAGAATATGGATTTCAGTCTATATGAAGGTTATCTCCAATATCTTGAGGAGTCCTGAAAGCTGAGAAAAGAGACGGCTCTTATCTGCTGTAGGATTTGCAATCTCAGACTTCATGTAATTTACTTTACTGCTGGTTGTCTGGTTGTGGTAGTTGGCATCTTCAGCATTTTTTTTAAATGGGAAGATAAAGCCTTAGCCTTAGAGTTTGTGAACTACTATTACTTTCACCGTTTCCTTCTATTACATAAATCAGAGGGATTAGGCAAATATTCTGCCATATACTCATTATGGATTATCCTGTCTGTTCATTGGACCTCGTGTTTTATTCGGAAACTGATGGGGTTTTATTTATGTTAGTAGCCAGTTATAATTGGGTCTTACACTGTCTAGAAACTGAAGTTTCTTTCATTGTTTTGATGGAAATAGAGTTCTTGCCCCAAGATATTAGCAATAGGAGATGAATTCACTTAAAATGCTACTTCTATGGTTGCCCAACCTTCTGTGAGGTTACCTAGTAGTGGAAAAAATTACTTCTTAAAATTTCAAGCACACATGGGGTTTTTTCTTCTGATTACAGGAATTAGTGTGGAGTTCCTCTGCTCTCCCCGATCAGATGCAGCAATGGAGAACATTATTGCCTGCTTACATGCCCTGCAGGCACTCTTCGATGTTCCATGGCCAAGGTCTAAAATAGGTGGTGATCAGGTAATGCATAATGACCAAATGCCCCCCAGAATTAAGGCATAGTTTTAGTCTGAGCAGTACCTCTACAATCTCTTGTATTTCCAGGAATCTTCAACATATAAGTAGTAGGTAAATTATATGCTTTACCCAAATCCAAAGCTGTAGAGGGAGGAGATAAAAGAGTACAATGTGGAACCTGTAAGGTGAGGGGCAGAGAATTTGAGGACATTTCATCAGGAAGGAGTAATTAGATGAGTAGGATGAGAGCCAGGTAAAGACAAAATTCTGAAAAAGAGAGTTTTTACTTTCTCTGTCAAAGCATAGGTGAATTTATTCTGTTGTAAAAATCAAAGTTGATAAAAGAAGACTGGACAAAAGCAGTGATACTAAAAGAAAAAAAAGCAAAACACACTACACAACAGTGATCCTAAAAAGAAGTAGTAATCTGAGATTACATTTTTTTCCTTTAAATTAAAGGCTTGTACCATCCTGTGTGCCATGCAATTGTCTAACACAGTGAAAGGCTTTGACAAGTATTAACAAGTTCCTAAAACTTCTGTGTTAAAATTAAAATATATTAGATGTTTTTCTTACTGTAGGAGTTGGGTGTAGAGCTGCTGAATGTTTTGCATCGACTGATACTGACCAGAGAATCACCTGATATTCAGCTTGCTGCCCTTGAAGTGGTTCGCTTGATTCTTTTTGCAGCTCAGGAACATGTGAAGGAAAAGCGGAGAAGTGCAGAAGGTACAGTACTGTATGAGGTGTTTGAATACCTATTATCAGGGTTAAAGTAATTTTTTCTTGGAAAACTGGATTCCAAGATGCATCTTGATTGAAGTGTTTCACAGTTGGATTCTAATTGTAGTTTACTTAAGACAGTCCAGGTTCCTGACATAAGAAATTCAGGTCATATGATAGATAGCAGGTGGCTTAGGTGTTGAACAGAGGGCAGAGAGTGAGGAGAAAAACTGCAGAAACTGCAGCTGGGTGGTGTCAGGGCAGGAGGAGTCCTAGTGAAAAGCTGAGGTCAGCTGCAATGGAGCAATGGACAGACTCAGCACACACAGCTGTTACAAGCCAGATTCCAATAGTTACTCTGGTTGTAACTTCCTAACATTCGTTTTCTGAAAGGAAAAAACTGGTAGAAAAATCAAAATGCTTGTATCAGGTGACATCATATTGGCTTGGTGCCTCAGGGTGTTGTATGTCGAAGTCTATTGTGTATCCTTTTGGCAATCACTGCATAGTTTGCTTATTCAGAAGGGTGGATGTTTGCTAGTAGAATTTTGAATACATACCCGTGCACATATATGTGTCGAGATTATAATTTGGTGCTGAAACATTCTTAAGAAGTAAACTTCTTGGAAACAAGCCTGCAGACTTCTGCCATGTTTTTTGTTTTTCTTTCAGTTGATGATGGTGCTGCAGAAAAGGAAACATTACCAGAATTCGGAGAAGGCAAAGACACGGGGGGACTGGTGCCTGGGAAGTCATTAGTCTTTGCAACACTGGAGCTGTGTGTTTGTATTCTTGTCAGACAGCTTCCCCAGCTCAACCCTAAATTAACTTGTAGTCCTGTAGTTCAACCTGGAAAACATCTGTTACTCTCAGAAGATGGAAGTAGACTGGTAGCAGCAGCATTAGTTATTCTCTCTGATGTTCCTGCAATCTGCTCTCCTGAAGGTATGCTATTTCATCACAAGAAAAGATAAATGAAAGAATATGAGGCCCTTCTCTCCCTTTGTTATTATGTCATTTTCTTAGCTGGCTAAATCTGGCAGCAAGTTTTCTTGATTTGGCTGTGACAATTTCCTTTTCTAATTATTTTTTTGACTGTCAAATTGCAAAACAGCTTACAAAACTGAAGCAATTAAATGAGTAATTTGTCTTTTCCTCCCACCCTATAGCAGTGCAATTAATAGATTCATTTTGTACTGGAAAGTATATAACAGCTACATGATTATATTCTACTTGGATTGTCTATTCTGGAATTGATAATGCAGACATAAATTAAATTTAAAAGGGAAATGTGTGATGTTAGCTTTCCATCATTTGAATGTTAACAAATGGCTGCAAGGAGTTACGGTTGAATTCTCAGATTAGTTGACTTTTACCCATGATTCATTTTGGATTCACTCCAAATTTCAAGATGGTTCCCTGCAACCAACCCTCAATATCATATTCATACAGATAATCTTTCAGCAGTGTTACAGCCACACACAGAAACCATTTCTGCCCTACTCCTCTGTTCCCACATTAAGTATTTTTGTTACACCTAATGCAAGTTTTTGGCATTTACCACCCCTGAAAAGGTATTCTTTTTTTAAAAATTTGTTCTCTGTTAAGTGATTCTTCTATGGGGAATGTGATACTCCGAATGGAATAGCTGGCAGCCCTTGCAACCCTTGTAAGGTGATGATATGCTTTCTCATTTCCATCTGTCGCCTTTTAATTTATCAGTTAAAAGTGAAAGGAAATAAACATAGCATCACTTAGATCTGAGGACAACTATCTTGTATGAAAAATAATCTGTGATTTTTTTCTCGCTGTAGTTGTGTTTGTCTTTAGCTGTCCATTTTATTCCACAGACAAGCAGCTTGCAGGATCAGACCACAGGGAATGTTTACACTAGAGAAGTTAAGCATTTAGTTCAGGTGACTAAAAAGAGGAGCTTAAGCTTGCTTGTACAGTCAGTTGAATAAGGAAGCAGCTCCAAAAGTCAGCTTGCATAGTCAATGAGATGAGAAATCCTCTGTGAAATTGCATCATTTTTTTCCCCTTTAGCAGGTAACTGAAGTTATAGTCCTGTGACTGCCATGTCTCTTCAGGCACCTGTCATGATAATGTGTGCAAAAGAAAAATCAGCAGTAAATGACGTTCATGACCTACATTTCCTACTGAATTTCAACAGTAAATTTTCAAAGACTTGGCTGTTCAAAAATAGATGTCCTTAGCTTCAGAAAATACTTAGGCGTAAATCAGAGACCCTCATTATTCAACAGGTCTCTCATGAACATCAGTGTACTAAAATCTTAAAAACATAAGCATTTTGCTGATTAGGGAATGAGATAAGCATATTAAGCCATATGCTTAACTCTGTGCTTTGCCGAGTCATAGCTTGGGACAGGAACAACATATAAGTATGCAGGTTTCTAGATTGCCTCCAATATATGCAGAATTCTGTATTACTGTTAGATTCTAAGACATAAAAATAAGTGAAACTGCTTTGCCATGTTATTCCTGTGAATTTTAAAATATGTTTTAGTGGTCTTTCATTATGATTGGTCAACTATCAGATTCTCAGACATGAAAATCTCTTTAGTAGCCTGTGGAACAATCTGCTTCTCTCCCTAGGTCTTCTCTTTTCCAAGATATTTTTAGAGGCTTCTATTTTAATTCTAGGGTTTTTTATACACATATTTATTCTGAAGTCCTTATTACGCTTACTAAATTCTTGACTTCAGTGATTTCCTGGAGCAGTGGCATCTTTAGCTAACCACACATCATGTGGTAGAAGTATTTCCTCTTGCCAGTTTTGAAATTACCTCCTGTTAATTTCCTTCACTGTATTGTCTCCACGTGCAAAATCTGCTTAATACTTATACTTTGTTTTCTACTCTTCTTTCTATATAGATAGTAGTATGTACAAAAATACACTATGTACCAGTATATATACTAGTACATACTATATACACTACTATGCTTTGTATATTTCCATGGCTTCTCCTCTGTGAGAACCACCTTCTCAGTGGTTCTGATATTTCTGTTCTTGCTTTTCTCTGAATATGACATAATTCCACACTTAATATAGTAAAATCATCAAGGAAAATATATACAATGCTTATTTTGAAGGGGAAGAGGTTTGAGTTCACTGAAGCAGTCTGACTCCCTGTTTGCTGTAGCAGGCGACACGATATTTCAAATCTTTTCTTCAAATTACCAGTGCCTCTATTCATAGATATGCTTAAAAATGATAAATTACAAATAATAAAGAGAATCTAAGAAAACTGCCTCAACTGTTTTTAATGTAAAAAGTACTTGCATTTCTGTGAAATTAATTTGCGTTGTTTTACAGGAAGCGTTTCAGTTCTTCCTACTATTTTGTACCTAATTATTGGAGTACTCAAAGAAACTGCTGTGAAATTGCAAGATGGCCAGTTACCTCTGACAGTTGCTGCATCTCTACAAGCTCTTAAAGGACTCTTGTCTTCTCCGATGGCTCGAGCAGAGAAGAGTCAGAATGCTTGGACTGATCTTCTACGTAGTGCTTTGGTCACAGTGCTTGACTGTTGGGATCAAGGTAAGCACAGATATTGGGTTTATGAGTTAAAAATTAAAAATGTTTGTGTGAAACCTTGTTTGGTTTTATTTAAACTGAATTCATGCACATCCAAAAAAAGCCTACTCTCTTAGTCACAAGAGAATTAGCTGTTTACCAAGTCCTGTTGAAACTATAGTGCGATCTTGTCCCTACAGTCCACATGAGAAGTCATCATCTATAAAAGTGTAAGCGTGGGTGTCATGATTTGAGCCCAGCTGGAAATTAAGCACCATGCAGCCACTTGCTCGGCCCCCACTCCCTCTTCCCCCCACCCTAGTGGAATGGGGAGAAGAATCAAAGTAAAACTTTGAGATGTATGTTGAGGTAAGAAGAGTTTAGTAACTGAAACTAAAGTAAAATAAAGTAATAATGGTAAATGATAATGATAACAAAAAGGGAAGAACAAGTGATGCACTGTGCAGTTGCTCACCACCCTCTGACCAATGCCAGATTCCTGTTCCCGAACCCAGACTGGCCGCCCTTCCAAGTAACTCCCCCCAGTTTATGTACTGGGCATGATGTTCTATGCTGTGGAAATATCCCTTTGGTCAGTTCAGGTCACCTGTCCCAGCTATGCTCCCTCTCAGTTTCATTTACTTAACTTCTTATTGGCACAGCATGAGACAAGGGAAAAAGTCCTTGATTTAGGATAAACACAACTTAGCAAAAACCAAAACGTCAGTGTGTTATCAACACCATTCTCATTCTGAATCCAAAACACAGCAGTGCAACAGCTACTGAGAAGAAATTAGCTGTTCTCCAGCTGAAACCAGGACGGTGGGTTTGCAGGCTTACTCCTGGGTTGTGTAGTGCCACGCTGTGGGTCCATCGTATGAAGGCATACACAGGAGCCGTGGCTTCAGCGTACAGCTTAGCACAGAAGACAGCTGTACACTGTGTGCAGGTTCTCCACTAAGAGTTAGTGTCTGTAGTGAAGCAAAGGGTATTAAAACAGTAGTGCAAGAAAAGAATTTTTTTGTCTTGAATCAGTTTACTGTATGCTGCTGCTTCAACTTCCTGAGTTTGTAGTATTGTTCCTTTTGTTTAATCTCTTAAGTTGTAATTTGTTGTTGGAACTTTCCTTTGCAAAACTGTTTAACTTACAGCAAAAGAATATATATTCTAAATGCAAATTGTATATTATTCTCAAAATAGATTGTACTCTAATATGTCATGCCAGCACTTCAAAGATACTTATTGTACTTTAAACAAAGAAACAATAGAATAGGAGGATGCTGTAATTTCTAAACATGCATATGATCACCCCTGAATTCCCATTTTAGCCTTGGCTTTTATTGCAGTAAAAGTCCATATCACTGTATCAGAGTATGTCGTGTTTTTGGAAACAGAGGTTCCTAAAGAAACACAGACATTGATATTTCTATTCCACCTCTTTGTACCACTTAGAATCATAGAATTTTTAATGCAGATCTGACAATCTTCTTACTTTGTTGATAGTAGATGCCCTTCTCCAAGAACTCGATGAAGTCAGCCTTCTCACTGCTATTACAGTATTTGTTATGTCTACCAGCCCAGAAGTTACTACTGTAGAGTGCCTTCAGACGCGTTGTATTGAGAAGTTTAAAACAGCACTTGACTCAAAAGATCCTCTTGTGAGTACTGGTGAAGTTATAAGAATATCACTACCATGCTGAATTAGCTTATTTTAGTTGTGTTGCTAGTCCTATGTGTCGATGAAAGATAATTCTCTCCTGACTGTGTCTGTTGTATTTTAAAATACAGTTTGAACAAGCAAGCAAGAACGTGTCCAGCACTGCATTTAATCATTGTTCTGTGTGCAATTCTTCACTCCTATTATTTATTTTTTTATTGCATCAGACTCAATGTTTATACATTGTTAAGTACATGATACAGTTGTGTAGTGTTTCAGGCACCTGTCAAATTTTATTTGTTCATTTTATCTTCAACACACAGATACTATCTCTTGCACAGGAAATTCCTTAGCTGTGAGTCTTTGGGAGATGGAGCAAATACCACTGCAAAACTGTAACTGTCCCATAAGCATCATCTCCTGGCCACTGCTGGATGCATCTTACTGAACTAGACTAATACTTTGTTCTGACCTAGCATAAATATTTTCATGTGGTGGTGTTAGATTATAGTGCCACAGTTCATATATTACTGTCCTTCACCTAAAAAAATAATGTATAAGGGAAAAAAAGTACTTATACAAATGGCTTTTTTAGGTGTTGGGACTACCTCACTTTCAAAGTTCAGCTCTGAAAATAGCATGCGTTGGATTTCGTATTTGTTAGAATTCACTGTAAACTGCTTTTCTTGCATCTCCTCTATGTATATTAGTGTAGTAATAAAAAAGTTTCATTTGCTAGATAAATAACTAGTAAGACAATATTTTTTTATATATCAGTACATTCCTAATATTGTATACTTTGGTTTCACTGTTAGGAAGCTGAAAATGCCAAGTATGACTGCAAGGAAATATTAGCATGCATTTGCAAATTTTATCCAAGTATTTAGGCATTAGAGCTGTTCAGAAATTATGTAGGAACTTGGCAGTTTCAGTCCTATTGACTTCCAATGAGATGCAAGCTGCTGCACCATTTAAGGCATTTTAAAATTGTGCCTGCAGTTTGACAGGGATACTGCTTATATTTTAAGAACCAGTTTTTCAATATTATTGCACTTTTGCTAAAAAAGTATTTTCAAAATGATATTAATCTTCAAACAGAAATAGTTTTCTTTTCTGTAATGTCAGAAATGTCAGAAGATACAAGACTTGAGGGAAAGAAACAGTATAATCTGGTTTCTGTTAATAATTGATTACAAGTTATAATGCTCTTATAAAGCATTATACATGAGCAGCCTACAACCTGATGAATTTTCAAGCTGTGAGGCATATTCTTCCCCCTCCCAAAAATTTTATCTGACAAGCTGTTAGAACACCCAGAGATGTATTTTTAAGTATAGCGCTTTGTAACTGCAAATCTTGTTTTCCCTTTAGGTACAGTGTAAGTGCTACCAGCTGCTGCACTCCATCTTTCAGCATCCAAACAAAACTGTGTCATACCCTTATATCCATTCTTTAGCACCATCCATTGTGGGGAAACTGCAGGAAACAGAAAAAGCAAAACCTGAAAATGCTGCTGAACTTCAAGTCATTCAGGAGGGAATAAAGGTAGTTACAGCTCTGACAGCCGCTGCTGAGGAACAGCACCGTAAGTTACTTCCATTTCTCGTACCTGAAGCATTAAAGATGCTCAAAGTTGCCAGAAATAACAAACTAAAACCAAAACGACCACTAGGAATTCAGTCCTGAACACTGATTGCTAACCAAATTGCTCACAGGAATGTTAGGTTTTTTACCCTACTGTTCAGCTAACATTTGCAGCTTTACAATTTGAATTAAATGTTAACTTGGCAAAATACTTCCAGTTAGAATTTGACACTATTTTTAATAATTGTATATTTAAGTTCTGTTTTCAATGTTTATAGGTGCTCACTTGGTGGCCTGCTTTCTTCCCATCCTCATTTCCTTTCTTTTGGATGAAAATGCTCTGGTTTCTGCTACAATCTCAGCAAAAAATCTACATGAATTTGCTTTGCAAACTCTGATGCAGATTGGTCCACAGTACTCATCAGTTTTTAAAAAATTAATGGCCTCCTCTCCAACTATGAAAGCCAGGCTTGAGTCAGCTGTTAAAGGCAATCAAGAAAGCATCAAAGTGAAGACTACTAAACATGCAAAAAATCCTGGGAAAAGTTCAAGCATTCAGCTGAAGACCAATTTTCTTTAAAGCCCCATATTGTCATTTTACGCACTTTGATATCAACAGAAAAAAGTCCCTTTTAATTTCTAATCACAAAGGATTGTTATGAGTTGATCTCATGTATTTCAGTTTGTGCTGAAACATTACAGAAAGTTTTTAAGAGAAAGCAAGTCTCTAGATAACTTTCTCTTAGTGTAAGACTTCTATAAATACTATGAGTAAATCAGAGGTTATCAAATGTGTATTTTTTTATTATTTTAGACTAAAATATCAGAAATGCACATGCCTGTATTAAAAAAAATTAGTGAACTTTACCATAGATATATTTAGGAGCATCCCACACTTTGCCATTAAGTAAAGTTAACCTTTTTTTTGAATCAATATTTGTCAAAAATAAGTTACTTAAGTAATTGGTTTTTGGATTTAACAGGGACATAAATTTACTTACAGGTTGTAATCTATGCTAATTACTAATTTAACACACTGCATCATTCATCAAACAGATTAAATATCCTTGTAAGCCTTATAATAGTTTATTGTCGATCTCAGAGAATTCAACTCAATAAAGGTAATATGGATAGCTTTAATCCTAATAACATCTTGAGCTGGCCAAGATGTAAGGAGTGCTGTGAAATGCAGCCCTGCAATGCCTCTCTGGGGACTCTGTGGTTTTTTCCAGAGTGGGACTGTCATGCATATGTAAGGATTGACAGGCTCCGTGCCTTGCTGCTTGACACAGTCTCGCTTTTCAGGATGTGTACTTTGATAAGTTTGTATTAGGGGAGCCAGGCAATAGCTTACATATCCTGTCCAGGATTGGGCAGCAATTTTAACGTACTGTGCCTCAATTCAGACCTCTGCTCTATCTGGATGGATGTTCCCTGATCTTTGAATGATCGCCGATATGTACATGTAACTTGATTTCTGTGTCTCTGCCATGAGAGATGGAAGTATTTGAAGTCACCTTGTCTTGTGTCTATAAATAGAGTGCAACAAACTCATAATAAGAACTGTGTAATTAACATTTTTAGCAAGGAACATATTTTAATATAGAAAAATGACTATCAAAATTGCAATGTCTTTAAAGTATTTTCTAAGTACAATGTATTGACTTCTTTCTTAATACCAGTATTACCTAAACCAAACACCGTCAAACTGAGGATACTATTTCCTTCTTGAATCTAATTGCTTTAAAAGGAAGAAGAAAAAAGTATTTACAGAACTGAGAAACACACTGTGACTCAGGAAGAGTGTGATGTACTGTATTTTATTAGAAGTTTTGTATATAAACATAATTGTAAATTGTACAGAATTAACAATTTGACCAAAGTTCTAACAATTCTTTTTTCTAATTTACATAAATAAAGCTAATTTTCTTCACTTAATATTTGTCTTACTTATTTTATCCAATAGCAGAGGAATTCTAAGGACTTGTGTATCTGAAAAAAATTGTTGTATGCTGCCTCAAGGAAACTAATAATAAATGTTTGGGTTGGATGCATCAAGGTCTGTGCCTTGACACTGCAGGTCTTCCTCTGTTCTGAGTAGCACAATGAGTAAATAAGTAGGACCAGGGAGATTTTTAATGTGTAAATCCCTGTTTTGTGCCAAGTGGTGAAATGTATGAACTGTGGGAAGATGGTTGAGATGCTTTCCATCTTTCCCTGGAGAACCAGAAGTCCTGTGTTCCACCTCTTCATTGAAGCCAAATCTGTAGTTGCTGGCTGCGTTAAAAGGGACTTACACTGGATTTGGCAGTTACTCATCTTTATCTCATTAGTATTTTCTTATCTTGTTGCTTTACCCTTCCAGGTTCACTGGTGGGGTTTTTTGCTTTGTTTTGTTTCCCAAGGCTGCTTCTGGGAGATCATAGATTCTTACGAAACTTAAAACTTTTAAATGAAACTCAAGTCATGTTTGCTATCAAAATGGCCAAATATATTGCTGGAGAAGTTAGTTGCTACAAAAGGTATTTGTGGCTACTTTTTTCATTTTCTGTCATGTATAGCAATGTATCAACTTTTTTTTAACATTGATAAGACAATCTATTGAAAACCTACTTTGCTCAAAAACTTTTAAGAAGCATATTCAAATTGCAAGAGCACCAAGAAAAGCCGTCAAAAGCCAAAAATTAAAATTTAGTGCAGTGTAGTCCTAGATTTCTTAGAAGGTCTTGTTGCAGTAGCTCACAACTGAGCCATTGAGAAGTGCCATAATTATGTGATTTGACATTTCTTGATCAAGTCTTGTGGCTACATGTGGAAAAATACCATTTTCAACATATACGTGTATTGCAGAAGCAAAAATTATTCCAATAAAGAGAACTGCTGCTAATTCTTAATGTCAGTTATAAATTAGGACAAACGTGTGAGCTTTATTTTTCCAGATAATTAATTTATCCACATAGTAAAAATACCTGTGCACTGAGTTCTACTTCCTTATGTATACATAAAACAGTGAGTTGGATCACATTAATAAATGTACTCATTTATGATTTTATAAATTGATCTTACAGATATAATCTCGTTTCAGTTACAAAAATATTTTGGCCTTTAGATACCAGGTGTCTTTGATGCAGTCTTACAAGGAACTTGTATAATTCTCTTATTTCTTCAGGAAAAAAGCAAGACCACAGAGCAGTTTTGGTTTTAATTCCACTTGTCTTTTTTAGGCATTGCTTGACATGCAAGCTCTCATGTTTAGCCAAGCAAAAAGAGCCAAGCATATGTTTAGCCATTAACCGAAGCCCCACTTTCGGCACTCCTGCTTCCTGTGTCCCTTGCCTCCTTTCTGATTGTTTTTTGTGCCATTTCTCTACAAGAACCAATAAATTGTTTTCCAGTAAATAGTCTTTGGAGTGAAGCATGTGGCCTGCATGCATGTTTACTGTGTATGTTTCCACTGTTTATACAAGAAGTTTAATGGGTTTGCGTGACGGAAGATCCTGTCTGTCTAACCTCAAGTGCATATAGACACATACAAGTACATCATGGAATGTACTACTTAAGTGCTATGCAAAAATTATTTGCAGACAACTTTCTGTTGACTGCAACAAACCAGAATTAGTAAAACTGCAAAAGCATCACCCAGCTGGGATATGGTGGGTTCTAACTGGATACAAGTCTGTAGCACTGCAGTTGAAAAAGCAGCTTTTCTGTTAGTATTACTTAGGCTAGAATAAGTCTGAGACTGACCTGATATGTCCCAAAGTGCAGGAGTCAGCTTCAGGCTGAGAGAGGTATCAATCCAGTGATGCACATATCACCGTGAAGTAGGATTATCAAATGCATAGGAAGTATAGCAGATTTTTCTATTAATATATGTAAGTTACTAACTGGAATTTCCAACGGGATTTTCCCCTCAAGACTGCCACAGCAGTATCAAAGTGAGTTGTTGCAATTGTAGGAGTGGTGGAAGGATCTAGGGTAGTTTGCTAGTTTATCAGAAGTAACAGTAATACTGCTTAGTAGGGAATCAGGTGCAAAATTCAACAGCATTTCAGTGTAGTTTTAATTTGCATAAAGTTGGTTGTATCTGTGACAATGAGGGGTCACTGTGACAGTCTCCTCTAAAGCTTCATCCCTAGGCTCAACACTTGGTATACAATGTTTTGTTTTCAGGTTCCTGAAATGTAAGTCTCTTATCAGTAGACAGTTAGTCCGAAACAGTTTCCACGAAAAACATGTTGTTTCTTGACCAGTACTGGTCTACTAATAAGCTGCTTGTGCTTCCTGACAGTGAAAAACCTAGCCAATGATACTTCAATCTAGGCAAGAAAGCAAGGGCATAAAGCCTTAGACAATTAACACTTTGTTTAGGAAGAACATACAGCAAGGTTGATTATTTGTCTACTTCTCTGCACTGTGCTGTCAAAAGCCACTGGAAGAGTCACTCCACTGTGTCCTGAAAGTAGCATTGCTTGGCCAGCTCTGATCCTGGGGGCGTTCCTAGATACCGCTTTTTGTACATGAGAACCTCTAATCCTAAAAACTGGCTAATAAACTGTACTTCTGTGCAGCCAACCATTAAAAGAAGTGCTCAGATTTGTCCATAGCACTTGAGTGGGAGCAACCCTGGAGCTGTTGCTGTAGGTGAAATTTCACAGAGGACTCCCATTCAACTTGCTGAAGTATGTAGCAAGCAGTACAAGCTGTTTAATGACAGTGGGCTATAGATTTAAAGACACAGAAATTAAAAACCGTATTTGGCCACACATAACATGCTCTACCTGCCTCTAACATATTTAAAGTAATGAATACTGAAAGTTGATTACGCAAAATGAAATGAGCCAGCTGCATTTGATACATTATATTATCTGCACAAGGAAACCCTAAAGATGTCAGTGCTATGCCACCAACCTATCCAAAATGTGTCATTCTTACTTTGATTTTGATGTACAGTTGTGGATTTTTGAAGCTTATTTTTTCCTAAAATATTCTCTGGATTCTCTGGAGAATAAATGGTTTATTCCATATAACAATGAAAGGGGAAGTTACATCTAAATATAGCAAAGGTAGGGCTGAAGATATTGTCTGAGAAACAGGTCAGAGCAAAAGCAGGCTTTTAAAACCTCCTGCAGTAACTTGTGGTACATTAATCCAAATTCACTTACTGCAGCCAAATATCTGTTTTGCTCTATGGTCATGTGCCTCTTCCATACTCCCATTTATCTGAAGTGCAAAATCTGATTCTAGAAGGAAGAATGTGGCATCAAATCCCCTTCCTCTGTGCTTGCATTCCAGCTGCTTAATGGTGGCACATGCGGGAGGAAGCAAGTTGTGAGGATGAGGAGCGGCCAGAGCGGAGCCTGCTGTCTGTGTGCGGATTAGTGCCTGTGCCAGTTTGCCTGGTTATTGCACAGAAAAACTTATTGTTATGTATGCAAAGAGGTTTGCAGATGAAGAAAACCTTTTTCCAAAAGTTGCTGATAAGAAGCTAAATTTAGTAATGACGAAGATTGATAAACTCCCATTCCCGTCTAATTTGCAATTGTGTGGCCTAAAAAAATGCATTTTTTTAACCAGTGTTAATATTCATATATTAAAATTGATGTGAACTATCTCACTGCCAATATAGACTTACTGAGAGTCCCTGTTGCTACTAGTGGGAATTTTTTTCTTATTATAACCTTCTCTGGGGATGGTTTTGTTTATGGTATTTTTGTAAGCTTTTTTTTTTTCTTCCCAGTGCATCAGTTCTCTGTGTCCTTTTCCACAAAAAAGAAGAAGGTTTTGTATGAGACACATTTTCTGTGGAAGTATGAAGTAGAGGCCTCAGGGATTCTGGAAACAATTTTGACTTATGTCTAAAAATAGAAATATTATGCAATTTGAAAATACAACCTATCATTACGAACGCAAATGCTCTTAACCTCATCTTCCCTCATGTAAAATTCATGTCAAACACCAAGAAAAAATTGTCACAGATGTATGCATGTTTTATGAGAAACACAAGGATAACTGGTTCAAGCTGCTGCCACCAAATTAACCTGAAATTGAGTTAGGGGAATGAAATAATTTGTTTATAGGAAAAAAAATCAGGTATTTCTTCAAATGCATTTATTCAATAATCACGGATCGGATGAAGAGGCAAAATAGAAGAGGCAATGCAAGTGAATGTTTTCCCCTCCAGTCTGAGGCACAAGGCAAGCTGGTGTTCAGCTGCCAGGCCACACAGTGATGTGGCCAGGGCGAGGCGGGGAGGGTAGATGGGCTTACTTATAGTCCATTCCTCCCAGTTCCCTTTTGAGACCAACAAACCCGGGTATAATTTACTTTTGTAGATTGAGAATTCTTAAGGTGGTTGGAGAGAGAGTCTCAAGAACGAGTGGTCTTGAGTTGGAGCCACAACCAGTTAGAGCGTGGTTCTAGGCACCTTCTCAACCATACGGTAAATGTAGATACATGCAGACCCTTGGGGCTTAAAGACTTGCAGCCTTCTGTCCTGATTTTCCCACATAACTTTCAGAGACGTGTCCCCCTCTAGGTACAGGGAGGACAGATAGTCAGTGGGCATGGTATGAACCACCAAAGTAGTTTTCCCTGTGTGAGGGCAGCTGCTCCTGGGGAGGCTATGAGTGAATAACTGGTTTTCTGAGTAGGCAGTTTCCTACCTTTCCAGTAGGTTTCTGTAGCCACCTGCTCCTCACACAGGCACTGTTCTGTGGTGACACCGGTCCATGCAGCTGCCACTGCTCAGGAACACTGGGGGGGAGTGTGTGTGCACATTGCTCAGTAACTGATCGTGGCCTGGATCTGTGCTGAGACTGTTGCTAGTCAAGTGCTACCAGACTTTATGGATAAATTCAAACAATTCATAGAAGTGAGCTGCTCTTCACATTGGTCTGGGCCATAACGCGAGCGTTCTCTCTCCCTGAGATGCTTCAGAGCAGCGGTTGCTGAAGCCTGTCAACACACGCGGATTTATCCGTACAATGTCCTGCTTATTCTCTGCACTCACAACAACATTCAGAACCATGAACTGCAACGATTTAGGGTAAGCAGCAGTCATTCCTAAAGACTTCTGGAGATTTTCCTGGCCAAAACAGCAGAGAAATGGCTGTTGGATGTAGTGGCTATAGAGCAGAGAGATTACAGAAGCAGCTACTGCCTGTGGAAACTGGCTGTTCCAGGCTGTGGTGCATCTTGGCTGGATCAACTGTACATTTGGTGGTCAGGATTTGAAACTATATTCTTCACTGGCTTGTTCTGGGCTTTACCTAAAGGAATGGCTTTCAGTGCTGTAATTTTTTCCTTTAGGAGGTAATGAATATATTGACTGTCAGGGGTACTCTCATGGCCCTCTAGGTTTGTGAAGCTGTACCTAGACTACACAGAACTCCCTCAAAACAATGGAATATTTTTGTACTTTTTTTTTTTTTT
>VZTG01004479.1:685115-698051 GCA_013397845.1 Melanocharis versteri
TTTTTTTTTTTTTTTTGTATCTGTGTATTTCTAGTAAGTGCAAGGACTTAAGCAGACATGCAAGTATCTAAAATCCAGTTTCTTTTCTAGCTAAAATCCCAGAACTAGAACTATGTGCAACTTGCAACAGCAAGAGATCTTTTCTGGTTGTGTTCCTTATGTTCAGGTGGCTAACACCTAGCCATGACTTGCTGAGCGACTTCTGCTCTGGGTACAAGTGCTAGAGGGCAATCTGGTCCAGACAGTGAACCAGGAGAGGTGGCTGTGGAGACGGGGCAGGCCAGAGGAAAAAGCAGCAGGAAAGGAGCAAATACAGAGGCTGCTGAGGAAGCAACAACATTCTAGGGAGATCTTTCAACTCAAACAAATGCTGAAGGATTAGGACAGGACAGAAAGGAAGGAATGGGGAAGCAGAACAAGAGACACACACCTGGGTAGTAAAAGAAGGAAGAGAAAATAATAATTAAATCAGTCACCTTGTTGATTCATTGCTTCAAAACAGCCTGTGTGAAATATCGTAACTTAATAGTTGACTAGAATCCTAAAAAATATTTTACAAATTAAACTGCTCTGATTTGCGAAGTTCACACAGTTTTCTGTTACGTGAGATTTGCTTGTTCTGTTTTGTACTGCCTATTATTTAGGAAGAGACCGCCAACCACCCACGTAAATCAAAGCAAAACGCTTAGTAGTAGCAGCACAGGATGAGACAAGTTAACAACATTACTATAAAAAGTAACACAGTTACTTGCATACAATGCTGGGAGTCTCTACCTGTTAATAAAATATGCAAAGCTGCCACAACAGGATCACATTCTGTACGGTCTCTAAGTAAACCATGAAAACAGCCACTGCAATGATGGAAATTTCATCAGAAAGCACTATTTGTTCCACACCAGCACACACAAAAAAGGAAAATTTTAAATATTATGCAAAGTAGGAGGACAAGTTAGCAGTGATGTAACTCATCAAGTGCAAGAGTAGCCACACACCCTGGTTTCCATTGCGTTTTCAGTAGTGGTTACAGCACCCGTGCGTACATGCTTTGGATGTTTTCATCAACAGATTTTGAAATTGCTTATAAGGAGTGAATTGAATGGCAAAATTTTCAGCACTCTTCTTAGATTAGGATTTTGACCTAAATGGGTGGGTATTCTTTTGAAATGAAGACCATTCCTTGGTGGGTGTTCAGAGGCCAGAGGAAACGCAGAGTTGGGCAGTGTCACTGTTCAGTGGCAGTGGAGTTTTTCTAGGGTGTGCAGGTGGGACCAGAGTGCACTTACTGGTTCCTGGTTCCTGTGATCCCAGGGAGCTGCCTGTAATTGCTGGCAACAGCTCAGTGCCTTCAGGGCAGGGAAGAGAGGATAAATACCTGCAGCCTTTAATTATAGCTTGTTCTTACTCCCCGGTTAAGAAGAAATGGAAGCTGCTGATAACACAGTCTGCACGGAGTAGGCCAAAGATGGGAACTGATTTTTAAAACCACAAATAAATGTGCTTGTTGTCCTTTTGGGGAGAGAGAGGTACTGGTAGTAAATCACGGAGGTGCCAGAGAAAACATTCTGTGAAGAACGAGTATTTCTGTGCCCTTGTTTGTGCCTCCCCACCCCAACCCCATGAGAGAGGGTCTAGTTACTTGCAAAGTGCCAGCTTTATCGACCTTGGCAGACATGCATTGAGGCCACATGGAAGTACTGTCATGCAAATAAGATTCTTGCTGTACAGGTTATCTGGTTAAGAAGTCCTAATAGTAGCTGGTAGCAAATGCTGTCTAGAAACCAGAGCTTCTGAATTTCTTCACAGCTACACCAAGGCCAATGAATTGGCATTGACAACAAAGTTGTTCCACTGCCAAATAATGTTTGTGAAATGGACAAGGTTTTAAACTTTTCCCATTTCTAAATCCAAGATTATCCTGTGTCTTAGCTGAGCTGTCAGTGTTGGCTCCTATTCTACTAACTAGATCGCTAGAACTGGTAAATAAATTCTCAGTAATTAACATTGTACCAAGGTAAACATTGTACCAAGTAAGACAGAATCCTGAAAACAAAATAATCGCTGGAAACCTCCAAAATTTAATAATAATTTGATATTATTTGTAAACTTGAGAAAATTTACTATTTATCACTACACGGTAAAATGTTTGTGTAAGGTAAGTATAGGGAAGCTTTCTTCCTTGGTTTGTTTCTGGTCTAAAATCACATTACTCCATTTCTTCAAAGTAGATTAGACTCAAAAACCAGATGGGATACATTCATGAAAAGGTGGTAATGGATTAACTTCATCTTTTTGCATTTTGGTATCTGATCAGTCACTATAATTTTTTTTGGTTTTTATAAGTATTTAAGTATTGAAACGTACAAAAATGTGTTAGCCATTATTTTTTTTCCTGTAGGTCCACCATTTACCACTTTTTTCAGACATCTACTGATGTCATCTGAACTTTGATGTAAGGCTGAGCTTAAGGTTATCCTACAAAGGGCATTTTGATTCCATGGCTCTGAAAGCTGAAAGCAACACTTAAGCACAATTTAAATAAAATCCAAATGTTTTGGTAGCCAAACTTTGATTTTAAATACTGGAATTTCCTGGAATTTCAAGTTACTTTGCATATAAAGCCTAGTCTGGAGTGAAAATGGGAGAAAGGGAGGGAAAAAGATTGGACAGATTGCCAAGGAACATTTTGAAATTACTGCAAATTGGACTTAAACATGGCATCATTTCTGGGGAGAAAAAAGTAGTAAAGGGGGCTACTTTTCAGAAATATTGTATCATTGGTATTGAACTGGTTTAGAGGGTTTTTTGAGAAATGTTTGCACTGGCCTATGAGATAGACACAACCTTGCTGCCCCTGTCACCAGGCCTGAATGAAGGTACTGTGTGGATCCCCCAAGGGGTTCCTGCTGGGACAGGAGGGAGAGCAGAGCTTGTGGGTTGGGTGGCAGAGGACAAGTGTCCTCAGGAGTGCCTGCAAGGGGCAGGGGGCACTGTGGGACTCCCAGCTCCCTCCTGTCCGTTCTACTTGATCTTAATAGAAGTTTATGTGTAGGATATGTCTGTCATCTGAAGGATGAGGTGGGAGAGGCCTGTTTGAAGGATGGAAAACCCAATGAACTATTTTTTCCATGTAAGCTATAATTTTGGAAAACTATTTAAGGCATTCTGGAGACCAAAATATGTTTCCTTAAAAATACTTCAACCTTCTGTGAAAACTGCACCAAACAGAGCGTTGGTGTTAGTGGTATGGGAAAGGGGAGAGAGAATGGGAAGCTCTTTCAAAGGAATGCTGTGGCAGGTGTTGCTACAGTCCTAGAAATGCTCTACATCTGACAGGAAAGGCCCTGAAGAACAAAATATTTTATCAGCCAGGATTGGTCTTAAGTTGACCGTGCCAAATAGCTCTACCAATAGAGGCTGCCTGAAAGGAAACCCAGCAGCATCACTGTGAAGTGATACTGAAAGTATCATTTATATTTACATAATTTATACTAATAAAATTAATTCTAATATTTAAATTGTCAGTCTTATTTATAACTGTCTAAGGCCATCAGAAAGAGAATTCTTCTCTAATGCAACTGCATATTTCAGATCGGTAGTACAAGATAGATTCGTTTTGCATGATTTTTTATTCTGCTATTCTACGTTTTTATAAATCACAACTTGTACTGGCAGGACTGCCCTTTAATATTAATTATTAAGCTTGCTTTTAGTTCTCATCTGTGATTTGTGCTTACTTTTGACAGCATAAACCACCACTGAGCTAAGCCAAGAAGTGTCAGCATGCACCAGCACTGTGTTGGCTCCTGCCAGTGCAAAAAGCTGATTAATTTAGCTACAGAAGCAGGGTGGGGAGGGAAACAAGCCTGGAGTTAATACAGAGTCAGCACCACCTTATACAGAATTCAGCCATATTAATGATGTACTGACCGAGGGTGCCAATTTCTCTTTTTTTAAGCTAAATATGTAATGTACCTCATGGTACAATTCTAATGAGCTACCTTTTCATTAAAAGTGATGAATGCAGATGTGTAGTAATGGTGGTGGTGTTTTCAAATCCTCTTATTTTGGAATGTCCTACTATGTCCCTAGTCAACTATGATTTACAGAATACAGTTGATAATGACACAAACTCTCTCTACCTTTCAAATTCTGCTGCACAACTAAAGCAGCCATGTGGGGTGTCTAAAATTGCTGTGTCAGAGCACAACGTCACCTTAGGTGCAGTTAGGTACAGGTTAATACTGAAGGCAGTAAGCAGTCAGATATTTAGCTTATAGGAGACACAAAACTGTGTGTCATTTTACAGCTGAGAATGGTTTGATGGTTGCATCCTCTAACTGCTTTAGGAGACATCAGGCTATCAGTATCTACCACAATTGCTTATCAAGATACAGGAGAAAAGCAGACAGGGCTACAATCTTGAAGTCTTCATTATCTTTATTATTTAAAACAGGATATTCTATTGATACAGCATAATTCTGCTAAAGTATAAATGAGGCACCAGACACTGAACACAAAGATCTCATCTTTCCTACCTAACACTATAGGACAAAGTCTCTCACTTTCAAATGTGCTTTTGGGTTAATTTCTGCCCACATTTACATGCACAAGCACCCACTGATGGAATTTCATACATTGGTATTGTTATGGAGGGCACAATTTACCTACAAATGTCTGTCTTAAGCCTGCTTCCTAAGGTTACCTGCTTGAGATAACTTGCAAGTATATTTGTGTATAACTTCTGTGGCCAGTAATGAATGTTTTTCTCCAAACGTTGCTTACTGCTTTCCTATTGAATTACAAGTAATGCTAGACGTTTGGCAACCTTACCAGGCAGAGTACCAGCCCTGCCTGTGTGATGGGGCTAGATTCTGGCTTTGGTTTGTTGTCTAAGTTTCTCAATAAGGAAAGAAGCCCTGAGCTGGTGTGACATCGGGAAGGCCAGCTCCCTTCCACATGTGCTCCCTTTCTTCCCAGTTCTGAGACAGAATCCTTTCCTCGAGGTGCAGCTTCCTTGTCTCTGGGTCATCCCTGGGCCAGGAAGTGCAGGCTGGCTTGGAGCCATGATCCATATAGAAGTGCAAATGCAGAGCAGTTTCTGGTTTCCTCTTGGCTTTCTTTGCACAACGAAAGGAGTTAGCTCAATAGAGTTGGGAGACCACTAACATGTAGACTTTGGAGTTAAACTACTAAGCATCTTGTCAGCTTGAGCTGTGTTACTCTCTGATCTGCCTTGTAGCCTTTGTCTGAATTTTCTGTTAACTGGTAACTCTGAGGTGGAGATGTCTATTATCTCATGTGTACAGTGAGGCCTGAATCTTCACTGAGGCCCTCTCTCTCTGTCAATGGCACTGGTCCTCCACTGTGAAATGCTTGGGAATCACTAGCATAAGATTCAGCAGCCTCAGGCTATTCCTTCTCTCAGTCAGGGTCAGAGTAGGGTCTGGGACATAGACTAATTGTTGTATGTGAAATGTTACTGCAAAAATTACACAGACAAATATTTCTCCCCCAGAAGAACTGCTGACATTGTCAGTGCAGCACACCACTTACTTTGAGAACATGTTGTAAGCAGATAACATTTCTCTATCAAAATAACTGTCCAATGCTCCCTAAATTAGCTTGCAAGAGGCAATCTCAATGGTTATTTGCACTGAAATACAAGTAAAAAGTCTATCAGGTCTTTGTACTCTTTTGATCTGCAACTTGCTGCTTCCTAAATGAACAGAAGAGAACTGCCACTAGATCTGGGTCTGGGTCTCACCTTAAAATGTCAAGCCAGCTAAGAATCTTGTACAAAACTTTAAATTTCTGTAGACTCAGTTTAGCTAAGTTCCTATAATCAGTGCTAGTATTTGAGCCCAGTTGCAAGCTGGCCCAAACTGGTGAAGCCTTACAGACATCTGTAGAATGGCATTTCTTTACAAAGATAATTTGGCCTGCTGATCTAAAGGCTGGCACTGTATGAAAAAAAAAATGGGTAGAGTACATTTTTGCTTTGGTGCAGACTGACACACACAATACTTAATAATTTTAATAAGTTACCTCTGTCCACTGAGACCAGTGTTTACACAGAAATTTTACAGACAGCAAAGTCCCAAAGAGCTAATGTTTTACAGCACAAAAATATAACCTTATAACACAGAACTGACAGGAAAAGCATGTGCAATATGTTTGGATAAGAAAATAATGCTTGTGTCTTACTGTATATAACTAAGAGTCAATGCAAACAGAACACTGATATTAAAAGCTGATACAGCTGCAGCAACTTGGGCTGGAATTGGACTGGAACTACTTTACAGCTGACTTCATTTTTTAAGGTATTAGTACCAAGAGCACAGGAACTGAAATATAAAATCCTGTGCACTAGTGGAAGTAATCTGTGACCTGTTCACGGATATTCAATTTTACCAGCATAAGTAAATGGGTCCAAAATGGGTAAAATGTAGGGTATGAAAAGAAAAATGGATATGAATCGTTTATCCTGTGCTACTCACTTACTCATCAAGTGGATCTCTGAACTCCTAAGGAATTAAAACACAGCTGATGAAACTTTTAAAAAATATGTCAATAACCATGCCTTAAAAAATAAGCAACTTGTAGTTTTCCTTATGTTTGTGTTAGATAGTTAACTAAAAGCTCTTAGGCAAATGATTTCATAATTATACCAATTTTCTTCCATGGCCACTTATTCTCCTACAAAAATGCAGCTCTACCACAAAGCTATCTACTGTCAGATCAAAAAGATCTCCTTAGTTGGCCTGGATCACAATTTGAAAAGTAGTGAGCAAAGACAGTGTTTGGAACCTTCATAACTGTATATCCACATCTTTTCTCCCATCAGAAGTGCTGTTTAATCCAGTTCAGCCTAGTATAAGGACATTTGAGACATATGAGTTTCTCATTCACAGAGTTTCTCATTCACAACCTGCTTCTTCTAAGATCNTATTTGAGACATCACAACCTCATCACAACCTGCTTCTTCTAAGATCTTTCCTAAACAGGAATGTGTCAATTTGTTTTTAATGTCCTTGTTGTGTTTCTCATCCTTTTCCTCACATTCGACTAACAGAATGAATTTCAGGGCTTTGATCTTTAGAGGTTATTTCTGGCCTTTTAAAAAATATTTCTGTTAAGGAAGTTAAAAAAAAAAAACATCAACAAAAGGAAAACAAAATTTAAGAAAATAGGAGGAATCCCCACACCAATTACTGCATTCACTAACAATGGGAAAAGAATGAAAATTAACCCTGTTGATGTGAAAAGTCCTTCATCTGTCTTTGCAGAATCAGTTCCCCTTTTTCAGCCAGTTCCATTTAATACAGTTTGTAGCCTGGGAGAGAGTTCAAAGGTTACAGTAGAGGGCAAATCCCAATACATGCACAGTGTGATCTTCTTTTATTAATAAAAATGAATGAAAACTTGGTACACAGTTTATTGCCTGTAATATATTCCTTAAGGAATGTGCATTCTTTCCTTGCAGGAGTACAGACTTGAGGATCTGCGGAAACCTGGTTTCACAGAGCTAGGACAATTCTAAAGAGTATAGATTTAACTTGTTTGAATGGCAGCTTTCATACAAACCCAACAATCCAAGCTTAATTGAGATTGCAGAGTGTTAACTTTCTGATCAAACAAACCATCAGTGAAGTATAGTACTTTCCCATTTTCCCTAAATGTCATCAGTAGGGCAAGGAAGTTTTCCTCTTTACAGTAGTAAATGATAAAATTTTCTTCTTGTCTGTCTCATGTGCCCTAGGACAGTGCTATTATTGAATTTTGCCATGCTCTACCACAGAATTTTGATTATTTTTCCTGGTTTGAGTGAAGGATGTAGCTCTTTTCAGTTAGCAACTAATCCAGAAATTCAGGTTTTGGAAGCTTGAGACTGTTTCTTCTTTTTGTGTGTCAAGATATTCAATGGTGGTGAATAGGGCATAATTTCATGACAAGAATAGTAAAAGGCATTAGTAAGCTTTTAAGTATTTAAAACTTACAATCTTTTCAATTAAACTCTAGGATGGATTTTTTAAATCCCAGAATATAGAAGAATCATTTTGTGATAAAGACACTGTCTTCTTATTGTAAGTCTTCTCATCAGCAAAGATCATTCAAATTAATTCATAATATTTCATTGAAGTTTTGGGAGGCATATCAGATGCTTGCTAGTATTACATGTGTTTTACTCCTGTAACAACAGAGTAGAACTATGAGGAACAAATACCATATCTTAATTAACCTTCTGATTCAGAAAGTTATAACACAGTCTATGCCATTAAAACAGTAAGAAGTCCTGTCACTGATCATTCCTTGCGCTTGTCTTGGATCAGGATTTATTGCTGTTGCCTACAAACCTAGTAGACAGGGTAGAGCTAGCAGCCTGAAATAGATAACTCTTGCCTAAGTTCTGTCTCACTTTCCCTTGGCAATTGGAGGTAGAAGGGACATGAGTAAGGGCAGCCTAATTTCTATTCTATGTCCAAAGTAGTGACATAAATGAAGCTAAACTGAGGTAAGAATTAGTTAACTGATACAAAGTTTACTCACTTCTCACTCTTCAGCCTGGAATAGCAAAAAGGTAAATTTAAAATAAAAAGCATTCCACAAACAAAAAAAACCAAAACGAAACAAACTCACATAAGCGAGATTACTTAGGAAAAAGCACTGTAACGCATATGATTTTGAGCAATAATTTCAGAAAGAAGAAAAGATAATTTCGGAGTATTTGCAGTTTTCTGAAAAACACGCTCTTTTGTAGTCAGCTGTGAGGATAAGACGCTTCCAGGAAGCTGAGCCTCTCCTGAGGAGGAGTCCTACAAGCCGAGCAATGACTCAGCCCCGCACCTCAGTAAACACCAGCCACCAGCATGTCACTCGCATATTTGTCACGTCAGCGTCAGTCGTGCGCTCACCGCATGGACGCGGAATTGCAAGAGTTGGCCTCCCAAGGAGGAAACCTCTCACCCAGCGCCTGCTGCAGGGTTGCGTCAGAGCCACGTCGTAAACACAGCTCGCTGAGCAGCAGCACGGGATTGTTTGCTGATTGCCAGGGCTGCAAAGGCTGGCATGTACTTTTGGAAAGTCAAGACGCTGACACTATGTTTGTGCTCCCCTGGCTTGTGCAACAGTGGAGTGGCTAAGAAGAGACTGTGATAACGTAGGAGGATTTAAATTCAAAAAGCTTTTCACAACTGCATTTTATTGAAAAAAAAGTTTTCCGTAAGAAAATCTTAACAATGTACTTAAATAGCCAAATTCTATAAAAACTAAATCTTACCTGACACAACAAGAAAGTTTCTGTAATATATGACCTCATTGCTTTGAAATGTGTAGTAAACATTTAGTAACTTTTTCTTTAGAAGTATAATATTCATCCAAAAATTGAAATGTATTATGAATTATTCATCTTTTGGATTTGGAGGAGTAGGTACTTTCAGTGTTTTCAACTCTGTTATTGTGTGGGTGGCAGAGAAAAGAGTGTTAAAGTGAAAGAATAAATAATCCATAAATAACCTAACAGTTTTATTTGACTGGGCACAGCCCTGGTCTTCAGCATAAACTATTCACTTAAATTTATGGAGGTGTCCAGGGTCTGCTTATATCACCCTCTGATCTATTTACTACAGAGGAGTGATATTTTTGGAAACATCAACTTGGCATGTACACTGAAGTAGGCAGACAGCTAACAAAAACATCAGTTATCCTGGGATCTAGTTGCTGTATCAATTAAAAAAGTATGAAGGAATCTGAGTCTTCTTGTTTTGTTTGAATTGTAGGGGTATTTCAGTTTGATTATTGGTCATTTTTGTATTTTCTGTAACAAAAGCCCAACGATTCCAGTCTGAGCTTTCAATCCTTACTATCACACTGTGACGTTAAGAATGCCCATGATATTCCTTCTGCTATCAGCTAAAACCATATAGAAAACACTGAATATAATATAAAATATTATATTTTTAAGCCTGAATATAATATAAAAGCAGTAATAAATATTATCTTTCTTTGATCTATAAGTGAAAAAATACTCAGGTTTTTTCCCATTGTAAGAAGACTGCGGAATCCTAGCCAAAAGTGACTTCTTTTCAAAGAGAATGAAATCCTTTTGAGAACACCTGCAACGTCTTCTTGTTGAGAAGCTGTCTCAAGTGGGGTGTCCATTACAACTTGTCTCAGAATCTCTCTGTCTGCAACCCAATCCACGATCCTTGCTATCCTTGTGGCATATTTCACTGTTGTTCATATGTCCCTGACATTATTCTAGTAATTGTGCTGACATTTTCTCTTTTAAAGCCAATTTTTAAATTTCAGGTAAATACTCAGCAAAAATGATGGTCATTGCTCAATATAACACTCTACAAAGATCAATCTATGTTGACCCAATGTGGCCTAATTTCCAAAGGCATTGTCAGTCACTTACATGTGTGGTCTGCTCAAACGTAGTCATAAAGAGGAATTCTGTTTTATAGCATTATTTAAGACTTAATATAGTAACATGTCTCAGCAACTCACAGTGCCATAAGTGCTAAGACATTTCTGACTCCAGCATTATTATCTCCTTATTTTGTAAAGGAAGGAACAGAGACACGCAGTGATTAAGGGATTAGGCCAAGGTCACACATGAAGTGCGTGCCAGCTAGTGTTAGCATTTAGGTAATTTTCTAACTGAATGAAAAATGTACCTTGCACAAGCACAGGGAACTGGAGTTGTTTTTGCAAGTTTCACACAATGCTCAGTGTGGTTTTCATCAAAGCAGCTATGACAGTCAAGCTCCATTACTTGTCACTTCAGTATATGCCATCACTTGCCTTCTCTGTCTGGCTGCGCTAATCCACATAAAGTTCTTCTTCCTCAGAAGGCTTAGGCCCGGCACTAATGGAACGATAGACACGGGCTGAAAATCTGGGGGTCTGAACAAAACTTCGCTCGTGCGAAAATTCAAATGGATGTGAGTAATTCCGTACAAATGCAATTCTGATGTCTTTCTTACCTGCTAAGTGCACTCTCACTTGCTAGTGATTTCCTTCTTAGTAAGCACTGAGGAGCAGCCACTTTTGAAGAGGCAGTTCTAGTCTGGATCAGTGCTGTACACAGAGGCAGTCTGAAACAGTAACTTCAGGGCTATCGCTTGCTGTGCTGTATTTCAATGGAGTGCTCTCTGACAAAGAGAGTGTTGAAAATAATTTGAATGCCCATCAGCACAGGAAGTGAAAAAAAGGATTAATCAGTCAATGAACATATGTATATTGTAAGAAGTATACATAATCAATAAAGCAGAAATTATCTAGTCAGCATTATTTTTCAGATTTGTTCTGGTGAGAAGAAATTGCCCAACAAGGAACAAAAATCACTAGCAAACTCTTAAATATTGTAAATGTATCGGAATGAAAAAAGATCCCGATTCCTGACTGAAGCTGTTATACATTACTCAATATACTTCTTTGAGTAAAAAACCCCCTGGATATATGAAATTGGGCAATTAATGCGACAGGACATAGAAGTATTTATGTTTCTCCATTTAGAAATAACTATGTAACTGAAAGATATTTCCAGTACTTAAGTTTTGTACTCCTGCTTAATAGCACTTTAAATCCATGATTCATATTCGTTTCAAATACAATATTTAAAATTTTGAGTTTATTCCTAAATTGATCTGTATTTTTTTATCCTCATATTGTCCACAAATTACCATGTATCTGTCCAGACACCTGAACCAGAAACTGCATTCTGTGTGAAAAGAGTGAAATGTTTGATTTCGAAGTTTTTGGTTTTCAGAAGAAATTAATAGTATTTCTTTAACTGAAACTTTTCTTCACAAAAAAAGCAAAGGCAATTGTTCTAGCATCATGCCACAGGAGCGAGGTCACTTAGCAGATGCAGGTCTCATAAGCCTGGCCTAATTCTGCTGCTTCTGCACTGGTGAAAAGTTAAAGAAGACCAAGTTTCTAAATTAAAAGACTGTAGACTCAGTCCTCCTACTGCCTTGTGTCCTTAACTTTTAGCATTTCAGAAGTCTTCCTGACCTCTGCAGGGCAAGCACAGGCAAAGGATACACATGTAAATGTCGGCTGGGATGGAACAAGTCGCAGTTAACAGAGGTGTAATATGGTAAGACGGAAAGGCTAAGCTGCCTTAGAAGCAGAGACAGAAGAACTACTGTTCTTGTGTTCTGAATAAAAGCTGCATGAATAAAGATAACACTTTCTAGAGGTGTTATTACGACACTGACCAATAAAAATGTCGGCATTCAGCAAGTTTTAACCAAGCATGACTGCTATTGCCTTTTTGTTCAGTGTGTAGTTTTAGACTCCTAATTACAGGAAATGTCTATGATGTAGGTAGGAGTGACATTCAAATGTACAATAATCTTATTTACTGTACTTATATTAATAGGCTTAAATTCCTTTTCAAAACATGCCATCCTACAGAGAAGGAAGTTATTTTGAAAATCCTTAATTTTGAATTTCTAGCAGTTTGCTTCCTTTGTCTTTAGATCATTTGCAAGGTAATTGCACAGCATTTTGCAGCACGTATGGCAGCGGACTTCTCTACTGCAAAAGGTGTCCCAAGCTACGCAGCGTAGTTGCAGCACTTCAAACTCGGTAAGAGCAACCTAAAACCTCCGCTCTGTAAGACCCAGTACTGCGACGTTTAAATCCGCTCACCAGATCCCTTTTAATGGAGCTGCTGGAGGGGGATCAAAGTGTTTCCAAGAGTGGCCCCTGAAAAGGGTAAGCCCCATGGTAAATGTAAAGAATATTATGTTGAAGTAAACAACCAGAACATGGCAAGAAATAAAATGCCCTGTAAACCGTAAGAAAACAAGTCCGCTGGCAGCCAGGGAAAGGCCGGGGGAGGGCCCGTGGCAGGGCAGGCCGCGGCTGGGGCTCCCCGGGACCCGGCTCCCGGCTCCGCAGCGGCGGCGCGGGGCGGAGCGG
>VZTG01004479.1:698227-781437 GCA_013397845.1 Melanocharis versteri
GCGCGGGCCCGGGGCCCGCCTGGTGTGTGCGAGCAGGCCCGGGCGGCGCGGCGTGAGCCGGGCTGCGGCCTGGCCCCTGCTCCGGGCCGGCTCTCCCGGCAGCCCCGGCCGCTCGCCACGCTCCGTGCTCTCCGTGCTTCCCGTGCGGCCGGTCTGGGGGGTGAGAACAGCAGGTGCCTGTGTTGAACTTACCCCACTTTCGCTGTCTCTTAATTTTCTTGTTTCTCTCGCTATCACCCATCTCCCCGCTCCCGGAAATAGCGATTTAGTCGTGTTAAGGAGAGGTAGAATACTTACAATACGATCCCACTTTTACTGGCTGAAAGTAGTTTTATATAGGATTAGAGCAGGAAATGCAGTCTGTAAACAGCTTGGAGAATCATAGGCATTGTTTAAAGCACAGAAAATCAATTCACCAATATTAAATTACTTTTTAGAGTAAGATAATAATAAATATATAACTGGCAAGCAGTAGTTGGGTGATCTGTAATATTATGGTCCTAAATTATATGAAAATCCTATCTGTTGTACTTCTGTCACGTCTTTGAGTTTGAAGCTATTGTGAAAGAGCACTGCCGATTCAGTGTGTACTTCATATAATACTAATTTCTGATTCCCTTTTGTAGAGATGCCCTTGATGGAGTTATTTTTTAACTATTAACTCATTAGGAGCAAGTAAACAAGTAGGCAGACTTTGTCCAGATCAAGCTTCTCCCTCCCACATCACCTCCCCCCTGTTTGTGGGGACACTGTCCAGCATTTCATATTTACTTAAGAGTTTGATAAACTAATTCTTCTTCTCTAAGCTGTATTTTAAAAGAGTATTATTTTTCTTGTATGTCTAATTTGAAGAGATTGGTTTGTAACCCATTAGTTTTATACGAAATTAGTTGTGTTTGCTGTGTTCTTAGGCAAGGGAGGTGAATTTGACTGTTTGTTAAACACAAAGTAAAAAGCAAGTACATATGTCAAAAATATCTTAACATTTTAAAGGGACTTTTTTGGTCTTCAGCTTCTGTGTACAACTATGGCATTGGGCCAGCAAATAATGTTGTTTTCCTTATATGTACGTGAATTATTTGAATTATTCACCAGATTTTTTGGAAAGCTATGAATTAAATATTTTTTTTTCCAAAAAATGCTCAAATAACCCAACAAACCCCTAACTCTTGAAAATGTAAGTGATTCTTGTATTTTTTATCCTTTGATGTAAAAAGCCTGTTTTCCTTATGTTTGAATGCTGTTTTAAAGGATGAAGGATTCATAAAAGGTTTCCAAAGATACTCTGTAAGTCTGTAATTGTGCATCTCAGTTTTTTGTTTTATGGATTTCTATTTAAAATGTGAAATTCATTATCTTTCTATATTTGAATATTTTCATGAGGAGGTAATCCGTCTCTCATAAAGCTGAACACTTTATAATAAAGTGATAGTAAAGGAAGGGGATGGGCAAGACATCACTTTCTTAGCTTTAAGAATACACAGAAGGGTTAAGCACAGTTTTTCTAGCTTTAATTTTGGGTTATCCTCAAAACAGAGCAAACTCATTACTATTTACTTGCTTATAAAGCTTAAAAAAAACCCCATTTGCTGATAAAATATGTGAAAATTTCCTTAATTTCAGCCCAAACAGATGCTATGCATTTTAGAGAGGGGCAGATACAGGAAGTTCAATGACAAGATTGTGATGATGATTACTTTTTTTTACTTTTTCTTGCCAGGTGAAAACTGCAAAAGTGTGAGGCTGACTGAAGAGAGAAATTAATTGTACTGAAGTTAGTCTGGCTTCCACAATTAAAGGATATTTTTGGTACTTTTTAATTGAAGTGGAGGCGGCTTTTTTTTTTTTAATAAAAAACCATGGCAGATGTGGATCCAGACACGTTGCTGGAATGGCTGCAGATGGGGCAGGGGGATGAAAGGGATATGCAGCTAATAGCACTGGAACAGCTCTGCATGCTGCTTCTGATGTCAGACAACGTGGATCGCTGTTTTGAAACGTAAGTAGTTCTGCCTTTCATTTATGGAATTTTATTTTCCCCTTTCTGCAGCCGAGTGCAATATTTAACATTCCTAGAAACTTTCAGCTTCAAAAATGTTTTTACAAACTGAACTTCAGTTTAGATCACTGAAATCAAGTGTTTCTGTTAGTGTCACATGAAGTACCCTTGTCTGATTAAAAATGTAATGTTGTTTGGGTGATACACAGTGCCTGTTCTGACACAGGAGCTGATTGCAACTCTTAATGCATTTCTTTAAATTAAACGATGTGTTTTTATGTGTGGGGGGGTTTGTTGGGTTTTTTTTTTGTTTGTTTTTTGGGGGGGTTATTTTTTTGGTTTTGGGGTTTGGTTTTTTTGTGTGTGTGTGTTTTGGTTTTGGTTTGGCTTTTTTGGTAGAGAAAAACTTTTTTTGCACTAGGATTATAATGATCACCTAGATATATTTAAGCATCTGTACTCTCACAGTACTTTTATCAAGGGATATAGTAGCTTTTTTTGAGTTCTGCAAATCCAAGCAAAAATCACAAACAATAACCACTGTTTGCACAAATATTTTGCACCTTCTTTGGAGCATGTTGCTGTTCATGCCACCCTTCTTCTCAACTGCGTTTGTACGCGTCATATAGCACAGTCCCTGCACTCAATCCTTTTTATATTTCTCACAGCACAAAATGCTGATATAATCACTTCTGTTACTTGAGTGTTGCTGTGCTTGTGTTACACTACTTCCTGTAAGAGCCCACCACTAGTCTGGAAGAGGTAGCAAAAGTGTAAGCAATCACAACTTTTACTTTTTTAGTTGGTTTCTTCAGTTCTGATTTTCATGCTCTTGCCTCTCTTCTATTCCATGTTTTTTTTTAATTGCTCTCCTTTTCTTTTCATAATAAAATATGGCTAGTGTTTTTCCGATACATCCTGCTTTTTAGGAGTATGGATACAGAAGCATTTGAGAAGGTAGCTGTCTGCTACACTGTTTAGTTTTGTAGCTCTGAAGGAAACAGTTTTCAGACTTACCTCTTAGAAGTTGTTCTCGTGACTACACTTATTACAGGAAATGTAAAATTCATGCATCTCTAAAATTTGGATTTGTAGTAGTTGCAGAGCACTGAGCACAAGTTTGTACAGTGCTTTAGAATTTGAAGTTGCCTGTTCTTTGCCTTGGTGAGCTTACAAGTAAAATTTTGGCTTGAAGAGCCTTGCTGTGGGGAGATCCATTTGACTTCCCTATCTGTCCTCATGCTACTGATACTGGTGGAGCCTCAGAATTCACCATGGTAGAAAAAACCTTGGTAGTTAAGAATGAATTTTTCTGATGAATCTGGGTGAACTGCCTGCTTCAGGATAATCTGTTCTATACTGGTGTAGAATTAGGCATAAGTATTTTGAAAGTTATCTTCTGGGTATTTGAGAGTCAGGAATGAAATGTCAACTTGAAGAAATGTAAACCAGTTGTGGATTTTATGCATCTTATTTAGAACAGACTTTTATTTCGATATAAATGAATTAAATAGTTCAAGCGCTTTTCTTTTTTTAAAGTGTACATAATGAATGCTCTGTTATTACACTGTTGTGGTTTTAAAATTATTTATGTCTGAAAGAAGAAATATTTAAAATGCCATTTGGCATTTTAATGTTTCTTTTGAGTCTTGGTATAGTTTAATTTTACGGGTCTTCTAAGTTCTCTGTTTCTTTTGCTCTTGTAAGTTTTCCTCAAAAAGAAGAAAATGAAGTATAAATAGGGGAAGAAGTTACCAAGCTCTCTGCCTGCTGAAGTGATTTTGCAATAATGTTAAAACTGCTACTTTTTACTGGCTCTGCGAATACACAAGCGTATGATCGGGTACCATGGTATTTGGTGAGCTGACATGGTAGCTCATTACCTTCTTCCCATTTATCACCCACCCTTTTTATTCCTCCCAACCATGCGTTTGTTCCTGCCACTGTCAGGGCTTACTGGACTCCTCTAATTCTCTGCAAGTGCAAGCTGCTCTTTAAACCTGCTGAAGAGGGTTGTTAGTGTTCTGCTGTTACAGTGGGTTACAGCATATAGAGAGGTGTCTGATGAGCACTGGAGGTGGAACTACATGACTGGGAATATGGGAGAAGCAGAGAAAGGTATGCAGTCTTCAGTGGAGAACTTCTCAGTGGTTGTCCTGGGTGCTTGTGTGTGCCTGCATTTCAAGGTGACTTTATTTATTTTGGAACTCTGTAAGAAATAGTTGATATCTTGAAAAGTATTTTTAAAGTCTTTCCAAATGACAGTTCAAATAGCAAAAATTGTCATGTGCTGAGAGGGTATAACTAAAATAATCATGGATAATATTTTATAGCTCCTTTTCAGCTTGTTTTTTAAAGGAATTGTTGTTTGCTGAAATAGGAGATTTACTGTGTGACAGAAGGGCTGCTAAACCCCCATTTTTCAGGAACTAATTTTGAAAATATTGTCAGTGCATGCCTGATCTAGAACATGGATGTATTTTTCTGTTGATAAGAAAAGCAGCCTCTAGACTTGACAATTTTTTTTTCTTCTACTAAGTAAGAACAGCATTTCCAAGTTTTTGCATGCTGTGCACATGTTATTTGAAGATCTTGGAATTGTTTGTTGCTATTAGTTATACGTTGACAAAACTTTAAAGAAAATTTTTCGTCTGTGAAACTCAACAACTGTGAGATGGACCTTTAAAACAGTCAGTTTCTTGGAGAATGAAATGGGATGTTTTTTAGAGCTTAGAGTGACTTTATAATACTAAGTATTAGTCCACTTTTACTAGGAAATTATTTGCTTTTGTGATGTAAGCTAAGAAAAAGCCCATCATTTTGGTGAGGTACATCTGGTGATTAACACTGCATATGGTGAGGGCTGGCAAAGCTGTGAAACAAGACCACATTAAAAATATTGACATGAATACTATGCACCATCTCTAAAACCACAACACAGTTTCCATACTGCTTTCTTAAGGAGTTAAGGGCAATACACAGTCTTACTTAGCAATGAAAGCACAAAGTTGGAGGGAATAAAAAAATACTGAAATGTTGGATTCAGAATCTTGCACTTCATTTTTGCAGTAAAGTAACAGGGTTACTTTGCAAACATGTTCTGAAGGAAATAATATAGCTAATGATAAAGCTAATAATTTGCTTTTGTACAAGAATAACAGATATTGAAACTAGTGTTTCAGGTCAGCTCAAAACCAGAATCAAGTACATGTGCAGGGTGGTGTATTTCTTAATGCTCTTGCAGAGTTCTAGCAGCATCACAGCAGATTTCGGGGTATGCAGCTGATTAACAGGTAGTGCTGCCAAATAATTGACGTTTCTTTACTTCTTCACAGATTTACGTATTACATCCAGTTAAATTATTTTGGAAGTTACTCACATGTTAACTTTACAAAAATTAGTGGCATATTCATCTTCTGGTGATAATGAGTCACAGACACTGCTAGTCACTTGGCATGAAGAATGGCTGACATTTTACCAGCAGCAAAAGCCACTATCATGAACTACAGAAACTTAATGACTGAGGAGAAATGGCTCTGTTAAGTAGTTGAGTTGGAGTAAAAGAGCAAAACTGTTGTGATTATAAGTGTTAGTCCCAAATTCTAGTTAAACTGTGTACTATTAAATCCACTTGAACAGGAGTTTAAAGAATGCATTTTATATAAACTTAATTGAAATTATGGGTTTTTTTGTCTTTTAAATTACCTGTAATGATTTAAATGTATGTAGAGGCTCTTAGTTACAATCTCACGTTATTAATGTAACCCTTTTCTACATAGGTGTTTCAGTTTGTTTTTTTTACCTCGTGTGATTGTTTCACTTTTTTTGGTGAAATAAAATTACAGCTCTTCTTCTCAGGCTTTCTATTGCTGTCTGTCAGAGTAAAAGTACTTAGCAATTAATTACTATGAAAATTTGTTGAAAAAGGCACCAGTATAACAAAGTAAGACCTGCTTAAAACCTTTTTTACATAGCAGATGAAATAGGCCTTATTAATGCTCAGAAGGGGAAAACCTATCTTCCTCTTTGGCTGTTTTGTAAGTCACCTCTGTATATTTAGCATTAACAGATTTGGTAAGCAAAAAATTATCAGGAGTTTTCAGCTCATTTGACAAATAAAAACAAATTATTCAAAGGATCATATTTTAGGGTTCTAATGTGTAAAATAGAAATCCTTTCAGTTTATTTTTTAGATCAAATATGTTTACTTTAATTCACACTAAGCCTTGTTCTTTCCAAAGTATCTATTCACTAGGGAAAAAGTATATATCTTTATCTTGTATTTGCTAACAAGTATGAGAAGAAATTCTAGTGAACCAAAGGCTGTTGATGTGAGCTATTGAGACTATTACAGTAGTGTGGAACAGTTTAGCTTTACCTCCACCTGATGGCTTAAAACTACATTCTCCTGTCTTTGTCAGGATTGTAAAACTCCAGTAAATTGAAGTTATATATAGAGAGAAAAACAATTTTTCCTTTACAGATAGGGATAGGAATCCAAAGTGCTGGTTTTCAGGAATATATTTACAATCTGGGCTGCCTTTAAAACCATCTTTGTAATTCAGGCAGTAAAGGTGCCCTTTAACAGGTCTGACAGCTATGGGAAAACTAACAGGCTGAGAGAGCAGGTTTTGTTATTTTAAGGAAAAATAAAGTCAGACCATTGATACACTGTTGTGCTGGAGTGCAGCAGTGAGTAAATTAGAATAAGTATTGCTGTCAAAAATAGACTACAGTTTTCATTATTTTAAACCATGCAGAGCATATGTTCTTAGGGAATTACTGGTTTGGACTAATGCAGACATCTCTCCCAAATGAATTACAGCCTTTGTAATGACAAGTCTCATATGATTCCTACTAAGCTTTTTTTCTTTTAATGAAGGCAGAGGGGTATGGCAGCAGTGAAATACCAGCACTGGAGTAATTTACTCGGTGGCCTCCAATATAGCGGGATCTTCAGCATCCCATTGAGTGGTTTTCTGAGATGGAAGTAGGGGTGTGCTCTGTATTTTTCAGGGAGCAATCTTGTTGCAACATAATGTTTAGAATTATTCCTGGTTTTTAAGTCTGTTTTGTTGTTATAGTTATTGTTTTTGGTTTTTTTTCTTTTTCAGTTTTAATAATTTTAAAACACTAATGTCTTTCTGGTTGCTCTTTGTAAAATGGGAATTATGGCCTCATTGTCACTGGTATTGTGGAGATTAATTAACCATGTCTAGTTATTTTGAGAATCTTAGTGGTTGCAAAGGCCAGAAGGGAAGATTAAGTCTAAATTGACATCTCTCTTCTGTCCTGGCCCTTATATTTTGTGTGGTTATTACTGGATTGAGCATCTTGTTTGATACAAGCATAATGTGTAGCTAATGCTTCCGAGAGGGCATCCTACCTAATTTTGCCCTCTCTTTTGATATTGAATCTGCTGCCTAAGTTGTCTTTGTTGTTGAAATTTGCTTGCTCTTTTCCATAAGAATTGGCCGGTCTGATGCATTCTGTAGACAGCAGTCAGTTCACCTTTTTCTAATAATATTAAAAGCCAGTAGTGTTCTTACTGTGAATGTACCTGCACACAAAGATTTTATCAGCTCTTGATCTTCCTCCCCTTCTCTAGTTCTTCGGTTCACAGGTTCTTCAGAAATACTTTCCAGTGTTGCCTTCATCCATGCTGTTTATAGTAGTGCCTTTGACTTGCTGTTAACGGTTAAACATGCCAAGTTTAGTTAGATGTTTCCAAAACTTTGTACAGTAGGTGTGGTTTTAGTTATCTGTCTTCAGACTTGCTTTCAAGGGTATGAGTGCTTGCTGCTTAGGTATGGCTTGATGTATTACCTAGACTAAGATCTGTAACTTGGCATTTGTGTGTGTTAAAAAACATTTTGTTTAAATGAGTCCATCCCTCTGGGTAGTCCAGACAACTCATCACATTGTCACTATTTACTAGTCTGGCATTTAAAAAAAATTTTTCTAGTAGTATTGTAAAGTATCCTTTGTTTTGTTCAGAATTTTGTGTGTGAGATAAAACTGAAGTGATTCTTGCAAGTACTGTGCAAAAGATGAGTGAGAATGTTAAGGCAGCAGGTTAATGACCTTTTGAATGTGTCAGCTCCTAATAGATTGGATGAGACCAATAAAAGATGTTATAGGAATTTCAAATCGCGGGCTTC
Organism: Melanocharis versteri; assembly: GCA_013397845.1. Lineage (NCBI taxonomy): Eukaryota > Metazoa > Chordata > Aves > Passeriformes > Melanocharitidae > Melanocharis > Melanocharis versteri. The sequence goes on from VZTG01004479.1 coordinate 706,388, forward strand.
CTTTCTTGCATGACTACTGGTCAAGTGATTTTTAATATTGGCCTCTTAAGAAGAAGTATAGATAGCACAGATGTTAAGTAGATTGCTAATAGGGAAGTGGAATTTTTCTTGGGTAAGTCAGTTCTTTTTTTGAGCACCTGGAAATCCTGTAGAAGCTAGTGGGGAGATGTGCATATTTAGGAACGCATACAAAATCATACTTTTTGTTTTAATTGCTTATTTCCTTTTGAAATGTTGACAGATGTAATATGTACTCAAAGCATTATCTGTTTGCACAGTTGAGGTTGCTACTAGTGGAAATCATTGGCAGAAACACCTGCAATTTCACATTCTTTGATTTATTCAGCTATTGTGGACTAAGTTTCTGTAAAATATTTACAAAATGCTGGAGATTGGAGAACAAACGTGCAATTAATACCCTGAGGTATGGCATAGCTTTTATAAGATGCTGAAAAATGCAAAAGGCAGCCTAACGTAACACATCCTTTATAACTTCAGGAATAAAGCAAATGATAATTTATTTAGAAATACAGAAATTACCTATCCTGTGGAAGCTGTGTCCTCACATGGATTTTTCTTACTTTTCATTTTATTCAACTGATTTATTAAATGTGTAGTTGAATACTAAATGTCTAATACTAATTGTCTTCCTGTCTAATAATAAACTCTCAGAAGAGGGTTCAGTTCTGTCATTTATTTAGCTAAAATGAAGTTTGAAAGTGTTTTTAAATGTAAAATTCAAATTCTAAATTAATTTATTTTAATTTCTAATGAAGTGGAGTATCTACTGGAATGGATACAGAATGCAATTCTTATTTCTCCAGCTTAATATTATTGGCTGAGCTGTGATTGCAATTAAGAGTAGAGGTTCAGAGTTGTGCAAGTTTTAATGTTTCGTAATTCTGGTAAAATTTCCTAAATTGCCGCTTAATTTTTAGTTGCTTTTTCCTTGTACCTTTAAAATATAGTCTGGTGTGTCTAAAGTCTTATGCATGAGTAGATTTTTCTGGCCTTTATTTGTATTGTAACAGTGTTGTATGAAAGTTACTAAGTTATATTAAGTGCAAAATATGTTTTGGTAGTGGATCCAGGAGAATACATACAGGCAGTGCAGGTGTGTGGGTTCTCTTGTGGATGGTCTTGATTACTCTGCTGTTGGTTTTGGTTCAGATGTGGAAACAAAACAGTCGTTCAGCAAAAGAAACAATGAGGGAAAGTCTGAGATCTCTTCCCGTAGAAAGAACTACAGAAAGGAAGAACAGCCATTAATCAAAAATGAGTTGAAACTACTTTTGCTTTACGAAAAATCAATTGTGCAGGATGTTCTTAACGTTTCAAAGTTGTGTGACGTGTTGTTGTAAATGTTTATCTGGTATATTTTTTCCTCAAAAACAGTCATTAATGAGATTTAACTTCAGTATTTTAGTTTTTATTTAAAATTATTATATATTGAGTAGTGTAGACACATATAATTCCTTATTTTCCCACTTTTAACTGGTCTCAGCAGATGGTATGCATTAAAGATCCAGCTATTGCTGGCAGGCAGCTTCGCTTGGTTTTCTGCCACAAGTCACATGTCTTGGACTAGGCAGCTTCGCTGAAGGCTTTGTCACATGCCAGGAGCTCCACATCAACTGAATCCAGCGGTTACTTTGGAATTGAGTAACACACCCTAATGCTAACAGTAGTTGTTAACTGTTTTGGGGATGAACTGAACTGGTCTTTTTTCCTTCTTTCAGGTTTTTTTTAAGCACGGCAGTAGTGTAGTCTTCACCATTATTGTTTCTGTTTTAGCTAAGAATTTTAAGTGCATTAAAATATGAAATGTAATTACAGAAATGAGTTTACAGTGCCTATTTTTACTTCCATGGTATCTTTTTACATTGGCAAGCTGTAAAATCAGCTGAGTCACTTCATTAGAGTTTAAGGGATTAGCACTGGCAGGAGCTTACTGCTGTAGCTATTTAAGAATTTCGTATCCCTATGGATATTTCTGTTCCTGAAGAGGTGGGTGTGTGTGTAAAGGTTCAGAAGTGTGTCAGCATATGGAGTTATGCTGATTATAGTGCTGTAAATTCTGTAGTAATATAATTATACTGACAAATTTTCTTAGCCTTTCTTGACATCAAGATGATTGTGTTATTTAAAGAATGTCTTTAGATCAAGTATATTTTTTGCAGAGAAAGAACGCATATTAAGGAATTTGTTATTACGCTCTTTACAACGTAATAACTCATTTTAACACAGAAAGTATGAATATATTTATTTAAATATAAATTATACAGAATCAGCACTTTTTAATGTGGTTTACTTCTTGATGTCAGTACAGGGAACAGAGAATGCTCTGGTGCCCTGAACTTAATAGATGAGAATATAAATGGGAAATATTGATAGGGAATATTACCTATTTTGGACAAACCTGTCTTTCAACAAGATCTTTGAAACATGGTGGGTGGAAAACTTGGGACATAGTAAGTAACAGCAGCTCTTCTCCTGGGAGTACAGGAGTGAAGTTGGGTGGACATTGAGAGCTGCAAGACTTCAAGTAATTAGCAAGAGCTGTAGTGTGGGTTGTAGAGTAACCTCATTAACTTGAAGTCGGTTTTTCACTAAGGAGTAACACAGAGTGACCTCATTAATTCACTAAGTAGTCCCTAATCACTCTTATAAAGTACCCGGTGGAAGTACTTTAGGAAGTGCCCAATGGGGTGTTAATACAGCTCACTAGAAATAAAAATCTAAAAAGATTTTCCTTTCATTTTTATGTTTATTAGAAGAAGGGCCTAAATAGAAACCTGAACTTTGGAGGTACCTATTTGCTGTTATTTTCTGATTTGAAAGAGTAAACACTATTAAAGAATAGCTTTTTCTGTATTAAAGAAAACTCACCACTGTCTTTTTACTTGTTTCACTGCAAATACGTTATTGTAAACAGTGATTCCTCACCTACAACCTCAGGAGTTTTTCTGTCATAGTTTCTTTTTTTCTGAGATATACTACTTTTAGTTAATATATGGTCTGGGTAAAAGCAACATGTGAACCCGGTTTTGATATTGGGATGATTTAGAAATTATGCACTTAGCTTTTTTTCTCCTTAGTGGGTGTTGATGCTTGCGGTAATGGCAGGTTTGCTGGAGTATTCTTCTCTTGGAAATCAAAAGCATCATCTGTCAGTAGATGGAAGTGTACTAAAAGCTGACCATTGGTTGCTATCCTGTCACATCAGTTCATTCAGCGCTGTAGCTCTGTCCTCAGTCTCCCTTCTGTCCCAGGAAGTTTTGACAGCCTTGTTTTTCCCATGTAGACTGTTTTCTAAAGGTGAATCCAATGTTCAGCCTTTGTCTGTGTTATGGACACTCCTGGAATGCTTTGTTTTGCTACTTGTCAAAATACATTTTAGTTCTGAGCATAGCCTCAGTTGGAACAGCAATAAGGTCTGTATTACTAAAGGGCCCTAATTTTCCACAGCCAATATCTGAAGCTATTTTAAGTCATTTTGATCCGTTTTGGCCTGCCTAAGGAAGCCAGTAAGGATTTGCCTTGGAATTATGGTGTAATAGTGATGCATATATAACGTGATTTGTCTGATTCACTCTTTGGTTCCTGCTGGTGTTGACTCTTTTGGCTTACCTGAGAAGATGCTGTGCTTGGCCTGTTTGCTAGAATTGCTTCTGAGTAAGCAGTGGATTTCTCTTCCCTCTACTGCCTTTGCTTATGCTTTAGTGCCTTGGGCTTCGATTGAGTGAAGACTCAAGGGCTACTCTGTTAACCCATTTTCACAATTTTGAGGCATAAAGACCATCCACTGAATAAGGGCAACGCTTTGCCTCTCTTTTTATTCGTCAATTGCCAGCACAGAGAACTCCCCAGTGGAGCTGCCTGAACAGAAGGGAGAGGTGTACTCTGGGCATTTGCTATATGGCTCTGATGGTGTTGCACCTCATCTCTCCTTGTGGGACTGGTGTTCCCACCTAGCCCTGCTAGTTCTTTCTCTGGTGCTACTCACAGAGGCACATTCTTCTCCCTGAGCTCACAGAGGCACATTCTTCTCCCTGAGACAATGTAGAGCTGATGCTCATAGTTTCAACCACGTGAGACCCATGTCATTGCTTAGTGCAGATTTGAGGGTTAAAGGGTGATCACTATAAAGCTGACCTGTGTCCTTTTGTTTGTGTGCAGTTATTGATAGAAAAGTTAGCTACAGCATAAAGACTGAAGTCCTTCACAATGACAGCTAGGCAATTTTATGCTGTAATTGTTTAGCCACCTGTTTGAGAAGATCATGGCTGGAGCACCAGGGATCTGTTAATTTACCCTTCTTGCCTGCTATTACAGGCTGAACCATTGATCTAGACTGTGTGTGAATGACAGAACTGGTACTTCTGGTCTCTTGTTTTCAGGAACTTTACACACTGATAAGGCCTGAGGGAACTTCAACAAGCCAAAAGAATCTGAATTTATCTTTATGGTCTGTGTGTGCTTATGCGTGTAATCTTTATATCTGCGGAGGAGACTCCACGACCTTTCTGTTTGTAATTGCCAAGTCATGCTACATGACTCCATGAAAAGTCATTGCAGTCCAAAGTAACTGGAAAAGGAAATATTGAACCTATCTATAAAGGTAGAAAGGAGCACCCTGGAAACTACCGCCCAGTCAGCCTCACCTCTGTGCCTGGGAAGGCCATGGAACAGATCCTCCTATCCTAGAAGCCATGCTAAGACACACGGAGTACAGGGAGGTGGTTTGAGCTTCACCCAGGGCAAGCCCTGCCTGACCGACCCTGTGGCCTTCTGTGATGGAGTGACTCTGTCAGTGGACAGGGGAAGGGTTACAGATGTCATGTATCTGGACTTCTGTAAAGCCTTTGAAAAGGTCCCTCCTGACATCACTCTCTCCAAATTGGAGAGAGGATTTGCTGCTGGACTGTTAGATGGATTAGAAATTGGTTGAATGGTCACATCCAGAGGGTAGTGGTCAATGTCTCAGAGTCCTGATGGACATCAGTGACAAGTGGTGTCTCTCAGGGATCTGTTTTGGGACCGGTGTTATTTAATATTTTCATTAATGACATAGACAAAAGGATTGGGTGCACCCTCAGCAAGTTTGCAGATGACACCAAGCTGAGTGGTGTGGTTGACACACTTGAAGGATGGGATGCCATCCAGAGGTATGAACAAGGCTGAGAAATGGGCACATGGGATTCTCATTAGTTTTAACAAGACCAAGTGCAAGGTGCTGCATTTGGGTTGGGGCAACCCTTGGCATTAACACAGGCTGGAATGAACATACCAGAGCAGCCCTGCCCAGAAGGACTTGGGGTGCTGCTGGGTGAGAGGCTGGACATGAGCCAGCCATGGGCACTCCCAGCCCAGAGAGTCAAACGTGTCCTGGGCTGCATCCAAAGCAGTGTGGGCAGCAGGGAGAGGGAGGGGATTCTGCCCCTCTGCTCTCGTGAGACCCCACCTGCAGTGCTGCATCCAGCTCTGGTGCCCAGCACAGGAAGGACGTGGACCTGCTGGAGTGAATCGGAGGGATGGAGCACCTCTCCTATGAGGAAAAGCTGAGAAAATTGAGATTGTTCAGCCTGGAGAAGAGAAGGCTTTGGGCTGACCTAATTATGGCCTTCCAGTAGCTGTGAAGGGACCCTACAAGAAAGCTGGAGAGGGACTTTTTACAAGAGCATGTGGTGACAGGACAAGGTTACTGTCATGGGTTGACCCTGGCTGCGTGCCAGGCACCCACCAAAGTCACTCTGTCGTTCCCCTCTACAACTGGACAGGAGAGAGAGAATATAATGGAGTGTTCGTGGTTGAGATAAGGTGTGGGAGAGAGATCACTCACCAAATACTGTCATAGGCAAAGCAGAGTTGAATTGGGGATATTAACTGAATTTATTACTAACAAAATCAAAGCAGAATAATGAGAAGTAAAATAAATCTTAAAAACACCTTCTCCCCTACCCTTTCTTCCTTCCCAATCTCTACTTCCTCCCCCACCAGCAGTGCAGGCAGATGGGGAATGGGGGTTATGGTCACTTCATCACTCATTGTTCCTGCTGCTGCTGAGGAAGAGGAGTCCTTCCCCTGCTCCCGTGTGGGGTTCCTCCCATAGGTGACAGTCCTCCAGGAACTTCTTTAATGTGAGTCCATGCCATGGGCAGCAGTTCTCCACAAACTGCTGCAATGTGGGTCACTCTTCCGTGGGGTGCAGTCCTTCAGGCGCAGCCTGCTCCAGCATGGGTTTCCCCTGGGTTTGCAACCTTTTCTTGGGTGTCCATCTGCTCCAGTCTGGGCTGCAGGTGGATCTCTGCATCCCCATGGACCTCCATGGGCTGCAGGGGCACAGCTGCTTCACTGTGGTCTGCACCACAGGCTGCAGGGGAATCTCAGCTCTGGCAGCTCCTGCCCCTCCTCCACCTTGGTGTCTGCAGAGTTGTTCCTCTCGCGTATTCTCACCCCACTCTTCTCTAGCCACGATTACATCTGTGCAGTAATGTTTTTTTTCTTAAATATGTTATCACAGAGGTGTTACCACCATTCCTGATTGACTCAGCCTTGGTGAGCAGCAGGTCCATCCTGGAGCCACCTGGCATTGGCTCTGCAGGACATGGGGGAAGCTTCTGGTTGCTTCTCACAGAAGCCACCCTTGTAGCTCCCTCTGCTACCAAAACCTGGCCACACAAACGCAATGTAGTTGCTCAGAGAAACTGTGGATGCCCCATCCTTGGAAGTGTTCAAGGAAAGGTTGGGTGGGGCTCTGAGCAACCTGGTCTAGTGAAAGGTGTCCCTGCCCATGGTGGGAGGGTTGGAGCTGAATGATCTTTAAGGTCCCTTTCAACCCAGGCCATGCTATGATTCTGTGTGTATCTCCTGAGAGTTCCTGTGTAGCTAACTAGAGTTTTTTCCTGAAACCCTATGATAAAGCCTGGTTTTCTTATGGGAAGACTGGAAATCATTCCTCTAAGTCAGAAAACAAATGTATTGACAGCAAGTGGGGATTGTTCTGTACCTGCTGATTGAAAAAGTGGTCTCTGATTAATGTAGCTAGAGGTTCTGGCAGAAAAGTAGTTTTAAAAAACCCTCAACCCTTAAGTTTGTGCTAGAGAGCTGTGCATTGCTGATACAGTGCACTGGCATTTGTGTGCTGACGAAGAGTTCCATATAAATGATAGTATTTTATGATTGTATTTTTACTGTGTCTTCTGGGTAATTGGGTCTGGTGGTTACGTGTTTTAAGGACAGGAATTTTATTTTTTTTAATTTCCTTTTTTAATTTGCTTTCTAAAAAAATACAGCCGAGTTCCTTTTGTGTTGTTTCTTTATAAGCTGTTAAATCATAGGAAAAAAAGTAAGTCTTATATTTGCCAGATATGGCTTTTGACTTTCTGCAGCTGTGTGGCCACCTAAGAAAAATGGTTTACTACTCTTGCTAGTATTAAAATAGAGAGTCGAGCTCCCTACCTTCCACTTGGTAATACATGTGTGGGTTTGGTTTGTTTGAGGCTTTTTAATGGTGTTTATTGGATTTTTTTTCTTGCAATATAGTTTGAAGAGCATTGTTCATACCAATGTTTTAGTGATCTGCCTGGTGTTGCATAAAATTCAGTGTAAAAGATCCAACACCAAAACCCTTGAATACATTGTCCGCTTTAAATTTTATGTACTGAAATGTTTCTTGTATCAGCATGTGGTAGTCATCTAATAATGAATACAAATTTCAGAATTTTTTTTTCCCCTGGTGGATAATGTCTAAAATGCAAAGTTACTGTAAAAATCCTTCTTAAAGATGTAGAGTTAAATAACAAATTTCTTAATAACAACAGACAATATAGGCTGGATAGGCCAGTATAAGTTTTACATATGTGATTGGGCTTTACTGAAGCTTCACTTATTAATTTGTCATTAATTTGTCAGGCAGCATTATTAGTTACTTCGTAAAGCATAGTAAGATCTTGAAGGAAACTATTAGCATTTTGCTGTCCTGGGATTTGGTGCCTTTGTGTGAGTCATTGCATACCAGATGGGATACTGAATGACCTCTGAGTCTTCAGAATGATTCATCATCAAGTACTTCACCTGTCTTCCAGACTAAAAAACATGTTGTTACTCTTTCATTTTTGGATTTAGAAAAGTTTGAGGCCATCTTTTGAAAACCAAGACCCTAATTGAAGAAAACATTGAAATATTTGCTTCCTGTAGATTTAGTCTGGTCTCCTACATCTAGGGTTGAGGTACCCAGCGATTTTGACTACTGTCACAGCATATATCCCCTTCACTTAATTCCCCACCATCACCTTGGAAGTCTTTTACCACTGTGGTGAGCCATCATAATGCTAAGTTATTTATAGCTAAGTAAATATGCTGCTGGAATATAAATTGACTTAAAATATAGCTCTGTGTCTTAGAACTTTTGATCCAAATCAGTCTTATCCACAGCTGTCCTAATAATGAAAAGTATTATTTTGGTTTATATTCTGTAATGTCAGAGGAATAGAAGGAGGACCATTGCAGCTTGCTTTTTTTGTTTTGAAATTTTGGGGATGTTCTTCACCATCCTTGCATATGGAAATGAGGCTAACAGAAAAGAGGAGAGCCGAAGGCTACTGAGACATGGATATGGAGAGAAAATACAGTAGATGCAAGCTACGTTAATTAAATATGTTCTCGGTGTTATTAAGGGGAAAAAAATGAGGCAGGAGATAGGGGAGGAGACTGAAATAGGATAAAAAGACAAGGGAAATAACATAGGGAAAAAGGACCACTCAAAACCAAGTTGTATTAAACTCAAAATCTTTAGTCTTTATATATAAAATTTCATGATTAAGTAGCTATAAATCATCATGAACCTTGAAGCACTGTTAAGAAAACATGCATTCTGTTTGGTGATGTGAGGTTAATTCTTAGAAAAAAATCCCAACAAAACAAATTTTCCCCCTGTATGACTGCAAAATTTCAAAAGTATCTTTTTCTGCTGGCTTCTTAATGCAACATCTTTTCAGATTACCTATTTGAATTTTTATGTGTGCATGAGTGTTCGAAATGAATTCTCTGAATGAACTGTACACTAGTCATGTGCATGGAAAGCGTTAATGTGGAAGTGTATGAAATTGCTTAATGTAGAGAAGTTTGCACAACATAATAATGTGTTTTTTTTCCTGCAGATGCCCTCCTCGAACTTTTTTGCCAGCGCTGTGCAAAATTTTTCTTGATGAAAGTGCTCCAGACAATGTACTGGAAGTAACAGCTCGTGCCATAACGTATTACCTGGATGTATCGGCTGAATGCACCCGTAGGATTGTGGGAGTGGATGGAGCTATCAAGGCACTTTGTAATCGTTTAGTAGTAGTTGAACTTAACAATAGAACGAGCAGAGATTTGGCTGAGCAATGTGTGAAGGTAAGTATACTTAAGAACCTCTTGTTTTTAAGAAGGAACTGGATAATTTGCTATTTCCAAAGAGCTTCCTCATATTCCAATCTTAATTTATTTTATTAAAATGCGAAGCAAAAACACAGACTATGACAAAAGTGTATGTGCTGACAATGCTACTTATCCTTACTGTCAGTCTGGTGCTCTTCACAGCTCAGTTTTCTTTAAAAAAAGTATAGAAAAGGAAACAAAAAAATATTCAAAGAAATTTTCTATTTATATGACTAGAATGCTAATAGAATGCTAAGGGCTATTTTTATGCTACAAAATAAATGAAGAATTTCTCCAGATACAGATAAATGACCTGATGTAGAAAAATTGTCTGCTGCCTCTTCAATAGCACTAGATACAGCTCCCCTGCACCCTTGTGAAGTTTTTGGAGAAATTTAGAAGACACTTACAATCTCTCATTTAAAGCATAGCTCATGGCTATGTGGTAGCATATAGCGGGAGTTCTTGGTTACCATGGCATCAGAATTTATGCATGTATTTCCTGTTTACTAGTTCCAGTCTGCTCAGAAGTGCATCACAGGGGTAACGGTGCTCTTACAAGTTTCAAAACTCTCTGATGTGTGTTTCTCCCAGGATGAGAGATTATTTTCTGTCTTTATGAACACTTGTTATGACCACGCCTTTGGGGGATGTTCTTGTATTGGCTCCCATATTTTTGAAGAAAGCTGTAACTACTAACTAGTAGAGTACTAGAGGCTTTGGCCCTTTCTGGGTGTTGAGGAAGAGAGGGGTTTTTCTTTTTTCCTGTTGTTTTATTTTCTTATCCAGTTCTGTAGATGGATATGAATATCTGACTAGGGATATAAATAACTGATTTTATGTGTATACTTCATTCAAATTAAATTTTGTTTTGTCATAGGTGTTAGAACTAATCTGTACCCGTGAGTCAGGAGCTGTGTTTGAAGCTGGAGGGTTGAATTGTGTTCTGACATTCATTCGTGACAGTGGACACCTTGTTCATAAAGATACTTTGCATTCAGCTATGGCTGTAGTATCCAGACTCTGTGGCAAAATGGAGCCTCAGGATTCTTCATTAGAGATCTGTGTGGAATCACTGTCTAGTTTATTAAAACACGAAGACCATCAGGTAATGTAATAGTTGGCTCAATGTGCTGTGAATTTAACTTTCATTATGTTTAATAAGGGAATGACTAAATAACTTTATATAGCCTCCCTAATTTACATAGAAGTTGTGGTATTTGGGTATTACAATAGTTTCCTTTATAGTTGTAATGATAAGAGAATAACAACACTGCTTAGTGTTTGACTCCAAGTGCTGATGTTTGAATATAGTCTTATTTAACCTCTGAAAATGGTATTAAAAAATACCGTGTAACTTTTTTCAGCGCATTTTGAGGCACTTTCTGAAGTAATTACTGTTCTGTGGCTGTACCTCAGTCACTATAAAATTGCGCATAAGTAAGAGACAGAAATGAATTTGGGTTGTGTTTCTTTTGCCAAACTAAGAGAAGCAATGAAAACATCTGTAGTTAAAGTATTACACTGGAAGCCAGATTAAATGATACTAGTGGAAATGCTGCTCCACTTCTTTACTGCAGTTTTAACTGCAGTTAACTTGAGATGAAGTAGTCCTTGTAAAATCTAGAAAATGAATCCCAGAGGAATTATCTTCCTACTAGTAGAATCCTTTTGTGTATGTCATACTAGTGCTTTGGAATAGCTGTTTAGCCAAATTCTTGCTGTAGCCTGGCCAGGCTTGTTGTCCATACTCAGAACTGAGTCCCCATTTCACTCTGACCTCTGTCCTCATTCCTTTCTTTACATGCACAGATCCAGCCTCCAGTCTGGTTTATGAAGCACTTCACATTTGGGAAGCCAAATTGTTTTGCCTGCAAGATAATTTTTTTAAAATATACTTTTAGATTTGAAAAGTTGTCAGGGGGCTGTCATACACTAGCCGTTTCAGAACAAGCGAACATGTTTTTTAGCCATTAAATAATTTTATTAGTACACTAATCATCTGAGGCAAGGTAATCTTGTAATTCAGACCATTAATTCTGTTGTATTTTAACTGTTTCCCAATTTATAAGGTATTAGAGAAAAGCAGTTGCTGGGGCTGTTGGAGATATGAATGAGAGTTCAAATTAACCTAATTGTTCAGCAGTTAAGCTTAAAGATAAGCATGCTTAAGATTGGACCCAGATGATAGAAAATAAATCTGTACTGGTATCAAGCCTCAGGATTACAGTGGATATTGGATGTGTATTATGGATTTGTCCAGTAATGTCCCTTTTCAAGTTTTGGTATCCCCTACCTCGTGCTTTTACACTGTTGGGTTTCGTTACTTTTTGTGTGGGCTGCCAGTTAGTAACACCACTTGAGTGATGAGCTCAGACCAGATGACTGTGGCCCCAAGAAAAGCTTATCTATAACTTTGGGTTTTTAACCTTTGTGTTAAACTTGCAATTTGGGAGAAGAAATGTAAATACTTTCCAAGCACTCTTTCGCTTTGTAAACTGATGCCGCTAATGCAGTGTGTTAAACAAGTGAGCTTTCTTGTGTATTTCTTGGAGCTGTTATGGTAAAGATCTATAAAGTATATGCAAATTACGTAAAGATTGGCAGAATTGTTTATCTGTATTGTCAAAGAACTGGAGCAAGATGCCAGAGGACATGAGCAGTGACCATTGCACATTAAAGAAAAAAATCCATTGCAAAAGAGCACTGATAATTCAGAATGTTTGGCATGTACAAACCATGCCAGAAGTCTGCAAACTTAATGGAGATTTGAGATTTTTGTCTTCATGAAGTCTGGCTAATACTCTAATCTTGAATCTTGTTCTATGTGTTGATGAGTAACCGTCTTGTAGTTCTTGGTCTGTAGTGATTTAGAGTTTGGTTAGAGAATAGGTATTGTGGGTGTTTTTTTACTCTTTCTTGACATCAGTCTGGTTTGCTACTGCACTTTAAAGGCAAACATGCTTGGAGCAAGTTATCTTGGTAGGCCTGTGCAAGCCTCCTGACCTGAAAGATTGAGACACTTCTAGTGTATAGATAGAGAGATGTTGAAGGCAAAACCTTCCTTTATTTTCGGTACTGACATGAAAAGATGTTGGATCCTTTCCTGGGCAGTTGGCCACCAATATTTTTTGCTGGATTGTTAAGAGGATCATCAGTAAGCCTTGCTTCCACAGTGTCATGGGTTTTTTTGTGCCTGGTTGGTTGGATTTTTTCCTCCCTTTAGTGACAAACCTGAATTTGGGAGTTTGTATTTTATTGTCACAAAAATTCTTGCGTGTCCCTTTGTCAGGTGCTTGGTGGATAATCTGAGTTATCTAAGAGTAAAATTTGTCTTTCCCAGTTTGTCCTATTTTTAGGCTTGGTCCAGTTGAAAACTTTCTTGTGCTTAAGAGAAATATGTAGACCTTTAAATAGAACTTGAACGATCAAGCTTCATGGGAAAATCAAGTTCTTGTATGTGTCCTGTTCTGTGTGTTCTTGTGGATATCCCTTTAGCATCTTCTCAAGTAAAAGATATTTCATCAGTTTTTCTTGCACATCTTTCTTAGGTTTCAGATGGGGCTTTGAGATGCTTTGCTTCATTAGCTGACAGATTCACACGGCGTGGAGTTGACCCAGCCCCATTAGCTAAACATGGATTAACTGAGGAGTTGTTATCTCGCATGGCAGCTGCTGGTGGGACAGCATCAGGACCTTCTTCAGCTTGCAAACCTGGACGGAGTAGCACTGGAGCACCATCTACAGCTGCAGACTCTAAATTAAGTAATCAGGTGTCAACTATTGTAAGCCTGTTGTCAACCCTGTGTAGAGGCTCTCCAGTAGTAACACATGTAAGAACTCCTTTTATGTTACAACTTTTTGTTTTCATGAGGCTTTTCCCTTTGTGTACTTGAATATATCCAAGATTTATGTTGCTATTTTATATATAGATATACATATTTATAGATTTTATTTATGTATACACATATGTGCACACACACATGTACACATAAGTTGTTTTTAAAGAGGGGAAAAAAGGAAACATTTCATATGGAAATGAAACCCAATTCTGGTAGTATTGTCTAAAGCCTTGTATATTTTTTATTGTTCAGACTTTTAATTATTTCCAGGATCTCCTAAGATCTGAACTTCCAGATTCTATAGAAAGTGCATTGCAGGGTGACGAGAGATGTGTACTGGATACCATGCGGTTAGTAGATCTTCTTTTGGTGCTACTGTTCGAAGGGAGAAAAGCCCTGCCAAAATCTAGTGCTGGATCTACAGGCAGAATCCCAGGATTGCGACGACTGGATAGCTCTGGGGAACGTTCTCATCGGCAACTGATAGATTGCATCCGCAGTAAGGATACTGATGCACTCATAGATGCTATTGACACAGGAGGTAAGCAAAAATACTCCAAAAAAAGAATGAGATGCTTGCTGTATCTTTGATTTTTATAATCTGTAGTGTCACAACAAATGCTTAGGTAGTTCATTGAAAATCTTTATATACAAGTTCACTTACTTTGTTGAATACTTAACAGGTCTTGTTAGTAATCATACCTATGCCACCTTTTTATAATTGCGATTAAGAGCATAAATGTGTCTCCAGAATTATTGAGGACGCTTAGGTTTTTTAAGACCTGCTTTTTATTTAAAGGGTACTGTTGAACTTTAGTTTATAGTTGTGAGAACTTTAACTATTTTATTTAATTTTATCTTTCAGCTTTTGAAGTAAATTTTATGGATGATGTAGGACAAACTCTTTTAAACTGGGCCTCAGCTTTTGGAACTCAGGAAATGGTAAATTAAATTTATAGACCCTTAAGAAGTTTCATTATTTATGTAAAGGAAGATAAAAAACTATTTTCCTTTTTCTTGTGTAACAGGTAGAATTCCTCTGTGAAAGGGGTGCTGATGTTAACAGAGGTCAGAGGTCATCCTCATTACATTATGCAGCATGTTTTGGAAGACCTCAGGTAGCAAAGGTATGATTTAAACTGATCCTTAAGAAGCGTTACCTACTGACTTTTCATCTTACTCAGTTCAAAGTGTCTTCAATGCAATGTGCTGGACACATGCACTGTCGAATATTTACATATTCTTTACAGTATTTATCAAAACACAGATTTTTCATTATGATAGGGCAGTAATGAATAAAAGTAGTTTATATTAGTTCTACAGGTATAAAAAGGACAGAATATTTACAAGCATGAGAACACTGTAGGAATGATATATAAAAACACATTTGCTACTTTGGAAGAAGAAATCTTAATTTTTTTCATATGTAAAAATATTTTTTCTCAGACTCTCTTACGACATGGTGCAAATCCTGATTTGAGAGATGAAGATGGGAAAACCCCTCTGGACAAAGCTCGGGAAAGGGGGCACAGCGAAGTAGTAGCTATTCTTCAGTCTCCAGGTGGGTGCAATATTTAATTTTATAACACTTGCTATAGTAGAAATGCTGATATATGTTAAGTTATGCAGTTACTAGAATTTTACTCTATTAAGGTTATTAAAAAAAATAGTTACCAACCTTCCTTAACCCATAAAGTATGCATAAAAACCTTAGTATTTTAAGATGTTGTTAAGTGAGTGGAATTACCAAAGAAATAACTGAGTGGGCATGAGTAGTGCCAGTTGTCCTGCTCTGCAGCTGTGGAATCAAGCTAGATGGGGATTTTGTTGAGGATTCAGAGCATATCAGCTTTGGTAGCTTCTCTGGTATCCTTTCTTTATGCATGGGAATTGCACTTTCCCTGTTACTGAGAATTCTGGTGCCACAGGTGATATTTGCTATTAAATACTTTCATTCAAGAAGTCGTGCACGTGTAAATGTTTTGTTTTTAGGAATGCACGTTCATGGTCAGGTGCTTGGGTGTTAGTAAAGAAAACTTGGATGTTTTGGAGGGTTTTTTGTTTGCTTTGTTGGTTTTTGCAATTGAATGTGTTGGGGAAAAACAATTTTCCAGGGGATTGGATGTGTCCTGTCAACAAAGGGGATGAGAAGAAAAAGAAAGATGCAAACAAGGATGAGGAAGAATGTAATGAACCCAAAGGAGATCCAGAAATGGCACCCATATACTTGAAAAGACTATTGCCTGTGTTTGCACAAACATTTCAACAAACTATGTTGCCTTCAATAAGGTAATATTATCATGAGAGACAATTTCTTAATACACGCTTAAAAAAGCCAGAGTAGATCTAAAAGTTTTAGTAATGCTAGTGTAGATCATATTTCTGTTTGAATAGAAGTGGTTGTTTGGAAAGTGTTGCAAGACTGATTTTTACTTAGCATTTTAAGCAGCACTTTTTCCTTTCTGGTGAAGTGATGTATTGGAAAAAACCTGGTTAGTCATGGGAGAGCAGAGCGTGCTCTTGACTCTAGCAGCACGATGAAAGAGTGCTATGTTCATGTAGTATGTTGTATACACTATGCATACAGGATTTGGTTACAGCTGTTTGTAGCCACTGTAATGAAAGTTGCAATTTAGTAGAGGAGAACTAATAAAATTATATCAAGATGTGTTCATTGGAAAATTAATTGTTGTTGCAGATTGTGCAAATAAGTAGTTGGCTCTCTATTTTAAAGTTGACTTTATGAATCAGAAAAATTACATTTTTAGAAGCAAATAAAAAAAAAAAAATCATCTTTAACCCTACAGGAATGTTCTGCTTTCATATTAATTATGGTTCTTAGTATGGGAAGCTCCATGATCTAAGAGTGCTTTTAAGAGTACAAAATTATAGGGCTCTCGAAACATGGGAAATACATGACTAAATGAAAAGCTGGATACCTCTGAGGGTTACAAAGTGTGCAGAAGTGGATTGCCAGCACTAAAAGTGGATAAAGACAGGACACAATAGGTTTACCTAGGAAAGGGTTGAGGAGAGAAGTATATGTTAAACTGATAGTGCTGTGGAATCAAAAAATACCAGAGGTGCATCATTCTTAACAATAATCTAGGGCTTACTAACAACAGCTGATTTTGGTACCGATAACAAGAACTGAAACAGATTAAATTTCTTGTGTTTTGAAAACATGCTTAAATAGAGTACAAAAGAAGTCTTATCTTGAACCTTTTTGTTGCTTTGATTATTGCCTGTTTTATCACTGTAAGAACCTTTTTTTTCTACAATCTTTTAAAGGAAAGCAAGTCTTGCGCTCATTAGAAAAATGATACATTTTTGTTCTGAGGCGCTCCTGAAAGAGGTTTGTGACTCTGATGCTGGCCACAATCTGCCCACAATACTGGTTGAGATAACAGCAACAGTGCTTGATCAAGAGGTAGGAAGAAAGGAAATGTTATCCTTTTATGAAACCAGTACAAAAAAGGGAGTTATACTCATTGATTCCATGTAGCTGTTAATAACTAACCCTAGAGCTTTTATAGTGTCCATCTGTGACCACCTGTGAAGTTCAGCATGTAAATATATATTTAAGTAACAAGATCTCCTTTGTTATTTTCCTTTCATCCCGATGTATTACAGGATGATGATGATGGCCATTTGTTAGCCTTGCAAATCATAAGGGATTTAGTGGATAAAGGTGGTGATCTTTTTCTAGACCAACTGGCTAGACTTGGTGTAATTAGTAAAGTGTCAACTTTGGCGGGGCCATCATCTGATGATGAAAATGAAGAGGAGTCTAAACCTGAGAAGGTAAGTGTATGGAATTGATTTATTGGCTCTATTTGTTGCTGTAAAACTGACACTTCTAGTAAAATGTTCATTGTTACAGAAATGGCCAGGGCAAGGGAGTAGGATATTAAATTAATGCTTATTGTATGCCACTTGTTTTTATTGTTTTCTTCTCTACCTTTGTTTTCTGTTAGCATATTATTATCTGCTGAGTTTTCCTATTCATACTTCCTTGTGGTCAAGTTGTTTGGCACTTGATTTTGTCTAGTGTTTGGAAAGTGACTGGTAAACAAATGAATCCTTCCTGAAATATTTATGTCAGAAGTGTATCTCTTTCATGCATCAAATAATTCCAGATGTTTTAAATGTTGTTATGAAATATATTAAATATATGAAAAAGAAAATAGTTTTCTGCTTAACGAAAGCCATAAGTGCATATTGAAGTTATTTATTAATTTCCAAGTCTTATTGCCAGTCAGATGAACTGAAGGGATAACAGACTTTTTCTGTTACCAACTCAATTAAATTTACAGTTAAATCTTAAGTGTGTAGTTAAACTTTTTCACTGTGGGGCTTGGGTTGTCTGGTTTTTTTTTGTGGGGAGGTGCTGGGTTTGATTTGAAGTGGTTAGATATTAAAAGTCATCTGAATGTGGTTCTAAATAACCAGTCATACGTGGCCTTGCCTGAGCAAGGGTTTGGGCTAGATGGCCTCCAGAGATTTTTCTTCCAACCTCAATCATTTTGTGATTCTTTTCTCACAATTCAAGTTTTGAACAGAGGTGGATGTTGTAGGCAATAGGCTGTTGTTATTGTTGAATAGATAAAGCTCTAGGTGAAAGGAAACTTCTAAGAACTATCTTATTCTATTAAATAATACTTTTAAGGATATGTTTTACAGGCAGAAGTAGTATATTTCCTACACTTTTGGTTTGAATAATTCTTCTCTCCTAAAGAGACAGAATCTCTTCCTTTTAAAAATGTCTGAGGTTTTGTGTGTTGGGGTTTTTTTGTTGTTCGGGGTTTTTATCCTTTTTTTTTTTTTTTAATGGATTGGAGATTTTTTTGGTTCTTGTTGTTGCTTAATACAATGTTATTACAGGAGGATGAGCCACAGGAGGATGCTAAAGAACTGCAGCAGGGTAAACCATACCACTGGAGAGACTGGTCAATCATTAGGGGAAGGGACTGCCTGTATATCTGGAGTGATGCTGCAGCCCTGGAGTTATCTAATGGCAGTAATGGATGGTTCAGATTTATCTTGGATGGAAAGCTGGCCACGATGTATTCCAGTGGGAGCCCTGAAGGAGGATCCGATAGCTCAGGTAGATTTTTTACAATTCAAGTCCAGGTTGAGTTTTGAGACTGTTACATTTGTTTATATAATTTGATTTGAGCTATTTTGTTTTGCAGGAATTGGCTTACTAAATAGTAAAGGATGTAAACAGGTGGAAGGTGGTCAGTTAATTGTGATGCATTTTATCAGATAGCATGTGGCCATAACTTGACTTTCTTGGTGAATTGTGTTAAGTAAACATCTTGCCAGTAAAAGTGTATTAACTTTTTGTTTTGGTTCTTCTCCATGCCTACCTAATTTTTTCACCCCAGTCATTAAAAGCACTTTGTAGTGGCCATGCCAGGAAAAGCAGGTTGAAATGGTGATTTGTTGTTTGCTTCTAGCTAGCAGAATGATTTTGCATGTGTTTGAAGACAAAGTAATGGAAAGTTTCTCATCGAGATTGGGAAACAAATTACAGTGTCTTAATTGTTTGTTGGAGAGAGGATAAGGGAACAGACCTTATGCACTGGCAATGCACAGCTGGTTCTGATGTTCTGTACAGAATACACAGCTTGTTCTGGATGCAGAAACAACCCTCCTTTTATTGTTTCATCTTTTTTTGCAGCAGTTCATGCATTTATGAACCTGCAGACATAAAATGCTTTGCAATATTACTATGTTTTCAACAATCCATTGAGTGAAATAACAGAACATATTATGATTCAGGATGGAAATGAAGTGTTAATGGCTTCGTGTGTCAAATTTGGGGCAAGAAGACAAAATGCATTATAGTGATTCTGATTATAATGCAGCTGGAAACTACTTATAGATTTACTGGCTTTTTGGTCAGAAAATATTTCTTTGCATTCTTTTTAATAAGGTTAATGCCTTAAAAGGTAAACAAGTCTTGTGTTGAGATGCTTGTTTATCATATAATACAATTTTAAGAAGATCCATGAAGACAATTTTTAAAATTCTCATAGCCGCTGGATGCCAATTTTTTTTTCTTCTTTTTTTTTCTTTTTTGCTTCTCAATGGTCTGGGCAAGGGGATGAGACTATTTCTGTACAAGATTAGTGTAATGGGGACAACTCAGATGAATTTGGAGTGAAGAGAACTTAAAAGAGAAGAAAGAATGAGCATTTAAGATGTTACTTCAAATCAGTCTTTTGAAAAGGATTGAATAAATCCCAAGTTTTTTAACAAGATACCTAGTCTGGATACCATGGAGGGAAAGGAGCTAAATGTAGGATTAAATGAGGCTTTTTGCAGTACGTAGTCAAACAGACATCTACTAAGATTGCTGATGTTGCAGTGTAATTTGCCTGAACTTTAACCATGAGCTCTAAGCATGTGCAGCAGCCTTTTTTACTTTACAAATTAATATTTGTTAACTAAAATGACTACAGTACAGTATGACTCAGAATAGTATCTTTAAGTCCTGAACTGTACTATATGTTCTGCTGTCCTAAATCATTACTGATTAATCTCATGGTATACTTTTTAGTAACTTCACAACTGGCAAGAATATAGAGGGTTGAGTAGTGAAATCTGTTAGTGTGTATTGCATGATGAAAGTTGGGGTGGGTGGGCAAGTATATATACTGTGAACATTTTGGAAGGTCTGTACTCACCCCTCTCCACATTAACTCTATACCTGTTTTGTTTGAATTTTTTAAAAAAAATTCAATGCAAAAATTGAAATTTAATGGTAATTCTGAAGCTTTAAGTAAGTCTCAAAATTCTGTCCAGGGGAACCTGAAATTACTCCCAACCATGTAGAAATATGGTACTTTCAGTGCAACATGCTATATAATAAATTTATTAAAATGTAATTATGGAACTCTGAAAACATTTGATTAACAGAATTATCATCCTGCATATCAAATCTCAGTTATTTTTATAAGCCTTCTCTGTGTGTGCTATGAAATTTAAGCAATAAAGAATGTGCCTCGAGTGCATATTTATTTTTACATTATTTTGTATTATAAAAAAAAGGTCAGATTTAAGAAGCCTAGAGCTTGTCATTGCAGCAAAAGGCAAACAGCAGTAATCTTTAATGACGTGTTTCCATTTATACTTTAAATGGATTTTTTTAAAAATTATGTATTCAGCCTTTTAATGATTAAAATCTAAATATATAATTTGATAAAAACTGATACTTTTTGGAATAATTTTTTAAATTTCCTATTTCTGAAGACACACTTTTGAGAATAATTCATGTTGGCCATACTGAGACCCATTTTTCAGAGACTAAAAATTTATAATGCATTTCTTTGATCTTCCTATTATAATTGTAATGATGAATTAATACATCTGAATTGCATCTTTCAGAAAGAGTTGCATTGTTGCATTGCAGCTTTGATGTGATTGTAGAATAAATCACTGTTGAAGTACAGAAATACACTACACAGAAATTTAGGACAGTTTAAGACCCTTAATTTCAAGCTTAATTTTGCATTGAATGTACTCAGTTGTTTTGCTCTTGAAAAAAAAATTAAGCTACATAATGATGGAAGCAGTTGTTGGAAAAAACCAAATTTGTTTCTTTTTGAATAGAAAGTAGGAGTGAGTTCCTTGAGAAGTTGCAGAGGGCTCGAAGCCAAGTAAAACCATCTACCACAAGCCAGCCAATTTTATCAACACCAGGGCCAACTAAACTTACTGTAGGAAACTGGTCACTGACCTGTTTAAAAGAAGGAGAAATTGCTATTCACAATTCCGATGGTCAGCAAGCTACAATACTGAAAGAAGATCTGCCTGGCTTTGTGTTTGAATCCAACAGAGGAACAAAACATTCATTTACAGCTGAAACTTCCTTGGGTAAGTATGTAGGTATGTGTTGTGTGCAGGTAGGAACAAGTGTATGTGAGATAGTTTTATTTGTTGCTTTTCATACCTATGAGAAAATGCGACTTTTCTGAAATACATGTTGCAGGGTCAGAATTTGTGACTGGCTGGACAGGCAAAAGAGGAAGAAAACTGAAATCTAAACTGGAGAAGACAAAGCAAAAGGTTGGTGAGCATCTGTAAATTTTAGATTTAGAACTTGAGTTTGTTTTATATTATAATATTCTTATGGATGTGTAGTTTCCTCTTAGAGGATTAAAATCTCTGATTTCAACTAGACACAGTTTTTTGTGAGGCTTGATGGGGAAACATCAGTCAGAACAAAGCACTTCTTTGGGTGATTTTATCCAACAGTCTTAGTAAACTCTGTGCTCCTTTAGAGGAAAATGAATTACAAAAAAAAGAAAAGTAGGAAAATGCAATCTTCCTGGCTTGCATTTGTATAATTCCTTAGGTTTTGTGGTTTGTTTTTTCGTCTTCATGCTACATGAGAAGATGTTAACAGTCGATACTACAGTTGTGTGAGAGGCATATAATACTTCTGTTCATCTAGGTACTAATTTCAGACTGGGTATTGTGACAGGGTGCTGGAAGTGAACAGTCGGCAGTGTTAAGAGTTGTGGTAGTGAAGCAAAATGAGTTAACACCCTCGTTTTAGATACCTTTAAAATTCTTCGTTCTCCTCAAAATGAGGGGGAAAAAGAGGAGCTAAGAAATCAAGTATTAGGCTCTTTGCAAGAAACCACAAAATAACAGTGCGTTGTGATCCACTTATGCCAAAGACTCAGGCTTAGCTTTAGTTTTGAGCTGTCTTGCAGTTTCTAACAGTGCAGCCAATATTTTCTGTACCTTATATCTGCAGCATTTAAGGACATATATCTTAGGAAATGTGGCACTAAATTGAAAATTGAAATACTGTGTGTGGATGATAATAGGTGGGATGATGAAAGAAATCAGTGCTCTCTTATTGCACTGTGTAGTTCTGATGCTTGTGTAATGTATTATTGTAGCATATAAAATGATAATGAAAAGGCAAGATTTTTGGGGAAATTTCTTACAAAAGAAAGATGTTGTTTAATAAGAACTTATTTAATCTGTATCTTGTGTGACCCATACTTTGTTGAAAACGTAATTCTTGCTATAAGAGGTCACGTCGGAACTTTGTGTGAATTGGTTCAAGGAATGTTGATAGAGCATTCAGAAACAGTTTTAAACCTGCTGAAGTTTACATTTAAAAAGATTACCTGATCCATGATACAGTTCTAAGAGAAAGATTGACAGATTGAGAATCATACCTTTTCCTCCTACCTTTTATGCTGTAATTTAATACGTGATGGTAAATTTCATTTCTGTCAGTCAGATTCTGTGTATTTCCATTTATCTCTCCTGTACCTTTTCCCTTTCACAACCTTTGCCATTTTGTGGTGCATGTGGGTTTTTATTCTTCCCTATTTGTCTGCCTGTCGTGGACTTATTTAAAAAAAATGACTAAGGTTGCAGTATCTGGGAGTATAGTAACAGTCTCATTACAGTAAGGTCTGACTTCTGGTTATCAAAATCCATTTGTAGGTACGCACTATGGCAAGAGATTTATATGACGATCATTTTAAAGCAGTTGAAAGTATGCCTCGAGGAGTAGTTGTAACACTGAGGAATATAGCAACACAGTTAGAGTCTGCATGGGAACTTCATGCAAACAGGCAGGTAAGTGTATCTCCTTTATTTTTAATGTGTGACATCCGTGAAAATCAGATAATGTTCAGACTAGTCTGTCATGGTGTAAAGAAGAGTCATAGTATGTCTGCAACGTGGGGAGTTTTAATGCATGTATTGCCTAGGTAGGTACTTTCCTAGAACATTATTTTTCAACTGAAGCAAGTGGATGGATGTACCTTGTTTCATGATAATGATCTTTTTGTCTTTCAGTGCATTGAGGGAGAAAATACTTGGAGAGATTTAATGAAGACTGCTCTGGAAAACTTAATTGTACTGTTGAAGGATGAGAATACTATTTCTCCGTATGAAATGTGCAGTAGTGGCTTAGTTCAATCGCTGCTGACAGTTTTAAACAATGTGAGTTTATAGACATAAGTGTTTAAAGAAAAACTTCCTGAAAAAATGAAATGAAGGCATGTGCCATAATTTAAAAGATCCATTATAAATGTTGCTTTTTCCTGTCTTGGTGAAAATTGGGCAGACTTGCTCCAGTTAGTTGTCTACCTATTGAAGATAAGCTATCACAAGAGATGACTTTAGTTTGAATGAGCCTTTAAAAATCTTTAAGTCAACTGTGGTCAAGTCTAATGGCTGATGATTAGCTTTTCACATACAGACTTTAAATAGGGAAATCAGTGAGACTACATAGATGTTTTTGCCTGTATAAAAATTAAATAAATTACTTTGTAGTAAATGTAACTTTTTTTTTTCCTCTTAGAATGTTGATTTAGATGTGAAACAAGACTGTAGTCAACTGGTAGAGAGGATAAACGTTTTCAAAACAGCATTCAGTGAAAATGAGGATGATGAAAGGTAAAAGTAATACCAAACCAAGAAAATCCCCTTTGAAATTGTGAAGCAGTATGGTATGTTTAAAATAATTTAAAGACAAAGTACCTGTTCTTTCCATTTCAATGGAATAGAAAATTGATCTTAGAAGACAGCATCTAATATTGAAGTAGCAATTGAAAATTTTTATCTCTAAGAGTCAACCTATAGAACATCTGTTGACAAAATAAAGGTAACTTGTTCATCACTGTGCAGATTAGTATCTTTCTTACTGTGCTGTAACCATGTGACTAGAGCAGATACCATCAGTAGAAATAGCATGCTGAGATAGTTGCCTCAGCTGGATCTTGTTTTCTGAGATCCTGTAGAATTTTTTCTTTGTTTAGTTTTGTGGTAACATAGTAACTGTTCTCTTTCACAGTCGTCCAGCAGTCGCATTGATTCGGAAATTGATAGCGGTGTTAGAATCTATTGAACGTCTACCTCTCCACTTGTATGATACACCAGGATCTACATATAATCTTCAGGTAAATGCACAGTGATAACAACATGTCACAGTGAGTGGTGCACAACTGAAGGTTATGTGTTGCGCACCTTGTCTGTGAGAATCATATTCTTGTAGCAGTGGATAGAATTACATAAAGAACAACCAAATTTTGGCATCTCTTTCCTCTAACACTTAAATGCATGGGTGTTCCTCTACTGTCACTTTAACACTGTGAGGTAAAAACAAATTTTGATTGAAGAGATAATGTGTTTGTTCTTTCTTTTGTATTCAGGTATTGTTGTGTTTATATAGGAACACGCCTTCTACAATTACGAGACAGTTATTAGTAAGAACAGGAGGTGGGCTTTAACCATTTAAAGGGTCCCATCTAAGGCTATATGTTCATTGGTAATACAAGATGCCTCCAGGGTCAGCAGCTTCTTATACAGGAAGCTTGGCAGTTTGGCTAAAAATATTACTTGTTTTTTCCCAGTTTGTGTGGAGTCTTAATTTTTTCTATTTGAAAGCACACTTCAGGATTTTGCAACTTGGTAGGGAAGTATAAATACTTCTGTTTTCATGTTAAATGTCTAGGAAATAGTTGCAAAAAGTTGCAAACCCACTGTTGCTGTTCATTGTTTTTGAAAATAATTTTCAGTTTTTATATTATAGTATTTGCTAGTCAACAAATAAAAGCTATGAAGACATGAGAAAAGGGAGAAAATATTAGCTGAGTGTGTAATTGGCTTGCACATTGACTGTCATAGTAAAGAATAGTTTGATTAATTGAAAAAAGGTAGTACTAGGAAATTACTTCTTAAAGCATTTCATTAGAATATAGTGCTTAAGTTAGTGCAACAAAGATACTTGATACGCCACTGAAACGGTTGTAGAAATACACTGTTTTTCTTAAAATTCCAAAACCTAAACAGGAAAGCCTATATTGATGTTGAGCTGTTCTTTCAGATACTGACAAGGCGCTTGCGGTTTCGCTTGGAACGTGCATCGGGGGAGACGTCTTTAATAGATCGAACTGGTAGAATGCTAAAGATGGAGCCACTGGCAACTGTTGAATCTCTAGAACAGTATCTCCTGAAGATGGTGAGCTGCATACCACACACAGAGTTCACAGAGAATGGTTATATTCTGCTTCTTTAATATTTGATTTCTTTTCTTTTGTATGTAGGTAGCAAAGCAATGGTACGACTTTGATAGGGCTTCATTTGTTTTTGTACGAAAACTACGAGAAGGCCAAACATTTGTGTTCAGGCATCAACATGATTTTGATGAAAATGGAATTATTTACTGGATTGGAACAAATGCAAAGTGAGTTTTTCAAAGCTAGATATTTTAAAGTCAGATGCAATAAACTGTAATCCATGAGGCAGGACGGGAACAAAGAATTCATAATGAAATAAAGTCTGTTATTTTCTTAGAAGTGGGAGATACCTTTTAGTCAACAGAATTACATTTCTTTTGGATCTGCTTAAATAATAGAAAAATATGAATCACTTGTGTTGAGAATTTGTTTATATGTTTCTCTAAGAAGATGAAGGAGTGGGGAAGTTTGGGTCTTTGTTTTTGCTTGCCATGGTTCTGTTTGATTTTGTTGGTTTGGGTTTGGCTTTTTTTCTTTGCTACAGTGTTTTTAAGAAACCAGACAAACAGAGTGATGTTTGGAACTTATCCAAAGTTACCTAATTTTCTAAAATTATATTGATAATTTTGGTTTTCGATAAACTCAGCTGTTATATACAATTTACAGTAAATGTTAAATGTTGCTGAAACCAGTTTTTTTATTTAAGTAATAATTGAACAGTACATGTCTCTTTTCTAATACAGAACTGCATATGAGTGGGTAAATCCAGCAGCCTATGGATTAGTAGTGGTTACATCCTCAGAAGGAAGAAATCTGCCTTATGGTCGTTTGGAAGACATCCTGAGCCGTGACAGTTCAGCTCTCAATTGTCATACTAATGATGATAAGAACGCTTGGTTTGCCATAGATCTTGGCCTTTGGGTTATACCATCAGCCTACACATTACGCCATGCTCGAGGTTATGGACGATCTGCTCTCAGAAATTGGGTTTTCCAGGTATCTAAGGATGGACAGAACTGGACTACTTTGTATACTCATGTTGATGACTGTAGTCTCAATGAACCAGGGTATGTCAGTGTATTTTATCATTTTTCATAAAACTGAGCACAGTTAAAAATGTACTTGACTGTAGATGAATTTAATGTGTACTGTGGTTGTAGTAATGTATCTATCTAAAGAAGTGGTAGGTGATACAAATTATCAAGAATGGGATGGAGAATAACTGATTCACAGGTTCTCTTTGTGGTTCACATAATGGCATTTGTGCTTTTTTATCACTGTAAATTTTGCATTTTATTTTTTGACAAAATTTTAACACCAACACTCATCCAAAGTTTGTCCCTGGTGTTAGTAGGTTTATATATCTTGTAATATGCATACATGATTGGCATGATGCTTTTGTTTGCTTTGGTATTAAGGTTTTCTGGTTTTGCCTTTTTTTTTTCCCTGTTACCTGCCAACACCCCTTTCTAATAACCTTAAAGGTCTACAGCAACATGGCCTTTAGATCCTCCAAAAGATGAGAAACAAGGTTGGAGACATGTTAGAATAAAACAGATGGGAAAGAATGCCAGTGGGCAAACACACTACCTCTCCCTGTCTGGATTTGAACTTTATGGCACTGTGAATGGAGTATGTGAAGATCAGCTGGGTAAGGAAAAGAACATGTATATTCTATTTGCTCCTTTAAAATGCTGATGGGCATACAATATAAAAGTCAGTGTGAAAAAAGAGGTTAACTTTTGCAGTTGAACTTGCTTAGAAATAAGTTCAAAATTATTCCCCATTGAATGCTTTTAAGTCTTTTCAATTTACATTTCTCGTAGGAAAAGCTGCTAAAGAAGCTGAAGCAAATCTGAGAAGGCAGCGACGTTTGGTCCGTTCTCAGGTGTTAAAATACATGGTTCCAGGAGCTCGTGTAATCAGAGGAATTGATTGGAAATGGAGAGATCAGGATGGAAGCCCACAGGGTGAAGGCACTGTTACAGGAGAACTGCATAATGGTGAGCATGAATTGCCTGAATTTATAAACGTCTGTTGCATGATTACATCATGCAGAATGGGTAGCAGTGAAGTATTTCCATTGTAATGTCTTGATAAAGTTGATAAAAGTTTAAATACTTTGGAGGGAAAAAGCTTAAAATACTACAGCTGTTGGGATCCATTTGTGAAATTCCATTTAAGTGCATGAAAAAAGTTCTTGCTGTAAATGAAACTTTTATACATCTTTGGTTAATTAAAATATTAAACTGTTATTCAAATATGAAACTGTTATTTAGACATCTGTTACAAAGTATATGAAGGTGAGTGATGCAAACTGATAAATTAAGCTTTGGGCCTGCAAAATCTCTAATTACCTCCTTCATTTCTTCTAGCTGAGCATTTGCAATATTTTTCCTGACTTTTGTTATATCCTATACCTTTCCTTCCTTGCAAGCTTCTTTGGGATCAAGTTTTTTTTAGTTAAAGCGTGAAAATTTATTAACTTAAGGAGCAAAATAAAAGCCTGCAATAGCCAGGGAAGTCAGTACTCAGGAATTTAAGTTACTGAAGAGGCTCCAGGAGAGGTGGTGATCTTGTCAGCTGAACACGCTTTCCACCATTTCCCTTCTCTTCCCCCTATTTTGAGGTATATAAGGCTTGTCTTGTTTCTGAAGCACCTTCAGCCACTTTTAGGTTCATTCTTAGCCAACTTGAAAGTTTCTTCTAGTGTGTTGAGTTGTCAGCTCTGAAACACAGAGGAATGTCCAAAGTACAATCTCTTAAAATGATTTGAAACAGAACTTTATTTAAGCTGTTCAGTACAGCTTGTAGGAAAGTCCTCCATCATCCATATATTTTTCTTATCAGATGCAGCAGTATCCATAGCTACATTATAACTTTGAAGACTTTAGGTATTACCGGTGAGTAGTATTCTACCAAATCAGTGGTTTTGTTCCCATGTTCCAGTAAAACTTTCCCATCTAACTGTAGGTGAAATTGAGGTTCATTTATCAAATGGTGATGCTAAACCATCTCATTCCTGTCACAGCTTTCTTTCATATAGAATTTTGAAAATAGTATCTAATTTACTTTTTTGGTTGTTGTTCACAAGTGTAGACAAATTTTGAGTTGTTTTAGGCCTGTAATGGTGGAGCACTACAACTTTGAGTACATAATATGTACTTTAAACTTGTTCAGATTTAAAACTACTTGTAATTATTACTTTGGGAAAGAAACTATACAAAACAAAACCAGTTATTTAGTTATGCTTTGAAAAAATACCTGCTTTGGATATTCATAAAGAGGAAAAATTATACCGTTGAACTACAGAATGGGGCTTTTTTTTTGTTTGATAAAAAAGGCAAATAAATCGTAGAAGAAAAAAAAATCAGATTTGCTTCACAACTTTACCCTTCAAAGGTTTAGTGACATGAAGCTACTTAGCTATAGCTTGTGAAGAAGGAATAAAATTGTACAAGAATTACATGATCTAAACCTGCTCAACTGGGGAGGAGATGTCTACTTACCATATCTGAAAACTTTATCCAGTTTTAACTTTTCCTCCAGAGTGATATTTCTAAATAGCAAATTGCCTATTATCATCTGTTTCGGTCTAGGAGTGGTGACTTTTGGATAGTTAAAAGCTGAAGGTGCACGTGACAGTAATAAAAAAAATATTTTACTTGATATTAGCTCTCTTCTGTTTTAATAGTCTGTATCTGGACCTGATATTTGTTTTGACTTTGTCTGAGATTGCAGAAGATGACTAAGCTTTAGATATTTCATTTTTGAAGGAAATGTATATAAATTAAAATAGTTACACCAATATTTGTTGCATTTAAGATACAGTGAGAAATATTAGAAGGGTCTTTTTAGGTGACTCTTAGATTGTGGTACATATTTAGACAAGTAAAAATAAATCATTTTGCCCCCATTTCTGTCCTAGTTAGCTAAATTTTGCATGTTACCCTCATTATTGCAGATTTGTAATATTTAACTGTTAGAAGATTTTGCTATTGAAAATAATAATTTAATATAGGAACTGAAGAGTAGCATCTCTTTGGAGTTTTGTTCTGGTCCCAGGATAGTTTTTTTCTATGAAACGTATTCTCTTTGCAACCCTGAAATTTTACTTGATGTAGCCCTTACCTAACTGACATAAGACTTTTTTTATGAAGAAGGAATGTTTGAGTCTGTGTAACTTACTGAACTGAAAAGCTGTGTATCAATAAATTAATTCTTTCGCTTTAAAAATGAGAAATCTCAAACTAAGCAGTTTCCTAACATGTCTTCTGTTGGGTAAATGTGCTTATCCACAAGCATCCAACAAAGAAAAATGTTTTTGAATGTCCTTGTAATAATTACAGTGTCTTGACAGATGCTGGTAAAGTTATGATACATTTTAATGTACTTTTCTGTTACTAGAGAATCCAATTTTGATAGATGCTAATAAAATTTTGAGAGATGCTGGTAGGTCAGGTTCCTTCCTGAAGGAAACTTTATTTTTGGCCAGATTCTGTGACCCTGAAGATTAAGGTGGCAAGAACGATCAGCCTCTAATTGACAACATTACAAAATACTAAATTGTTTAGATTTAAACACTTCCTTTTGAATTGGCATTGAGGGTTACTTAGTGATTTCATTGATTCAGACATACAGCCCTTATGAGAAGCTGATCCCACATTGTGGAGCTACTGTCTGACACGCCTCCTGTCTGCTTCCTGCTGGATCTCACAAACTCCTGTCCCTTTCCAGGCTGGATTGATGTCACCTGGGATGCTGGTGGCTCTAACTCTTACCGTATGGGCGCAGAAGGAAAGTTTGACCTCAAGCTTGCACCAGGGTACGACCCTGATTCAGCGGCATCACCCAAACCTGTTTCATCCACTGTTTCAGGCACAACGCAGTCATGGAGCAGCTTGGTGAAAAACAACTGTCCAGACAAGACGACTGCTGCTGCAGGCTCCTCAAGTAGAAAAGGAAGCAGCAGTTCTGTGTGTAGCGTGGCAAGTAGCAGCGACATCAGCTTGGGTTCGACCAAAATGGAGCGGAGATCAGAAAGTGTATTGGAGCAAAATATAGTTTCAGGCACTGACGTCCATGAACCAATTGTTGTTCTGTCTTCCGCTGATAGTGTGCCTCAGGCTGACATAGGGTCATCTTCCAGTGCGAGCACCAGCACCTTAACAGCGGACATGGGAAACGAAAATGCAGAGA
This sequence comes from Melanocharis versteri, assembly GCA_013397845.1. Taxonomy (NCBI): domain Eukaryota; kingdom Metazoa; phylum Chordata; class Aves; order Passeriformes; family Melanocharitidae; genus Melanocharis; species Melanocharis versteri. The sequence continues at coordinate 736,851 of VZTG01004479.1, forward strand.
GGAAGTTAGGTCCTGATAACTCAATACGTACTCCTGGGGAGTCCAGTGCTATATCCATGGGAATTGTTAGCGTAAGCTCTCCTGATGTGAGTTCAGTCTCTGAACTGACTAATAAAGAAGCAGCTTCCCAACGACCTCTAAGCTCTTCAGCGAGTAACAGACTCTCAGTCAGTTCTTTGTTGGCTGCTGGGGCGCCCATGAGCTCCAGTGCAAGCGTTCCGAACTTATCATCTCGAGAAACTTCTAGCCTGGAGTCCTTTGTACGAAGAGTGGCAAACATAGCACGTACCAATGCCACAAACAACATGAATTTAAGCCGGAGTAGCAGTGATAACAATACTAATACTTTGGGAAGAAATGTTGTGAGTACTGCAAGTAAGTAAGCTTTTTCTTTTAGTTGAGGATTTTGTTATGTCTTTGGTTTTCTTTACACTTAAGTCTGGATTGTGTTGGCCTAATAGAGGAATGTACTTAGAGCAGCCTTGACCTTGTGTGTACCTGTAGAACTCATGAAGGACTCACAGAGTTCCTGTCAGCTGAAAAGTGTTACATTGCCCTGTGATGTCAGATTACACTGTGGTACCCATCAAATAGAAAGAAACTTGAAATTGATGTCTGTTACTTGTTTAAGGAGAGAGTATGGTTTAGACCAAGAGGATGGAAGTCTAGCAACAGTAGCTAATATCAGGTACTTAGGCTTTCTGATCTGTGTAGATTTTGCATATTTCTGTTATTTTGCCATTGTCCTCAGGAAGGGCAGTTTGTGGATATTGTGAAGTGTCTGAGCGTAGGAGCTAAGAATGCAGTACAAAGGAAAAAGAGCTACAGGATAATGAAATGTTAGCAGATTCCTGATTCTGTCAAGCTGCATAACATAATATACTCTAATACTGAGTGTGTTTTCTAGACATGGTATGGTTATTAAGGCTTAGATTCAGTGAACTGTTCAGGCATATTAAATGTAAGGAAGTTTGTAGTTAACAGTGTTTTAAATGACATTATGTACATGCTTTAACATTTGCATGTTCTCAAATTATCTGTAGGATCAAGGTATTAGCAAGGTAAGTTGTAGCCCTGCTTGTTGTGAGTTCGCTTTTTTTTGAGCATGCTCCCATCAAAGTTGTTACTTGTTAGGTATTTTGTTCTCTGATGGTAATAGTATTTTAAACAGACAAATGCATTTCATAGGCTATGCAAGTTAGAAAAAGTGAAATTACCCAAGCTAGAAAAAAACATAAATTTCTTGTTAAGCTTTCATGCTTATCATGATTGTCAGTGAAGCTGTTGAAGGGTCTGGAGCAGCTGAGGGTTGTTTAGCCTGGAGGAAAGGAGGCTCAGTAGAGGTATTATTATTGCTCTCTACAACTACCTGAAAGGAGGTTGTAGTGAGGTGAGGGGCAGCCTCTTTTTGCAGGTAGGAAGTGACAGGGGAGGTTTAGATTAGATACTAGGAAAAATGTCTTCATCGAAAGGGTGGTCAGGCCCTGGAACGGGTGGTCCAGGGAAGCGGTGGAATCACTGTCCCTAAAAGTGTTCAGAAGTTGTGTAGAAGTGGCACCTTGGGAACATGGTTTAGCAGTGAACATGGCAGTGCTGGGCTAACAGCTGGACTCAGTCTTTGAGGTCTCTTCCAGCCTTAACAATTCTATGACTCTATGCTTCCTTATTTAGAAATGTGGTGTTTGCTTTTAGTGTTTTTAAATACAGAATGTTCTCTTTTTTTGATGGGGAGATTTTTTTTTTTAATGTATACTTACATTCATGTCTTGATACTGGGGATGGGGGGAAAGTCTTTTGCAACCTGCAATGAAAATGTAAATAAGATACTCAAAGAAAGCTTTCCAGTAATTGATCCCCTTATAGACGAATAGTGGCTCTGGTTCTGAAGTAGTTTTGTATTGAGGGGAGAGAAAAGAGACCACCTTTGAAAAACATGGTAAAATACTTCAACAGCATATTTAAAATTCTGTGAATGTTTGATACTATCCACTGTGAAAGTTTGAAATAAGAATGGGGCAACTTAAAAATTTGATTCTGTGATAAAAATAGTCATACTTTATACTATCCTTCATGTAGGAATTATTTTGGTTTATACTTTTTATGTGAATAGAAGCTGTAAATGATAACTCATGTTCCTGAAAGAGATCAGAGACTAAATTTAAGCAATCTCACCAAAGTTCAATTAGAGCATTGTAAAAGGCTTGATTTATAATTTTTTTTTGTTGTTTTTTTTAGCCTGTTCAGGTTAAAAAAACCCAACCAACCAAACCAAGCAAAAAGCCCCCACCATCAAACAAACTGCCCACAACAACCTAACACTCCAAAAGTCAAGACTGAAATCATTGTTAGTGATATTAGTGATATAAGTCTTTCTGGACCTGCTGTGGTTGCATTGAAAACATCAGTATTTGCCAGAAGCTAAGTGGTGTCTAGGGTAGCCAATTTCAATTTGCTCTTGAATTCAGAGCAAACGAAATGCTGATGCTTAATGGCTTTTTCTGTTTACTGTAACAGCAAAGAGTTTGCTGTTATTAATTAGCAGAGGATGAAAGATGTGAATACTGAACAACTTATTTTTAAGCTCTTGAACAACAAAAGAAAAAACTCTTTGGTTTTTTGTTTCCATGCTTTCATAGAGAAAAACATAAGCTTATTAACAACCCTAAATTTAAAATTTGTACTTTCCCTCATTGTTATACTATTACTTCACATCTCCCCTGCACTGTTATATTTTTATTTGCAGAATGTTAGGTATGTTCATAAAGGATGGGGAGGTATGTAGTAACTGTATGTAACAGAGAAGGAAAGCAGAGACAGTAACATTTTTCACAAAAGGCTACCAAATGCACTTAGGGGAAGAAGCTTCATATCCTTCCTCAAGGGTAGTAAACTTTGCAAACTTTGGTAATAATAATATGAAATGCAGAGGTGTTTTTTTTTTTTTTAAGAAAGCAATTTTTCCATTTACATAAATGGCAATAATGAAAATTTTTCTTTTAAAACTGAAAAACTTGCATTTGATAAAGTTCAGAAAAAGTAGATTGAAAAACCTAAGGCTTAAATTCTTAGTATATATGACCCCTCAAATTTTTCTCTCCAAGCTTGTGATTAATCTCATTGTTTAAAGATAGGCATGTGAGAACATGTTTTGCAGACTGGGATCTAAATGTGTAGTTGCACATAGGTATAACTTATACTCACTTATGTACACTCCCTGAAGTTCTTTCTGTTGAGTCTACAGTGAATTTAGTCTTGTTTCAGTTGTTAACTAAAATGCATTTACTGTTTTATTTCAGTGTACAGTAAGGTAACTTTTTAGTTGTTACTTGCTTATTCTGAAAGTTATTTATATAAATCATCCAACATAAGTCATACATTTCACAGTACTGTCAGTTCAGGCTTGATGACTGTAATGAACATATATGTTAGTAGTTGTTTGAAAAATAACAAGTCAGAGCTGATTTAAGGACCTTAGAAAAATGCGCAATAATCACAAGTCTCACATTTGTTTTAATATGTTCTGTTCCCAGTTCACTTATATATAGTTATTTGCACTATATCATGTTGTAATTTAGATGTTAAATTTCATTCTATGATTAAAGACAGATCACAATGTTGGGGTAACAGATTTCAAAAATTCTTTACATATGTTGAAAATGAAATTAAGTAATTTCATATTTATAGTGGGATTTTGGGGATTTATTTGATAAAATTATTTATTTTGAATGTTTGCAAGGGAATAAGATGCTCAGAAGTGAGCATCTATGTCATAAGGTGCAGTTTTGCATTGGGAATCCCTTCCCCGTTATAGTCTGTTGTTCTTTATTATAAAATAACACACTGATAATTTTTCAACCCCAAATATATTTTTCAACACAGGAGTCATGCATGTAAGTTGTACTCTTCAAGTCATCAAATCATTTATTTTATCTTACCATATCTTTATCTATAGCTTCTCCTCTTATGGGTGCCCAAAGTTTTCCTAATCTGACTACAACTGGTACCACATCAACAGTGACCATGTCTACATCCAGTGTTACTAGCAGCAGCAATGTAGCTACAGCAACTACAGTTTTATCTGTTGGTCAGTCGCTTAGTAATACTCTAACTACTAGCCTAACATCAACATCTAGTGAGAGCGATACAGGGCAGGAGGCAGAATATTCTTTATATGGTAAGTTTCATTTTTAAATGAACCTAAGCATTAGACTTCCCATTAATGACTTTTCCTTTTACCCCACTGTTATGATTTTCTCATGTAGTAGTTTATTTACTGAAAAGTGTTTGAAAGTTGAGCTGTTCTTATGTTACTAGTTCCGTAAGGGAGTAAGTAAAATAATGTTAATGTAATAGTATTTCCATATGTTTTCACATCTTTATTTTCAGCAGTTTCTATCCCATATTACTATTATTTATGGTATAGTTTATCTAGGCACTTAAGTATTTTCCCTCATCAAGTTTAGTTTCTAATGTAGTTTGCATATGTACTTCTTATTACAATCAAAATGTTATTTTCTTGTTGTGTTGTATAGGCATGCTACATGCACAGTCTGATGTACCTTGTATTACTCTGATTGAAAAGCATCCACCATTAGGCACATTGTACCTTTAAAATAGCTTCCAGGTATCTCAATACCATAATAGTAATTACGAAAAATTGGGAAAACCACAAAAATTGACAGGAAGAATGAAATTACATGATTTGACAGACAGATCCAGAGTTGTGTGGACGCTATACCCTAGAAACAGACTTCAGGACAGAAGTTACTTGAGGCATATAAATGTGGTGAAAGTAGATTTAGATAACTCGGTCAGTAATACATAGGAATTGAGCTGATAAAATGAAGTCAAGAAAAACCTGGGTTGGATATGGGAAAATACTTCCTAATGTAAGGTTTATTGAATTGTGAGATGTTCTTGAAAGAAATGATACTATATTTATTTAAAATATTGTTGGATTAAGATTGTGTTCTATTTTGTTGCCTATTGAAATTGCTTGAAAATTTTCTGGTCATTTCGATGGGTATTGGAATTGAGCTGCTTGGAGGCAGTCGATTAATATATCTGCATATACCATTTCCCTTTACTCTTTTAAATAAGTCCATTTTGATATTTTGATTGGGTGACAAGTCTCAAAATACATCACCAAAAACTGAGCAAATAGAGTGCATTCAAGTATCAGTAGGGGTGGAAGTAACAATACAAAGGGTGTTTGGGTTGTATATATTGTTCCTATGTGCATAGAAAAATGTAAAAGTTCAAAGCTTCATCCCAGTCTACTTGGATTGCTGTGAACTTCTTTTCTGGTTTTGGGCGGTTGTCTTTTAAGTCTTAGTACTAAGTGAGTAAAATGGAACTTTGCCTTCAACTTCGTGTTACAGTAATTAATTAGCAATTGAATCTTTAAAATATCACTCTAAAATGTTTATCTTATATGTTCTTCACATTATAAGTTAAGGCCTAAACCACACATTTTTAGTGGAAATTACATTACTCACCTGTTTTTATATTATTGAGACATAGAAACAGACAATATGCATTTGTACACCATTTTTTGGTGATCTTCTGTAATCTAAAATAAGTGTAATTATGAAATACTATAAGCAAATGAGAAACAGATCACTCTTGCTGATCACTACTAATTGTACCAATAGTAAGTGCTTCTGTAGTTATGCTATTGACTAGATCCATGGACTTTTTAGCAGGTGTATGCTTCTATCACAGCTTTTATTCCTGCTATGCAATAAGCAATATTTTAGTTTTCTTTTTCTGGTTTAAGTGAGATTTGTTTTTTCAGTCTTCTCAATGCTTCTGTTCTTTAATTTTAAAAATTCTGCTTTAAAAGTTATTGCTGGCTTTTGTTCTGTATGTAAATGTCTATATATGTGTTACAGATTTTCTTGATAGCTGCCGAGCTAGTACTCTGTTGGCAGAGTTAGATGATGATGAGGATCTACCTGAACCAGATGAAGAAGATGATGAAAATGAAGATGATAACCAAGAAGATCAAGAATATGAAGAAGTTATGGTATGGTATAGTTAGCATAGATGGTATCTTAATTGACTAACAGATGCATTAAAAATCCACAGATTTTTTTTGGCAATAGGAAGTCCTAGCTATAATATCTCCATTAATTAAAATAAATTTATTTAGATTTATTTAATTTCTTGCATATAGTCAGAAACACAAGAAAAGCATTTTTAAACACCAGCATACCTAAGATCTTAGAGGTTAGAATTAATTAGTCTTAAAACCAGGCTGGGAGCAAGTTGACAGACAGTAGAAATGATGGATCACTAGTTCACAGGCTGATAAAATGTTACAACTTTGTAGATACACTGCTGCATTTTGCAGTGATTCAGTTCTGGGATGTCTTTAACTGTAGGCCTATATGAAGCAAGAGTTTGCCTGAGGAAACGTCTCTTCTCAAAATAAGCCCAAAACCTCAACAAAAAAACAGTGTGGTCGGGGCAAGACAAAACCCAGCATGATAGTTCACATGGTACATGCCTACATTATCAGGAGTTCTGGCTTTTCGTTAGGTTCTTCTTTACTGGTATGAATAATGCTTGGTCTTCTGCCATCACTGAAGTGATCAGAATGAATATTGCAAGATCTAAGAGGAGAAATAGAAGGCTTCATTAATGCTAATTTAATGTTTTACAGGATAAACATAAATACAAATATTGTTTTATAGAATTATAGAAACTTCATCTTGTAATTAATATGCAAATATTTCTTTCATTTGAACCCAAATATTTAGCTTTTTAACTTACTGTGATTATGCTTTTAATGGAAACTCCAAGTGCATTACTAAATATCTTGTTTCACCTTCTGCACAAAGATAAAAAGTTAGGAAAAAACCAAGCCAGTACTAGTTAAGTGGATCTACAATGCAAACGGTAACTTTAGTTTGTAGACCAGTTTTAAAAAATTATTAAATGGAGCTACTATTGCTGTTCATGGGAAGCAGCAGAAATAGCTAAAATATACTTTGCTTGAGATTACACAGCAAGAAGCAGCTCTGGAAAAGAAAATTTTCCTTTCTTGGGTTCCAGTACTATTCCCTCTGATATACCATGCAATTCTTCTCAATCAGTTGAACAGATTAAAAGCTTGTTGTAGAAAATTCATAATCAATTAATACTTGTTAAACCTTATCGAAACTTAGATTTTTTTCCCCACCAAAATAGTTCTAGTATTTTGATCCTTTATTTAATCTCTGGATAAAATGTGTATACATTATATATCAATATATGTATACACTTTGGAAAAAAGTGCTTCTTGTTTTCAAGAAAATAAACATGTTTATTTTGACATCACTGGATATATTTGAACCTCTGGTATTACAGCGTTTGTGGAATACACAAAACATCTACACCAAGTTTACTGGTCTACAGTACTCTGTATTTTCCTGTGTTCTGGTGCTTCATGGCAAGTTTAATTCTTTCCAGAGACTATAAATACACCTCTGTGCCAGCTTTGATTTATTTCATATTGATTTTATAGAGAAAATTAACATTATGAAGACATAATTAAATGATGGAATGGGTAAGGTTGACAAGAACCACAGTAGGTCATCTGGGCCAGCCTCCCTGCTCAAGCAGAGTCATCCTAGAGCACATGGCACAGGACTGTGTCCAGACAGTTCTTGAATATCTTCGGGGAGGGAGACCACACGACCTCTCTGGGCAGCCTGTCTCAGTGTGTGATCACTCACACAGTAAAGTTCTTCCTCATGTTCAGGTGGAACTTCCTGTGCATCAGGTTCTGTCTCTTGTCCTATTGCTTGGCACCACCGAGCAGAGCCTGGATCCATCCTCTTGACACCCTTCCTTCAGATACTGACAGACATTGATGAGGTGCCTGCTCAGTTGTCTCTTCTTGAGGCTGAACAGGCCCAGCTCCCCCAGGATTTTGTCATAAGAGAGATGCTCCTGTCCTTTAATCGTATTTGTAGCCTCTGCTAGGCTGTCTCCAGGAGCTCCATGTCTCTTCTGACTGAGGAGCCTAGAACTGGATACAGCACTCCAGATGCAGCCTTACCAGAGCTGAGTAGAGTTGCAGTTTATTTTGTGACTGCTGTATTCATGAACTCTCGATTTTTCTATCAAATTATTCTCTTTAGCAGAATTGAAAAAAACAACTAGGGTTGGTTTGTTTTTGGTTTTGGGTTTTTTTTGGTTTTTTAAAAAATTTTTATTTATTAATATTTATTTTTATTTTCAGGAAGAAGAGGAGTATGAAACCAAAGGAGGCCGTAGAAGAACGTGGGATGATGATTATGTATTGAAACGGCAGTTTTCTGCTTTGGTTCCTGCTTTTGACCCAAGACCTGGTCGTACTAATGTGCAACAGACAACTGACCTAGAAATCCCTCCACCAGGTATGCTGACAAGATATGCGATGCTTTATCTGGCTTTAGGATGGAGATTCACTGCTAAGGGCCCACTGGATCTGGGGATGCTATCACTGTTAACCAGTACAAGCATGCTCTTGTGGCTGTGCGGCTTTTCTCTGTTTGAATGAGAGTTTCATCTGCCTCTGCAGATCTGAGTATTGTTGAGGGAAAAGTAAATTAAGTGCTTTGTAAAATAAGCAAATTTAGGAATTTAAGTAGGATCATCTCTTACCATGATAAATAATAAACTCTCTCGATATGTTAAAGATGTGGTAAATCTCTTGGTATGCCTGGTTCCACTTGCAGGGACTTAACTGTGTTGTTACCCAGAATAGATTTGATTGGAGAGGGTTGCTGAAACAGTGCACAGCCGAGGCAGGGGCAAGGTAATGCAGTGATGGAGCAGTGTGCATGATCAGCAGCACAGCACCTGATCTTGCTCCTTGGCTCCTTAGTTCATTCTTGTTCAGCGCTGTGGATGTACTCAATGTTCATTACAGAGAGGAATAAGTAGGTTTTAGCATATGTGGAAATACGCCACTGCTTATTTTAAAGAACTGAAAGGAAGATGCTGTGTAAGAAAAGAAGAATGCATGTGCTGTGCTAATATCTAAGGAGATGTTACCAAGATATAGGGATCAGTAGGGATTTCAGAAATTCCTGTTAATTTCACTCCCATCAAGAAATGCTTCAGTCGTAATTTAGTTCATAGTTAGAACTCAGTCTCATCTCTTTGGCGTGTGTGTAGTAAGTCATTACATTTCCTTTTTGAATCATGTAATTGACATTTAAGCCACCTTGTCATGCATTATATGTTTTGTATTAAGGGTTGTCAAATAATTTTTGCAGGTACACCTCATTCAGAACTCTTGGAAGAGGTTGAGTGCATGCCTTCGCCACGTTTAGCACTTACCTTGAAAGTTTCAGGTCTTGGAACAACTCGAGAAGTAGAACTGCCCCTAACGAACTTTCGATCTACCATCTTTTACTATGTACAGAAATTGTTACAGCTTTCCTGTAATGGCAGTGTGAAATCTGACAAGCTTAGACGTATTTGGGAGCCAACATACACGTAAGCTTACCAGTTTGTTATTCTGTGTAGAGAACACTGTGACTGATTAGGAAATGGATGGGAAACAATGTTAATTTTTTAACTCCTCCTCTGTAATAAGCAACGCTAGAATTGGATTTTTTTTGTGTTTATGTCAGGATGTTATTACGGGTTTTAAAACTGCTGCTGTGCTTGCAAAACCAAGCGAGAAAGTCATAACCTTTAGGGATCTGCTTGGAAAAATCCCATGGGTTACTACTCCTGGTGAAAAGAGAAGTCCGGGAGAGTTGATTGATTTTTTTTTCAAGGATCACTTTCTCCAGACTCAAGAACAGTCCATCCCAATATGTAGGAAGTCAGGCAGAGTCAGTAGGAGATCTGCATGGATGGACAAAAAAGCATGAAAGGAAACATACAATGAGTGGAAGAAGGGTCAAGTGGTCTAGGAGGAATCCTAGTTGTCCCAGCTTGAGGGTAGAATGTTAGGAAAGCCTGAGCACATCTGGAGTTGGATCTGGTGAGATGTGAATGGCAAAATGTTAGTGAACACTTACTTGACATACAAGTCCATGGGACCCGGTGGAATGTCCCCCCAGGAGCTGGTCATTCTCTATTATCTTTGGAAGGTCGTGAGGATTGGGAGATACTTCTGCGGACTGGAGAAAAGGAAGTGTCATTCCTGCCTCCCACAAAGGCAGGAAAGATCTAGGGAACTACAGCCTGGTCACTCTTTCATCCCTGGAAAGGTGATGGAGATAGTCCTGGAAACCATTTTCAAACAATGAAGGGTAAAAAGGTGATTGGAAGTAGGTGGCATGGATTTATGAAGAGAAAACCATGCTTAACCAGCTTTATAGCCTTCTACTGTATGTCTAGCTCAGTGGATGAGAAGGCAGCAGATGTTATTTTCCTCGACTTCAGGAAGGCTTTCAACACTTTCTCTCTCACTGACAAACTTAGAAAGCATGGACTAGATGGTGTCTGAAAAATGCCTGAACTGCCAGGCTCAGGTGGTTGTGGTGCTTGGTGTAAAGGCCAGCTGGTGTACCCCAAGGGTTGATACAGGGTCTAGGATTGTTTAAACATCTACATTAGTGGACTGTATGATGGGACAGAGCAGACCCTCAGCTTCCAGGCAAAACAAAACTGGAGAGGAGTCAGTGTTGGACCAGATGGTTGTGCTGCCATTCTGAGAGATCTCATCATGCTGAAGAAATGGGGAGACAGGAGCTTTATGACGTGTCACTAGGGGAGATGTAAAGTCTGTCATTTGGGGAAAAATAACTCTGCATTAGGCTGCATTAGGAAGGTTGGGTGGGGTGATCTTCCCCATGTGCTCAGCACTGGTAAGACACACCTGCAGTGCCAAATCCCAGTTCAGGGCTCCTCAGTACCAGGGAGACATGGACACTGGAGTGAGTCTAGCAAGGGGCTGCTAGGATGATTAAAAGTCTGATTGCTTCTGTTGTACAAAGAAGAATCTGAGCGATCGGGGTCTGTCTAGCCTGTGGGCTCTTACCAATGTGTATGAAGGGAAGATGTACGGAAGCCAGAGTGTGGACTTTTCTTAGTTGCGACATGTGAAAGGACAAGAAGAAAAAAGGGCTCAAATTGAAATACAGGAAATTCTATTTAAACATGATATTTGAGGGCCCTTCCTACTTCAGCTATTCTCTCAATGTTAATTTGACCTTACTAGCTTTGTAGTAATAGACAGAAATTGTAAGACTGTATTATGGCGAGTGTTCATTTACTACCCCAAAGTAACTTCTGTCATGCTAGAAGAATAATGTGTATGAAAGCGACAACTGCAATAAGGAGGGGTGCAGTATTTTTAACTGTAGTTCAGATTTCATCAGTGCTTATGTGTTGCACCTATTTTCTGAGTTGCCTTATGTCAAAAATTGCATGCTGTAACTGTTTTCTAGTTAGAAAACATGAGAAATAGTTGTAAATGTGCGTATCTTCTAAGTTAATGCACAGCAGGCTTCCCTAGGACTTCAAAATTTTAAAGAGTTGGTGAATGTATAGTGAAAAATCTGAAGTTGGTTTGGGAAATTGGCACAATGAAGGTTGTTTGATTACTCAAGTCTCACTTAAGGAAACATAAATTAAATACCTTCCAAGTTAAATACCAACATCATGAAAACAGAGCTTCAGAACTTTGCTGCCTCAGGATATCCCAGATGTTCTGTGCAGCAAAGAGCAGCTGCTGTTTTACATCATATTATCTAAATGTCACTGATATCCAACAAGTCAATGTATAACCTCAGAATTGAGAGGATGTGCTATGAGTATGAAATATTAACTCATTGTTTTGATGTCTAGAATCATGTACAGAGAAATGAAGGATTCTGATAAAGAGAAAGAAAGTGGAAAAATGGTAAGACCTACTTCTGTGTCTTTGTGTTTTATGGCTGTTTTAATAAAAGCAAAAGAAATATTATTGCAGTTTTTGAAATGCTACATTAAAAAAAACTAACAGTTTTCAATTACTTAAAGAATATTAGTGAGTATATTTGTAAATGCATGCTCCTTTAAAAAAGACATTATATATTGCATGTGAAATCTCAAAGACTTTACAATCAGGAAAAACCAACATTTGGTGGTTCCTGTTGTAGGGTTGCTGGTCAGTAGAGCATGTGGAGCAGTACCTTGGCACTGATGAATTACCAAAGAATGACTTGATAACCTACCTGCAGAAGAATGCAGACTCAGCTTTCCTGCGCCACTGGAAATTAACCGGCACTAATAAAAGTATTAGGAAAAACAGAAATTGTTCCCAGCTCATAGCTGCATACAAGGTATATGTCTGCATCCAAACTTTTTTTATTATGAATGGCTGTGTGCTTTGTTTTGCAGCTTTAAAGATTCTTGTGGAGGGAGAGCCATGATATTTATAGGGAAGTTGAATGTTCAAAAGCCAGTATCAAGTTTAGGTTTTGCTGCTCTTGCCTTTTTATTTTAATGTCTTCTGTTAAACGTAGTTAGTTAAAATGCATTTGAATCATGATTTGCACCATGCACAATTTGATTAAGTGTTAAGTTTGAACCCGGTAACCATTTTGATTTTTCCAAATCAACTTGGAATGCAGTCCTGAAGACAGCAATACATGCAGTTTTCATTCTTAACCGTTCTTTTTTTTACAGGATTTTTGTGAACATGGATCAAAATCTGGATTGAGTCAAGGGGCCATTTCTACTCTTCAAAATTCTGATATCCTTAGTTTGGCCAAGGAACAACCTCAGGCCAAAGCTGGGAGCGGACAGAACTCCTGTGGAGTGGAAGATGTTCTGCAGTTACTTAGAATTTTGTATATAGTTGCCAGTGACCCCTACACAGCACGAACTTCTCAAGAAGGTAACTTAGTTATTTTGCAGAGCTTCTGAAATATTTTAATGAAAACAAAATAAAGGAAAAATTTTCTCTTTATTATTTTCAGAAGGAGATGAGCATCCTCAGTTTAACTTTCCGCCTGATGAATTCACAAGTAAAAAAATTACTACAAAGATTCTGCAACAGATTGAGGTATTACACTAATACATTACACTCAGTGTATATATGTAATATTGTTTTTAGGACTCTCTTCCTTACCTTGACTGTTTGAAATTATTGGTTTTTTGCCAGTTTTGATTTTTGAATTGTTTCATACGTATTTTCTTCTTTATATTTTGAATGAGTAAATTCTGTAAGAACAGACTAGTTTGAATAAAATAATGGAGTTTGTTTTTGTACAAAGCATACAAAACATTTTTACTTGATATATTTTGGTTATGAATAATAATGATAATAATCTTTTTTCTGTACCAGACATCAATGTTACGATGTAGTATATGTCTGCCTGATGATAATGTTAAAAAGGCAATTGATTATGCTAAGGTTCACAGACATTTTATTACTCATGTGTTCTACATAAAGGCTTCAAAAATAGCATTTAGAAATATCTTATTGGTAACAGGTTAGTTAGATACATTAAAAGGAAAACTTTAAGGTGTAGTTCTTCAGTAGAACTATATTTTTTTCAACAAAGATTAAAGAAGATTCTCAACTTAATTAGCCCTTTTGTGCTTTTTGAGGTTCGGGGGGTTTTTTCACATTGTCCTAATTAGTTCTTTAAAAAAAAGTTTCAGTTTTTTGTGTTCTTTCAAAGACTGTTCTGGCACCATGAACATCCTTGTAGTAATAATTTCTGTAGTATTATAATTGTATTTCAGAAGGGATTATAGTAATATTTCAAGGGAATAACTTTTCTACCACCAAGTTTCTTTCATGTCTTCTGATATTGAAAAGGTAATATCTAATTTCTTTTGGGCAAAACTCAGGAGTAATTCTTTCCAGGTAATTGGGTACTTAGATCTCCCGGCAGTGCTTTGGATGATGTATATCCCAGGGATTTACTACAGCTTTTAGTGTCTGTGTCAAAGCCCCCTGTATCCCCTCTTAAGTCCTAGAAAGTTTATGAACTTAGAATCACAGAATATGCTGAGTTGGATGGGATCCATTGGGATCATCAAGTCCAAGTCCTGGATCTGTGCAGGACATCCCAAGAATCACACCCTGTGCCTGAGAGCATTGTCCAAATGCTTCTTGAGCCCTGTCAGGCTGGTGCTGTGACCGCTTTCCTGGGGACCATGTTCCAGCGCCCAGGCACCCTCTGGGTAAACAATCTTTTCCCATATCTACCCTAAACCTCCCCTGACACAGCTTCAGACCATTCCCTCAGGTTCTGTCACTGGTCACCCCAGAGAAGGGATCAGTGCCTGCCCCTCCTCTTCCCCTCACAAGGAAGTTGTAACTGCAATGAGGTCTCCCCTCAGTCTCCTCTTCTCCAGGCTGAACAGACCAAGGGACCTCAGCTGCTCCTCATACAGCTTCCATATTGATAGTATTTAAAAGGGGAAAAAATCTCAGTTGCTGAGAAGAAAGAAACTTAGTCAAGCACAGATAAAAGCTTTGTACTTGGGTGTATTTGCCGTGTATGTACTTAGTTACAAACTTGTTGAGACCACCTAAGTCAAATATTATTAACGCTGGCTTTTTTTTTTTCCTTGCATTAAACTGCAGGAACCCTTGGCACTAGCAAGTGGAGCTTTGCCAGACTGGTGTGAGCAATTAACAAGCAAGTGTCCTTTCTTAATTCCATTTGAAACAAGACAGTTGTACTTCACATGTACAGCATTCGGAGCATCAAGGTAAAAAAAAAATTTGAAAGAAGTACGACTGCTTCCTTTTCATTTTTTACACATAATAGTTTCTAAATTACTGATTTCCAGAAGGACCTTAATCCTAATGGGGCAAATTTTGCTTGCCAAATCTGAATAATTTTGGATAATAGAAGGAAGAAGATGGAAAAGCTCAGAATGACAAGGAATTTAATTTTTTAACTTCAGCTGAAGGCTTGCTTGTGTACTTACAGCTAGGTTATCCTATTGGCCAATTGGTCTGGATTGCAGTTCATTGCATAAAGGACTGCAAAATAGAAAAGATTTGGAGAATCATATGAACTAAATCTTTTTTGAAAACACATACATTTTTATAGCTCCAGCAACTTGTGATTGTTTTGGTTCATTTATTTTTAATTCATTAATGTTTTAACAAAGCAAAAGAAAATCTAAGAAAAATATGGTATTTTAAAAGTTACTATTAGCTGCATAATGAAACTGGAAGAAAAACAGACTTTGAAATATTTCAGGATACCCTCTAGAGTTCTGTTACTTAGGAGTCATTAATATTTTGATCGCAGCAGTCATTACCTCGAGAGTATGTAGGCAGTGTAAACCTTTTTGCTGGTATACTTTTTTGTAATGAGAAGGGAGAATTAGTTTTTGAGGGTTTTCTTGGCTGTTGCTGCGCTTTGTTTTCCAAACCAAAGGGTAGAGAGAGGGTTGCCGAAATTACTGTTTTGTCTTATATGCAGTAGAAATGCCTCAACAGTATAAAATGGGGTATTTAAAAAGAAAAAAAAAATTAAGAGAAGAAAAAGTGTTACCTTGCAAGACATCAGTTTAAGTATTTTTATTGTGTAAAAATTCTAACTGTTACAGAAAAATGGTCCACATGTTGGGGTCTTTTTTGTTTTGTTTTGGAAGAAGGTAATTTTTAGAAAAGCTGAATTTTAAAGAGATCCCTCAGGAAACACTGCGTGTTATTTACTTTGTAAGTAAAGAGCTTTCTTAAGCTCTTAAAATACTGGAGGTAGTTCTTAAAACTCATCTATTCTGCATGAACTGTGCATGTGTACACTATCTGTGTCTGGCATGACACTTGGCTATATTTGCAAAACGATCAACAGATGATAGCTTTGGAGATAGTTTATTGCTGCACAGGTGATAATACATACAAAAATTTGGAAATTTGACTTTGTGTGAGTACTGCTATTAAAGGCAGCTGGTGTTCCTTCACTGATACCGGGTCTATTTGTCTACGATTGCACTTGAACTTTGGTTCTGTGTTGCTCTAAGGAGTGTGTAAGTAAATAAATCTGCGAAACTTGGTCATTATCAATAGGGTAATGTGCAACTGCCTTACAGTAAATAATGAAAAGTGTAATATATGTCTAAAAACAGTTTTGAGCATCTGTGATTAAAAGTTCAACAGTAAATGCTACCTTTTGTTCTTTCCACTGTAATGTGAAAACTATAGGAATTCAGATCAAGAATTGTATATTTTCATTGGTGCTATCATCAGAAGCTGGCACTTACATTAGAAATTTAGTTTTCTGAGTTCATAAAGTATGAAGCAGCCCATATTTTGGGGCATTTCAGGCTGATAAATAGTTTGGTTTATACCTAAAAAAAAACGAGGAGGCAATTAGTACTTAAAAAGTAACTCTTTATTGGTCACAAGTTTTCATGCTGGTGGACATGGAAGCTTTAAACAACTGGCATTTGGGTTTTTTTCCAGAGCAATTGTATGGCTGCAGAACAGACGTGAAGCCACTGTTGAACGGACAAGGACCACGAGCACAGTGCGGCGTGACGATCCGGGAGAATTCAGAGTTGGACGCCTCAAACATGAAAGAGTGAAAGTTCCGCGAGGTGAATCCTTGATGGAATGGGCAGAAAATGTCATGCAGATTCATGCAGACAGAAAATCTGTTCTAGAGGTAAAGCATATCTGCCTAGCAGAGCGAGGTTAGATAGCTGTTTCTAATGTACTGGACAGGGTATTGAATATCCTGTTCCATAACCAACACTGAACATTTCACTAGGATTTTCTTTTACTGTTAACTTTCCTTATGTTTTTCTAGGTTGAGTTTTTGGGGGAGGAAGGAACAGGCCTGGGTCCTACCTTGGAATTTTACGCATTGGTGGCAGCAGAATTTCAGAGGACGGATTTGGGTGCTTGGCTTTGTGATGATGATTTTCCAGATGATGAGTCTCGTCAGGTATATTTTAATTTGCATTTTAAACTGAGTACTTGTGTAAAAAAAAAATGAAAAACGAGCTAGACATCCAGGAAGGAAGAACAGATAGAGCAGCTAGTCATCATGGTCAAGAATGACCATTCTCATCCACAGCTTGTTTTTTTAGTTGTTCTCTTTTTAGCAGAGCAGTAGAAGAAGTTAGACGGTGCAGATATATAATTAAATCCGCCTTTAACCATGTCTGCTTTTTTTGTCTGTCTCTTAAATCAGGTTGATATTGGTGGTGGATTGAAACCGCCTGGCTACTATGTACAGAGATCATGTGGACTGTTTACAGCACCATTCCCACAAGATAGTGATGAACTTGAAAGAATAACCAAACTCTTTCATTTCCTTGGAATTTTCTTGGCTAAATGCATTCAGGACAATAGACTTGTGGATTTACCCATTTCTAAGCCTTTTTTTAAGCTCATGTGTATGGGGGACATTAAAAGTAACATGAGTAAGTTGATATATGAATCGCGGGGTGACAGAGACTTGCACTGTACTGAAAGTCAGTCAGAGGCTTCTACAGAAGAAGGGCATGATTCCCTGTCAGTAGGAAGTCTGGAAGAAGACTCCAAATCAGAATTTATTCTTGATCCACCAAAACCTAAGCCTCCTGCCTGGTTTAATGGAATTTTGACATGGGAAGACTTTGAATTAGTAAACCCACATAGAGCTAGGTTTCTAAAAGAAATTAAGGACCTTGCAATTAAAAGACGTCAAATTTTAAGCAACAAAAATTTGTCAGAAGATGAAAAGAACACAAAACTGCAGGAATTAATGCTGAAGAATCCATCAGGTTCGGGGCCTCCTCTTAGCATAGAGGATTTAGGGTAAGTTTTCATATTTATTTATAGATAGGCAAACAGTGTTGTGTTAGAGACAGAAGTCAACATATAATTAAAAATGAAGATTTCTTCATTTTAAATAGCATCATTGCAAGGAGGAATCCATAGAGATGCAGCCATACTCTTTTTCCTTGGTTTGAGGATTTTCTCTTCTCACTTGCTCAGTTTCCTAATCTTAAATGTGGCTATGCTGAAGTGATGTATGACTCTGGAAATGTGTAAATACTTATAAACACAAATAGCTGTAAAATCACACCTTTAAAGAAAGGGTGATTCAGTAATTTCTTTGCTATGGTAACTTGAAACTTACCAAGTTTTTTTGAGAGCTTTTAGAGAGGACAGATTGACAGTTCGGATTGTGTTCCTAGTGCTGTGTTTGAATCCATGTTAAACAGAGCATGTGTTGACTTCTAGCAAATATATAAGACAAAGTACTCATACCTGTGTAAACCCATGTCAGAATGTCATCCTCCCTAGTTTTAAATATTTCCTTTGAAACAACAGTTTTTCTACCATTAATACTATGGGTTATTTGTTATAATCATATTGTGCCACAAAAATTGAGTAGAGTCAGAGTTCAGTAATTACTTATGGCCTTGGAATCACAGACTGTCCTGAGCTGAAAGGAACCCCCAAGGGTCAACCTGCACAGCACCATCCCCAAGAGTCACACCATGTGCCAGGGAGCAGTGTCCAAACACTCCTTGAGCTCTGTCAGGCTGGTGATGTGACCACTGCCATGGGGAGCCTGTTCCAGTGCCCAACCACCCTCTGGGGGAACAACCTTTTTCTAATACTCAAGTTAGACCTCACCTGATACAGCTTGAGGCCATTCCCTCGGGTCCTGTCACTGTCACCACAGAGCAGAGATCAGTGGCTGCCCCTCCTCTTCCCCTCATGAGGAAGCTGTAACTGCAGTGAGGTGTCCCCTCAGTCTCCTCTTCTCCAGGCTGAACAGACCAAGTGACTCAGCCGCTTGTATGGCTTCCTCTCTAGACCCTTCCCCATCTTTGTAGCCCTTCTATCAATGAGCTATAATAGCTTTATATCCTCAAAGGGCTTGTGGACTTTAGCCTGGCTTTTTATGGAGGGAAAGCAAGTAGCACTGTTGAAGGGCCTAACCTAATAGGTTAAGTGGCTCTGTAATTGTTATTACTGGAAATTACTGGAAATTATTTTTCTGAAATTGTGAACTAAATTAAATGGTTTGAGTAGTTTTGAAGCTGATAGCTTGAAGATACCAAAATTTATGAAATTTTCAGTAGTTATCAAATCCAAATAAATTGAGGGTTAGGATATGCATTTGCATACCATATGTTTGAAACACATATTATCTGTGTAGTCCATTACTATTTGTACTTCTGTACTTTTGTATATACAGGAACAGTGGTACAAAGTGATCCACTCACAATGGTTTGAAATCCAGTGAGGTGCTTTTGGGCGTGGCAGGTTGTAAATCTGGTGTGTTTACAAAAGCAGTAGCAGACTTTTTTGCAATTATTAACTACCTTTGTATTTTGAAGTTTAAATTTTCAGTTTTGCCCTTCATCCAAAGTATATGGGTTTACAGCTGTGGATCTCAAACCAGGTGGTGAAGATGAGGTAAGGAAACAACCTACCTTTACAATTTAACCAGCAATTAAATTCTTATTGTCTCAACAATAACTTTAATGAGCAGTGAATTCTTACGGGATTTATCTACTGTCTTTGCAGACTGTAACAATGGATAATGCAGAGGAGTATGTAGATCTCATGTTTGACTTCTGCATGCATACTGGTATACAGAAACAAATGGAGGCCTTCAGAGGTAATTGTAAATAGAACAACATATATGAAGTTAGGTGGAATAATGGGTGTTTGGGCATGCTGGTTTAAAGTGGTGGAATAGAATGGCTTTCAAAAAAAGCTTTTTACTTAAGAATGCAGTAGGTAAGAGACTAATTTCAGAATACCTTTGCATTCGTTATGCTGTTTTTAATTGTGAAGAGGTTCCATTTAACTTAATTAAGAAATTGATTGATTCTGGTTTGACTAAAATACAACTTAAATGCTGACATGATTTTACAAACATCATTTGGACTCATATTTATAACTGTATCTTGTGTAAATTAAAGATGGCTTCAATAGAGTCTTTCCAATGGAGAAGCTGAGTTCCTTCAGCCATGAAGAGGTTCAGATGATTCTTTGTGGAAATCAATCACCTTCTTGGGCAGCTGAGGATATCATCAATTACACTGAACCCAAACTGGGATATACAAGAGATAGGTACTTTTATTCTGAGTGATTTTAAAATAGTAGCTAAAAGATAATGTTAAGTGATAGAATGTCCAGAATGTTCATTACATAAAGATGCCAAATTGTATGAAACTAGTGGTTACAGAAGAGCAGGTGATTGTCTAGATCTGCATGAAATAATCATGTGTTACAACAGATAGAAGGTACTTGGTAGTTTTGTGATGAGAGAAGATAAAAAAATTCTTCAAATACAAGTAACTAGTGAAAACATAATGCCAGCTAATACAGATTACTAAAAATAGATTTTAGAGTTTTTATTCTTATGTTTGGTAGTAGTTATATTTTTTTTCCTTCCATGTACAGTTGTTACTTTGCCCATATTTCTTACTTCTTTCTCTTGAGGTGTAGTTAAAAAAGAAAGTGTACTATGCAGGGGACAAATATACTTACTGGTGGTTGGCTATCAGAAGGCGGTCTTGATGTTTTCGGGTTTCTTTGGTTTGGGATTTGTTTTTGCTGCTTGTCACATTTGGTAGCAATAACATACAAATTACTTCTGGAACTGTGTTAGAATAAGCCTGCTGAAATGTTTGAGCTCTACTTCCCTACCCAGTCATATGCATTCAAATGCAAGGTACCCAAATAACGCCCCAAGATAAGTATGTACCTATGTTTTTGTGTGTAATACTCTGCAAGGAGATTAAAGACTACTTTTTTTGGGTTTTAGGATGTTTTATTCTTAATACTCAATAGGCCCGAGAATCTTACAATGTCTGCTTAAACGTGACTAAAAATTGTAATTCTACTGTGTCAAGTTAAGAGAAATTAAAAAAAACCCCACACTCTCTTGTAGTGTTACCAGAACTAATTGTTTTCCTTTATTTTAAGCCCTGGATTCCTTCGATTTGTGAGAGTCTTGTGTGGTATGTCTTCGGATGAGAGGAAGGCCTTCCTGCAGTTCACCACTGGTTGTTCGACACTCCCACCAGGAGGGCTGGCAAACCTCCATCCCCGGCTCACCGTTGTGCGCAAGGTACGGCTTCTCCCAGCTGCCCGGTAAAGCACCCGCTTTGGCTTGGCCATGCAAGAGTTTCTACCTTAACAGTGATGATTTTTATTTTAGTTATTTAATTTATGGCACCATGCTAATGTTTCCATACTAACCTCTTGTTGCAGGTCTTTTCTCTAATACCATATATATATATATATCTCTATATATATCTCTCATATATTTTCATATATTTAAATGTCAAAGTATTAACATACATATAAAGCAAGTATATTTATAAATTGGCCTATAGCTTTGCTGATGCTATTGTTTCTTGACAACTGGTGTTATGTATGCAGCAAGTGCCATGAATTAGAGGACCTTAAAACGTTTAACTTCCATACTGAGTGCTGTGAACAACTGCAGTAAACATTCTTTTTTTCCCTCAGGTTGATGCTACAGATGCAAGTTACCCATCTGTGAATACGTGTGTGCATTACCTAAAGTTGCCCGAGTACTCTTCCGAGGAGATTATGAGGGAGCGTCTGCTAGCTGCTACCATGGAGAAAGGCTTCCATCTCAACTGAGCCGCTGACCGCAGCCTGGGACATGGAAGTGTTTTTGATACTAGCAAAGCCTCTTGTGTTTGTGTGCAAAAAATATGATCTCCACGCTGTGCTCTGACGAGACTTGCCTTTTTTTCACCTGTGAGGCTTTAGGAAAATGTGGAATGTTTGTTAGCTGCTAATGACAAAATAAATCCTTGTAACTACACAGCCAGCAAGAAATTGGCACAGAACACTGTGTGATGCTTCAAGGGCTTGCACAACTGGAAATTAAGGTGTTTCTGTTTGACTGTTCCAAAGAACAGATCATCAGATTTTCAGTGTTCACTGATACAAATTTCTAACAGTGTATTGTGTAAAGTTTGTCTTTTAATACCCTGTACACTACAGTTGCCATCACTGATCCCTGTTTTGCTGGCTTTAAGCTAACTGGTCAGAAACTTGCTTCCTTTAAAATTTAGACTTAATGGGCATCTCCAGCCTTTTCTTTTTTAATGGTGCCTGCACTATTGGAGTATTTTAGTGGGTTTTTGCGTATAATCATGCACAACCATTTTTTTTCTTCTTTTTCTTTCAAGTGGGAATATATTTTGATTTCTCAAATGCCCTGCTATAAAGATCAAATCCTTAAGTGTGTTTGTGCAGCTCAACAATAAAGCTATTAAAAAACACTGGTTCCTAGTGCAAGGCACACTTAAAGCAAGTTTTACTTTCGGTTGTATTTTCTTTGTATATTATAAACATTTATTTAACTTGTTGCAGTTTGAAGTTTAAAAAAAAAAGCACCCAATGTGTAAGCTCAAAAGTAATCATTAAAATGTTTGCAACATATAAAAATGTCTCTTCTGAATACTTCATTAGTACTTAATTAAATCTCTGTACATGTTCTGAACAATGTGCCATGCTTTTTTAAAGGTTTTAAAGAACTACATAAAAGAACTACTGATCTCACAAATTCATCTCTGTGTTCAAATCTTTTCAGAATAAGTGGAACTTCTTAAGAACAAGTCCGACAGTGATAACCTGCATGTGGCAGGTTTTGGTGCTCTTCAGCGAGCCCATGTGACCTGAGACTATAGTGCTTCATTACACTGGAATAAAATCTGGGTCAGATGATACAGCTGATTTGGCTTTATTTTAGATGGAGTGGCTGTCCTGGTTTTAGCATGTGATATTTATTGGAAAAAAAGTAGCTTATAGTAAGATAAAGCAAGATGACACTATGGTTTTAAAGATAAAGTAGTTGATACCAGAAGAAAAAAAAAGGCTATCGTAGTTGAATCTATGTAATAAGTTTTGCTTTGTGCCAGTTCTCTTTGGTAACAACCTCTTCTCAGGCCACTGCTGAGAGGGGCTTGCCAAGACTCTGCCTTGCACATACAGATCAGGTTGATGCCAGATTTCTTTTCATGACATTGTCTGTAGGACTTCACAGCATTGTTTTTTAGATTTTCCCTAATGCAGAATTGGAGGGGAAAATCCACCATCCCGCCCACTCCTGTGCCTATCGTGCTTCAGACAAACACATCTGTCCAGGTTTATGCAACTCTGCTCCAGACCCAACGTCATCTTGTTTTGATAAACGTGTTACTGTGTGAAAGCCCTGTGGATTATTCTCACACACGACACTCTTTGCTCCTTAGACCCTGGTTCCTGAGTGGTATTTATGTGACCAGTACGTGCTTTCACACAGAATATGCTTGTCCAGTATCAGGTTATATCTAGTGTTGGGTTGGAGTTAAGAAGAAGGAGCCAGATAACAGTTCTAGAAAGGTAAGTGGAAGTAAGCTGAGATTGCCAACTGTCCCCTGACTTCCAGAGTAGTGTGCAGGTGTGAATCAGCACGCTGGATGCCTGGGAATGCAACTTAGTGTAGCTACGGCTTCCTGCTCAAGAAGGGAGACTTCATTTGGTACCTACCTGGTACTGAGAACTTGTGTATCTTCTATTACTCCTCTTCTGTAAGAGTTTTAATCTTGATGCATAGATAGCATATACAAGAGAAAAAAAAATACACTGGTGTGCCAAAACAGAAAAGATTTTGTGTAATTTATGGAGCCAACATGACAAAAGAGCATTAAACATCTGATTTTAATTATCTTTTATTAATACTATAATATTTAAGTGCTAAATAATTCCAGTTACAACTTACAAAGTATGCAGAAATACTTAATACATCTGTACTTTTCTTTTTGTGTCCAGGACTTGCATGGCAAAGGGAGGGAAACCAGCTTTTTGATGAAGGATGAATATAGTTTAAAAGTGGCCACAGAAGTCACAGAACTATTATTAACAGTGAATTTGTATGAAAATAAATCAAGTTGGTGCTTAAGGGAAGGACTGAAACTCAGTTTGAATTTATATTTCTCTGTTTTTTGTCTTCTAGGTCTGGCATGATACTACGTAATTCAAAGTGATACCTAGTCAATCATGGTAAGTTTCCATTTCTTCATCCTCGAAATGTTATAAAATTATTGACCGTTCTGGGAAGATTTCTGCTGGGTCAGAAAAGCTGCATCTGAATGCATCCATATGTTTAGCTGTATCTTTCCCATTGGGCACACAGAGCATAAGAGAAATGGAAAATATTTTCCAACTAATTTGACTGTTGCATGAATCAGTGTTGCAACATCAGAAACCTGCTATATGGGCACATTCCTGATGCTTTTGCCATCTTCTGCAAAATGCCTTAGTCACTCTTGCATCTTCCTAGCCTTCTGCCACTTTGTCAAGCACAAACAGAGGGGCCAGAATTCTGTTCCGGTTCGTTTCCACGATGCAACCATTTAGCACCATTTCATCCAAAATTATGTGTACTCTGTCCAAATTGAACATGATCTAGAAACATTTCAAGTTAAGTATATTTTGAACAATGTGAAGATAATTCAGAAAAAATTCTTAGGCAACTAAGTCTTTAATAAAAATTTACAAAAATAGGTATTTCTTAATTTATTCTAGTTTATTTACCATTATTTTAATAAAGCTAGGGAAACAGTTCGACTGACACTTTTTTTCTGATCACAGAGTGGTCAAAAGTAGAGAAGCTGAAGCCCCAGCAGTATCCTGTCCTGGAATATAGTAGTAGTACATAGTGGCAAAAGCCAGGTAAACTTAAACTTAGATGTAGGTGGTTAATTTTACTGTCTGCCTGAGTACCACGTATGCTTCGGATATAAAACATTATCAAGGAGTAACAACCTAACATGTGAAGATGCAAAAATTCTGCATTCTTCCAAGAAACTTCTTACCAAGTGCTTAAACACTAGCTTCTCAAAATTTCCTTGCCCTGAATTACTAAGAGTGTTTGATCTGCTTGGAAATAGCTTAAGAATTGAGTCATTGATCTAGCAGTAAATCTCATAAAGAAGAGCAAAAGTAAAAAAGTGGTTCATATTTTAAATACTTTATAAAATATATTTACAATCTCTAATATTCACCTAAAGGAAAATAATCTGGAGCCATACAAATTTGTACAGTTGTGATATATGAAATTTGTCCATAAGCACATCTATTTTTCCTTAATTTATCTAACAGCATCTGTCTCCAAAAAACCGATGACAGGCCTTACAGGGGTATGAAGCGGTGGGCATTCATGACACACGAGTGCATACATGCAGACATGAGTGTCCAGCGCATCCACTGAACAACTGCCAAGGGCTGCGCTGTGAAAAAAGACTCGGATGTTGCCATTTATCACCAGAACCTGAAATGGAAACGGGCACAGCAAAGCAGCCTGCTGGGTGCATCTGTTGTGCCTCACTGACATACATACACAGAGCATGAATAACCCTTTATCTGCTTCACTCTCCACCTGTTGCTGCTCTTTACATGTGTTCAATGCTGAGCACAACAGATCTGTTGCCTTCATTTTGTACCTTCTAAATCTTGCCCGTGTATAGAGGACTGCTGCAGTGGAGCTAGCAAGACTTCGTACAGTAACTGCTAAATACATCTCTCAGTACTTTCCCCCCACTTTGATATGAGTCTCTTGAGTGCCTTCTCTGCCCATTATGCTATTTATGACACTGTGCATTGAACTCAGGAAGACAGCCTGGTTTTGCTCTAGTCTTTGTATTTATGTTAGTGAACTGCCCTGCTAATCAGTGGAGTTGCAAGAATCAGGTTTTTGAAGGCATCAACATTTTCCTCTGCTCCGTGTGATAAATATCAGTCTTATTTTTTGAACATGACTCTGGCATTGAAGAAGACTGCTCTGTCTCCTGAGTGCCAGTGGATCTGACTCTGGCAGTCAGCCGTACTGCTCTGCCAAAGAGCAGGAGCAGTGTGAGTACTGAACTGCAAATGATAACAGCTCAGGAGCCACGTATCTATCTTTGTTCCTCCTTGCTGTGAATGCTCTGGGCTGAACTCAGTGCTACTGTGTATTTGTGCAGAAGGGGAAGCAATTATAACACTGCTCCAGTGGAAGTGTTCTGCTTGACCAAGAGCACACCATGTCTAGGTATGTGTAGTAGCATAGTTCAGATCCCCAGATAACTTCTCCACTAGTTACTGCTAGGTGAGAAACTATAGCTGTCAACAGGGTCTTGGGGCTGCCCATGGTTTATCAGCTAGCTTCTAATTTGCTGACCTAAACTTAACTACCTAATTTAACTCTATATTTTAAATACCAGGCTTCTCCCTGAATCTGACAATAGGCCTGCATTGTTTCTAAAAATTGGACTCATGCCTTTTAATACTGAGGAGCAGTGCTGTACAACAGTCACCATTTCTGTGGTACCAGAGACAAAGGTGGTAGCTTTACTTAGTTTGGCAGTTTGAAGACTGAAGACAAATTTCTTGCTGTGATAAACTTATTGAGTAAATCAGCCTGTAGAGAAATATTTTGATCTGAGAAGTTAGGATTTCTTTATTCCAGTAATGTGAGAATTTTTAGAAAGACAGCTGTTCTGCTGCTTAGTTCACCTCTGGCACTGCTCTACACTGGGCTACAGGATCTGTTAAGGAAATTAGATAACATTCCATTCAGGTTTCAACAAGTGAGAAAGCCAGCTTCTCCTGGCTTTTAATTTTTACACTCTACCACTGATTCACACTGCCTCAGTTCCTATGGCAGAGACCAGACCTTCCTCTAACAATTCCAAGAATCTAAAACCCAGATGACTTAACCAACCAGGATCAGTGACGATGCAGCAACCTGCCACTCCCATCTTATTTTTCTGCATCATCCTGTCTAACAAAACATTTAAATCACTTCTAGCGCTGTTGTTTCCCATGCTGTATTTCCAGAAGAGCCAATACCATATCAAAGGAAAACTGCACCCACGCCAATAAGAATCTTGGAACTGTTCCACTCAGACCCAATGTAGTTCAATGAGATGTCAATTTCCCTGCAGGCCATTCCAGGTTATTTCCAAATGGGCCTACTCCATCTCAGAGAAGCGGTATGATTTCTGTCCATCTCTAATGTGGTAATCTCACAGTCATTATTCCAGAAACAGTAATTTCATCTGCAGTTTGAATGGGCATACTAATACCATTTTGGAAAGATCTATCAACTTGATTTTGGAAGGTCCCAAAGCATTCTTTAACCTCTACTCTAAACCTAACATCCCACCTCCCTTCACCACACTGTTCTTGGCAAACAATTGGATTGTTACAGGGAGCAACCCTGGCTCTTTTCCCCTTCCTATAAGTTTCAGCTGTGCTCTATGGTTACATCTTGCCCAACACAGCTCAGCCATTCATGTCTGAATGCCCTGCCCAGGGAGGGATATGTATTTGATCCTTAGCAAGGCTCATCCTCCCCACCTGTTACTTGTTTGGCAAGTGACTCCAAATTTCAGGGTTTAAAGCCCTGAAGTCATAGATCCACACCCAACTGAAAGCAACAAAGCAAACCAGTTGGAGCAGCTAGCAACAGGAAAAAGCTGTATTTGGTGTTTGCACTGCCATGTGCTCCACCCAGAGCTGTCATTTAAGGTCCTGCTTCCAGTAAGAACCCTGTCAGCCCACAAAAAGAGGATAAAGGGACTTTCACTAGGTCCGTGCAGAGGCTAAGAGGACTTTTTTAAACAAGTATGCAGAGGAAAATGCGTTAATCTCTGCATGCCAGCCTGGGCAAAGGTGAGCCCCCCAGGCTTTGGCTTCCCGGTTTCTGGCAATGCTGCAGCAGCTGTGTACCAAGCAGCAGAAGTAAATGGTACCTACACAACTGGTATTTTAAATGTTATGCTGGCTTGTGGTAACTTTAAGAGCTCCTCTTCTTAGAGACATTAATGGTACTTTCTACTATCCCAGAGTTTTTATGGCACATGCATACTAAGAGGAGCTAAATGTGACACAAGTATTTTGTCTCCTTTCCCAAAACATTACATAGACAGTTGAGCAGGGGAGAGGGGAAGGAAAGGGGAAAAGGCACAGTTAGGACTTGCATGTAATAAATGACTTCTTCATATGGAGGCATTTTAAGAGATCTCAGGGTTTTCCAGGCAAGTAATGCAAGGGTGTGTCCAGGTTTAAGAGATGATGAAGTGCACCTTGTGATCATAGAACACACCCAGGAGCACAGACAA
Source organism: Melanocharis versteri (assembly GCA_013397845.1). Lineage (NCBI taxonomy): Eukaryota > Metazoa > Chordata > Aves > Passeriformes > Melanocharitidae > Melanocharis > Melanocharis versteri. Next base: position 764,889 of record VZTG01004479.1, read on the forward strand.
AGGCTTTGTAGATGACAGTACAGGTACATATGGGGCAGAGGGTTTGCTACTGAATAGACAGCACTACAAACCCTTGATTTCCATCGTGTAGATTCATCTTCAACTAGAGATTCAACTAGAGTTGGAGTTGCTTCTTTAATTTACTAGACTCACACATTCTGACTTACCTTTGCTAATGCTCACTTTCAGGAACTTTTAGCCTATCTAACAGCAGGCACGTTTAAGGGACTGAAACCCATGAAATGCTTTCTGACCATTTCTTCCTCAAATGACTATGCTGACATTAAACAGGAGACAAAGGTGCCTTCAAATTCTTCGAAATTCTAGAACAACTAAGCTGATTTTAAGCTAGTCCTTATAGGTTTCCATTTCATCTACTTATGTTACAGTGCAAACTGAAGTGTATCCTTATAAATTCTCAGAATAAATTCATCATTCAATTTTCTCACTCCTTAAATGCACTGTATTTATTCTCAGTATTATCCCATGGGGGACTGAAGAATACAGCTGAGTCACATGAAGTGTGTATCAAAGCTTCTTATCTATCCTAGGAGGAGCAGCAGCAGCTAGTTGCAATGGAATGTAATGGCTTTTTTGGATTAAGACAACATTCTTCAGATGCTTAGTCTTAGAGCACTCTGTCACCCCCTCCCTTCCCACAAGGGGAGCATAAGTATCTGTTTCTTCTACAAGTTAATAATGTGTCTTCAAGTAAGCTTTGCTTCACCAGTTCAAGCAATAGAAAAGTTACCTTTAGTAATTTTAGAAATTGTTATACTTACTAGTGCTCCTCATAAAGCTGCTGTCCTAACACTTGTATTTTTATAGTCTCTTTTGTCCTCATCATAGCAAGAAAGTAGTTCCTACACCACCCAAGCTGGAGTTTTAGTGCTACAGAAAACCCTGCCCACTTATTTTATAGACAGACAAAGTGAGGCTTATCCAGTGCTATTAATACATTAGGGCACAACACCCCGAGGACAATTTCAGTACTTGTTCATTCAGCTGGCCCAACAACACTACTTACTGATATTTTAAAAACAATCCAAACAACTTTACGAATGTTATGTCATTCCAGCATAGGTACTCTTAAGTGTGCAACTGATTCTCAAAATGAAAATGGACATCATATAATGGCTAAGTGGTTCACAATTCACACATGAAAGCTTCTGTAAAAAGCTGGCTATTCTCAAGTACTTAGTTGGCCAATAGGTAATCTGTGTTCATTTTTGCAGAATACATGAGAGAAGTGTGCAATTGTTCCTGCGTTGTTTAGCATCATACATGCCTATGTCATACATACCAACATGATGTATAAACCCTGTCCTGTTGGGAAGGATTCAGATCAGACCCAGTCTCTGCCTTGTGCCCAAGGCGCCCTTCCTGACACCTGACTCCAGACAGACCACGACATGAGCTACAGTGTGGATGCCCTGGATGAATTCAGGTGTGGACCTAAATGAAAGCTGGAGTTCTGCCTCTGCTGGAGCTGCATTGCCAGGAGTACTGGGGTAATGCACTGTGTCTGGGAGCTGCAAGCACACGTGCTGCAGGCTTGGTGTGGGCTCCAGGGACATCTCAATTGTGTGATAGTCTCAGCCTTTGGATTTAACTGGGCTTTGCTCTGTGTATGGCTGAATAGCCTTAGTAATTATGGTCTATTTCAAATGGATTTTGAGTTCATGTCATTTCCTGCTATTTTTTTCATGTTAGTAAACACTACTGGCTATATAGAATAGCTACTATCACATTTAAAATAAACTTCCTATGGATCTGTACACAAAAATAATAGCAGAGAGTCAGGAAATTATGAGAGTCTCCTGCAAGATACCCTGTAAACAAAGATTCTGTAAATACTACTTGGTGTGCACCGTTGCAGACCATCAGATGATACCTTCTCCATCAGATCTTTTGCATCCAAGCTAACTGTACTGAGTGCAAGAGTTAGTGTGACACACACACATACATACTGTGTTTCCTTCCTGAAATTTAGAAAATGCTGTGGTGTTAGTAAAACACTCTTCAATTAACTGATACTATGAAAGAGCAATACTGACATTCCAGAGCGATTACAGAAATACATTTTTTTGTATTCAGTTAGTTTTAATCCTGAACTATGTGTTCATGTATATAAGCTTTGCTGAATTAAGAGACTAACCTGACCCATTTAGTAATTACACTTAAAAGATTGCCCTATGTTTCCATGTAGTGTACTTTAAGCATGCAATTGCCTGATTATCTGAGTCATTTGGTATACTGATGATTCTAAATTCTGCTGCCTCTGCTCAGCAATTTCCTATTGACAGCTCTACACCTCGAGCTACTCCCACTAGCCCATTTAATAGCCAAGAAAGGCTGCTGCATATCATGAAATGGTTTGGGCTGGAAGAGACCCTAAAGGTCATCTAGTTCCAACCCCCTTGCCATGGGAAGGGACATCTTCCACTAGACCAAGTTGCTCAGAGCTCCATCCACCCTGGTCTTGAACACCTCCAGAGATGAGACATCCACCACTTTTCTGGGAAACCTGAGGTAGTCTCTCACCACCTTCACAGTAAAGAATTTTTTCCTAATATCTAATCTACATCTGCTCTCTTTCAGTTTGAAGCCATTTCCCCTTGTCCTGTCACTACATGCCCTGTCAGCAAATGAGACAGAGTTCCAGCATGTAGCAAACTCTAAATATTTTCAAAAGTGAAATTAATTATTTCCTGTTGTTTTTTGTTTTGTTTTTTCCTTTTTCAGTAAAGAAGTAAGAACAAGAAAAATTACAGACTTTTTCTATGTTCTTCATAAGTGGTAATTCATAAAGTAAATAAACTAAATTACTTGACAGTACTTGATTGCAAGATGGCAACTGTATTTCAGGTGTATAACTGAAACTCTTTGTACCAGCAGATCTGCATTTAACCAACAACAAATATATGCATAAGAATTGCTAGAGTAGAGTGAACACCCAGTGGAATTGGGAGAACTGAGAAGGAAAACTGCGCTACATTCTCCTGGTTTAATTTTTCCAGTATTGTGTTTTATTTACTTGCTATTTGTGTTTAATTGTTCAGGACTGTACTTTAGCATTTGTATTTGGGTGAGTTTTAAATCATATTTTAATTAATACCCTGCAAAAAACACACATGAAAATACAGCAGTGTAAGGGGAGGAGTGGGAAAAGAAGTTAACACCTGGTTTCCTAAATATTCTCCTCCCAGGTTTCTCCCTCTTTCCAAAGATACAGAAAGTAAAACTCACTTCTTGCTTTCATGAAGCAAGATCAAACTGCAAACATAATCTTCCAAATAGTGCTGCTATTTGGCTCAAGACACAGCTGTAACATTCAGTTGTCATTACAGTCATTTCAATATCTATTTTATTGTAAAACTCAAAGTGAAACCTTAAAGTAGTAATTAGTTAAACCTGAAAGTTCCCCATGAATTTAACTTTTCATGTACTTAGTTCTCTCTGTCTTACTTTAAATGGAACCAGGCTTATCTTAATGATGGAGGATTTAAATAGGCGACCCATGTGAACATCAGCTATGCTTTCAGAAAGGTGCCAAAATGGTGCTACTTACGCCAAGTGCGAAATTGGTGAACCTCTGCATTGACTTGACTGACAGTCAGTGCTATGAAGACAGTATTAACTGGAACATGCACCAGAAAGTGATAACAAATGGATTTCTGATACTGAAAAGGATACATCTAATTCACTCTGCAAGGAGAAGAGATAGACAGCCATTAGTTACAGTTTGATCTCTTATCTCAGATGACCTCATCTCATAATCATTAAACATTACACATCCCTTCAAAGGATAAAGAAAGTCTTCAAAATAATGATTTTAAAATTTTTAAATTTTTTTTTAAAATTTAGATTTTTAAAATTTTAGAGTGATTCAGATTTCTGTTCTGGACTGGACAATTACATGCTCTTTCCTGCAACACTGCTTTGCTTTACATGTGTTACCTGTCTCTGTAATCAAAGCTAATGTTTTACTTAGAAAAAAACATTGAGGTCACCCACAAGTAACAATTTGAATATAGGCAGTGCCATCTGAGTGAGTGGGTGGAAAACCAGCATCTCTAATCATGGCAGTTCCAGCCCTATATTCTCTCTTCCTCCTTCTGCAAAACCAGGATGTTAATGCCAAGTTTACACAGTTAAAGTTGTGGCTGCAGATCATTTCAACAGCAAAAGCTAGACACTGTATATACCCATGGCTGTGGCAGTGGCTGCATATATTAGGAAATGCAAGGCAACTCCAAGCTTTGGACCCTTAGCACTTCTAAGTATTCTCCAGCTCCAGCAACACAATTCTTCATGTAGTCATAATTTCCCTTCTATTTTTGGATTTAACCCAAGCAGTATTACTCATTTAACCAAAATGTCTGAGTTAGAAGCCCTCGTGGTCTCTCTGCAGTCAGCAGAAGAGATGGGATCATCACCAGTTGACTCGGCACACTCGAGGCGTGACTCACTTTCTCGAGATACTCATCGGTCTCCACTGCCAGTAATGGGAGCTCAGGATGACCAGATTTCTAACTTAGGTGCCTCAGTTAAATACCTAAACTTAGAAACAATTAATCACAGCCTTAGAACTTAAGATCTTGCACAGTTGGGTGGAGATTCCCCAGTCTCGACTAAAAGAGCGAATCTTTACCTGCTACCTAGAGAATTTAGTTTGATAACGTGGTTTTCATTCATGGTCTAAACCTGGTTTTAAGGCAGAGTAAAGCTGCTAAGGTTTTAACTGGTAAAATTGCTACTACTTCTGTGGTCTAAAGGTGATCTAAACTGGACTACTTCTAGTCTACAGGCCTCTGCTGAGTGACTCTGCCATTCTTCAATTAGAAGTTTTTAATGCATCACAAAAATTGCATTTTAAGGGCCTGATCAGTTTAAGTTTTCTCAGCATTAAAAAGTAGTTGGAGACATTGGAATTCTGAACAGTATGCAGATTTTTTCCTGGGTAGCCATATAAAAGTGAAGGGGACTCAGAATTACATCTCACAAGCAACTCTGCAAGCTTTCCCCCTAATTCCATTAATGTTTGTTCTCATATCTGAATTCAAGCTCTGTAAACTCCATTAGATAAAAATAGAGTACGTGAGAATGTTTAAAGCTCTCAAGTCTAAAAATAATAGATGACAAAATGTCCTTCTAGAGTGGGACAGATGTTCTCTCCTTTCCCAGAGTTCTGTCTCTGTTGCCATCATCATAATTTGGGATTCTGCTAAAATTCTGCAAATCCTAAACATTAATCTGTGAAAGTACAGATTTATACTTTCTTGCTCCATGGTTACTGCCAGAAATCCCAGCTAGAATTACAGCCCTTGTCTTAGTGCTCTGCCATTTATCGTGTTATATGATACTAAAACCAGAACCACCAAATGGCATGATATTTCTTTTACCACCCCCCTTTTAGGTTCCTCTAGTCTCAAACCTGAAATGCTATGGAAAATAAAAAAAAACCCTCTGGTATGATGAACGCAGCAAATTTCTAACAGCTATCAGTAGCTGGGTTATATGTGTGGTCAAAGGATTATATACTACATTTATATGCATAAGAACTACATCTATTTTTGCTCTGCTTTAATTGAATAAAACTTCAGAGGTGGTTGGCAACCATTAGCTCAATCAGACAAATAAGATGTGACTAAATTTTATTGTACATTCCTGTGCTGCCAAGATCTAATTCCATTCCTGGTTATCACTGCTTAGGTTGGGACTACAATCAACAATTTTAAGAGAAATTCTGAACTCAGTGCAGCCAGAAAGTGATATACTTAGTACCAGCAGTTTCAATGGGCTGGGGCGACGTCAGTTGAGATAACAGCCTAAAAGATTTGCCAAGCATCTGAACAGTGAAGGCTGCAGATGACTTTTTCGAGCGTGTCCTTGAATTCACAGAGGGAGCTCTGCCATGCCTGCTATGGTAGTGGAACTGGGAAAGCAGTTACAGACCCTGCATACTGATATCTTGCATGTACAGTTACCAATGTAATACCCTCAAATACATGGACTACAGAGAAAACTATCCAGTCCTCTTTTCTGAGAGGGATATCCAACACATTTCAGCAAAGGTTAACTGAAACTGTGCCGAAGTATGATTTCAGTCAAATTTTTTTTTGTAACAAGATTATTACAAACCCTATATTAAATAGCAAATGTTCTAACCAGAATTACAATGCTGCATTTTCAAACTTTTTAAAAACAAGCAAGCAAAAAAATCTCCCACCAAAAGGAACAGTGTCATTTTAAGTGGAGCCATGTCTGATGTTGAATCCTTAACAAAATTACTATCTCTGTAATAGCTGTTTTATCAGATATCCACTGTTGCCTGACAACAATATGAAGAGTACAAGTACAGACTGGTTTTTGAGGTTTCTTTTGCTGCATCCCTCTGATCTTGTTCAGTGAGAGTGATGTCAGTTTTCTGCTTCGTGCTTACACCATCTTAATTATGAATGAAGTTCATTTGGGGAATGTAATGCTAAAAACTGTGTAAGAACGGCAAAGTAAAACCTCTTTATTTCTTTAAAACATACAAAATGCCCATGGCTAATTTAAGAGTACATCACCCAAAGAAACCCCATAAACCCATGCTTTTCTAACAGATTTATTTCTGGTATTCCTTGTCTGATGATTTATAACCAAGGTATACTTTTACTTCTCTGAAAAATCAACTCATACTGCCTTTCCCCACAGTGATAATATTTATCAAAATTCTAAAATAGTAAATATTTTTCTCCTTTGATTTATTCTCTGAAATGACACTTTCACCAAAGTTTTGAAAGAGAAAAAATGTTTCATAACAGATTCAGTGTCTCACTCACCACTCTGCTGAAGTATTTGTCCAAAACTTCCACAAAATTATGAATTAGTTCATATACTGCCATCTCATTCTGAAATTAAAACCAACTGAGTATTAAATTGATAGCTAGAAACTGTACTAGCATCCTTTGTGTTAATTCAGTTTGTGGTGAAAGAAAAGCCACTAGACAATAGAGTGAGCCCTCTGCTCAGGCCGTGCGGTTCCCCAGCCGAGGTGCTGAGAGCCGGGCAGTGCTCAGGGCAGAAGCTCCAGGCTGGCCACACGGAGCAGCTCTGCAGCAGCCCATGGATTCTCCCACCCGGGTGCTGCCATCCCACTGCATCCTCTGTTCCACCATGCCCAGCTCAGCTCTGTGGGCACACATGGCTAACTAGGTTAAGCTTACCCCTGCTGAAGTCACACCAGCCAGCTGTAGCACAGAGCCAGCCTCTGCTGGGCCATTTCTGCAGCAAAGGCAGAATAATTTGTCCCAAATTGCCTGCCATGATAACCCTGACTTGAAGATGCTATGGTAGGCAGCAGCTACCTTCCACACCACTTGGTTAAGGTCTCCAACAGTAAGTGCTGAATTAATTTCTGAGAACCAGGAATCAGTGCAAACACTAAGGCCTCCCAAGTGCAACTTGAACAAATGAAATAACAGTACTGGTCAACTTTCAGATACCTTTCTTTTTTTCCCTTTTTGAAGAGCAAAATAAATTGGCATCTTTGTAGCTGACAGTATAAGAACTTTTTCTTTGGCCAAAGCCATTAAAAACAGCGAGAAGTCACCACAGATGAGACAGCTGACCTGGCTGTAATGCCATGTGTTGAGAAACCCCACTTCACATAAATTTGTGCAGAATCAGTACAAGGCTCAGGAAGATTACATCATGGTAACAGTTCATTCTACTGCTAAAGACCAAAGTCAAACATTGCACACTTGCTTTTATACCTCTCTTACTTAACAGAAATAAAAATGGGGGGGGAGGGGTTTTGTTTGTCTGGCTTGGTTTTCTAAAATTTTTTTTACAATGATTCCTTGAAATTCTCTAGTTGCTACTGAAAAATTCCATACTGGATGAAGACTTGAGCTCTAGCCTGTGATGATCACTATAAAAGTTCATTGCAGGAGGGTATATAATTTCTTACCTCTGTCTGGTCGATGCCAACAACTATGAAAAGAGCTGCATACTGTCGGTACACCAGCTTGAAGTCCTTATACTCAATGAAAGAGCACTAGGCAGAAGCAAAATGAGTCAAATATAGCAGCTGCTATTTAAGCATACAACAGTATAAAGCACATTGCTCAAAGGGCCTGAGCTTTCAGGTTCCTAAGACCCACAGAGAACATGGATTTCCCAAGATTCATCAATTTTAACTTGAAAGAAATTTAGTACGGTAACTGTTACACCACACTTTTCATCTGCTGGCAGAAAACATGCCACCACTTTTTAAATGGAAAAACTGAAACATGCAGAGCTGAAGTGACTTGTTTGGGGTTATAAAGGCACCCGATACTTCCCCATAATTTTCATTTGCAAGCCGTTTCAAAAAGAGACCTAAGGGTAATTTTCCTATTTTAAACATTCTCAATTTTTAATGTAAAAATTAAGAATATTAGACTTCCAGACCCAGCGGGGAATTAGCATGTCTTTCCCAAGAGGCGGGAGCCAGGAGGTGGCGCCGTTTCACGCCGCTGGAGGAGATGCCGCCGCCTTTTCTCCGGGTCATTTCTCGCTCGGTGCCCGAAATGGCAGCGGCAGCGCCGGCAGCTCCTGCGCCGGAGCCTGCGCTCGGAAATGCCTCCGCAGGAGCAGCACAAAGAGCTTCATTTCTTCAGCCACTGTCAAAACTGCCAACTAAGGGACTTTATAAGAACTGCTATTTTTATTGACGTTTTCTAGAATGGAGTATGTGAGGAGTGCTGTGCAAGAACCCACAACATTAATGAAAAGTAAAGAAGCTGACTTCAGGACACAAACCAAAAAACTTCATTCACTGTCCAAGTCACATATTTCTCCTCTAATTCAAGTCAATGTGCAAAAGTTTGGTGCTTTTCTTAAAGAACCAAAGGTTCAATTAAGTGAGCCATGAAAATCTCAACTTTCATCCAAAAAATTTTCCAACTTCCAGGTTTTCTGACTTTCTTGCAGAACACGTGAATACTTTTTTTTAATAAAGAAGTCTAATTCAGAGGCCTAAAATTTTTTATTTCCAAACCCACCTGTGCTTTAGATAGTATTTTCATAATTTGGAATCCTTTACCTAAGTTTAAACTCGGAGCTGTCAGTACTCTGCCTTCTACCTTCTGGCAAAACAACAGTAATACCTCTCCATCCATCTCTACCAGACAAGCAATACAAGGTTAAAATGAGTTTTTCCTGGACTTCTGAGCTTCTTCAAACAAACAAGACGAATCTTCATGACAGTGATACACACGACTCCAAAACCTCTGTAAGCCTCAGAAAAACGTATTTATTCAATACGGAATAACAGTTCAACCGACTGAACCCATAATCTGGAAACTTAATCTTTTTTATCATGCATACAAATGAAATAATGACCTGCAATGGACATTGATAGGTTTCAGAATTATCAATAGGAAAGGTGTGAGATGTGGATAAAATAAAATCTACGAAACTTACCTCATCCTTTGAACGGGAGAGACAGTTTTTGATTACTTCAGCTTCCAGCATTGTCCGTTTATTAATTTCTACATGCTCATAATACCTGGACAGTCTTGTTTGACCTTGTTTGTTAACCATAAGAAAAAATTTTATCATTTCTTTTTTGTTGATTTCAGTGGCAGATTTCAATTTTGGGTGCAGGAATCAAGAAGAGTATTTCTGGGAGGGGGGAAAAAAAAAGAGTTGCAGTACATGGGAGTAAAGACTTCCTGAAAGCTATCCACCCCAGGTATGCATATATTTATGACTGAGTTCATTGCCAAAACATAGAACATTGATAAAAAATCTTGAAGCTTTTGCACACATGCCATGGAAAAACTCCCTTTTTTCCGCACATAACTATTCACAAACTATCTAATAAATAACAGCTTTCACATTTGAAATTTTCACATTTCAATCAAAATAATTTCTTGATAGGATTTGGGAAATTGGAGGAGTAAACAGTTACTTCTTCATAACCATAAATCTACTCACCATTATTCTTCCTGCATGCTAACTGGTTTGAGAACATCAGGAATTTGCCCAATACCAAACTACACTAATACAGCTCCTAAGAGCAAAATTTGCCTATAAGCACTTTTTTCCCTCCGACTTATATGTAACAATTACATTCATACCACTGTTATATCAAATTTAATGGAGAGATGACAAAGGGAAATGCATGGGCCACAACACATGACCGTTTCTTTAATGCAGAGTGAGAGACTCCTAAATATTTGGGTATCTGCAGTATCAACACACATCTTGAGCTGGACCAGGAGCTACTGAAATTGGTCTTCTGTCTGATTTCTCACACTCATGCAAAACGTAAATTCTGCACTTAATGAAAATGAAGTGTGGGTCTTCAGTAGTTAAGGAGAAATCTGTTCACATTAATTACTCAAAAGAGCTTTATCTCAATATAAATAAATATTATTTCACCCAACACCTCTGAAATACAGCTGTAGAATATAAAGATACTACATGCAATGTACAGTGAAAAAGGGCATTAAAAGGAGCACAGCATATATCAGAATGTGCTTGCTAAACAGTTGACATCTCTGATGTTTTGAAAAGCATGAAAATAGGGTAAGCTGCAGATGTAATTTTTTGAAATAGAAGTTCTGGGTTATTTTCTTTAGTGCCTGAAAACAATCACTGTTATGTTTTCCACCTGACTCTCTATTTGCATCCCAGATTTATTGGTCCAAACACTCTTGAGGTTTGTGCACTGGAAATACTGCAACTACTGCAAAAGTTTTTCCTTTTATTCCAGTTCTGAAGAGTTGGTCCTTACCTGGTGCACCTAAGGTCTCACAGCTTCTGTGAAAAAGTCTAAACAGAAAAAACCAATCAGGAATCCACAAAACAATGTGTAGCTCTGAGTAAAAACAGTGTATCTTAATGCAGAAAAGCAAAAGGGAAAAAAATACAAGGCAAGCTGCACAGGTGCTGCATCATATTATTAGCAACTTATTTAAGCTGGCTATATACCATCCATGGGTGACAAATCTTTCATGACAGTGATGCAAAAAGTCCCAATATATTGTGCTGACATTAATTATTGCTTACTTCTGATTCACAGTGGTCATTGTCTTCTGAAAGAAAAGCCACCTCTTTTACCATCACTTGGATCTCAAGAAAGCGACCCTCTTTTTCTCAGTGTAGTGTGGTTTACACCATTTACGAAGAAGTTTAGATTTCGGTATGTAATTTCAAATGTATTTTTACTCATTTGACTTGATACTGAGAATTCATTCTTAGTTGAGTGACATGTAGTTAGTTCAGGATCAGTCCTCAGGACAACAGAATCTGTTTGGAATCATGACAGTCTCAGAGCTTTCTCACCTCCTCCAGGCACGCGAAGTCTTTTCAGGAACGCACTTCTGTTGCGTCACTCCGACGGAAGAGTCGTGGATGCTGGTCAGTGCTGCTGCCGTGGGGCACGCGGCTTGGGCACTGCACCCAGGGCTTCTGAATCAGCACAAGTTTGTCTCTGAGAAAGAATGAACCAGGTCATTAACATAAAAAAGGACCCAGACAGAAATGTATGACGGGATCTTCACTGTTGGATGGCAAGCAGGCTGACATTGATGACTAAATGGGAGACTACCATCTATACAATTTTTGCCGTGTTGAGTATGTGGCTCTTTTTTTCCCCCCACATTCTATTTTGAGTTGCTGCCTGAAGTTAGAGTTGCAGTAAGGTGTCTTAATATTTTTAAGCATAAAGTTGAAATAGTAAAATGACATAGTCAGTGTTTGATATAAACCTTCCAGGAAGGACAAGAATGAACAACTCCTTCCAGCTCAGAATGAGGCCCCCTAGCAAGGGCCAGCCTCATGACACAAGGAACCGGAAACTTTAAAGCTACTTAAGAAGGAGCTGTGGCATGAAAGAGAAACAATCAAATAAATGCTGCCCATTGTTTTAAGCAAGCTCAGACACAGGAGACCAACTGCAAAAGACGTTTGTCCATGCTAAACAGATAATAACAGCGGCGTAGACAGCTTTTCTTTTTTCATCTGAGTTTTACACTTCATCTTTGTGTTTGGCACTGCTGAAACAAGAATTCATGGTTCTCTGTTCTGATCCAAGCTATTTTAATAATTTAGTCATAAATGGTACCAAGGGCTTGAGAACAGGACAGGAAGAACAGTACAACTACCAGGAGCACTAACAGAGTTGCTGTACTTTGAATTACTGTTAAGCAGTATGTAACAGCAAAACATACAACAAATTAATACGTATGATCCTATTGCAGGATTGGCCCCTAATCCTAATCATTCCTTTATTAACCTAATCTTTGTATACGGTTAATCCCTTTCTGATGTTATGACTATTTTATCTGCATGTATCCTTATGAATGGCCTGGATTGTTTTACAGTTGAAAATATTTAGATCAGATTGGTTTTTTTTCAAATCTGCACAAATGCTCTTATCCAGAATAGATTGAAAAAAAAATAAAAATATGTTGCAACAGAGGTAGAACCATAGTAGCACTCAAAAGTGTTATCTGTAATTTATGAGACAATTATTGTTCATAGGATTGGAAAACATAATCAACAGGTAATCAATATGTAAGAAAGAGGTCCACTATTTTGGTAGCCATTTCTGTATTTTCCCACCAGCCCCAAAGATAACTTTCAAAATTTTAACCAAAAATTTTGTTCATATAAAGGGCAGCATGAGCACACAGTTTTGTGCAGAAAAATTGGAATAAATTAACGAGTTCAAATAATAGTTTTGTAAAAATTTACAAAAAGCATGCAAGCACAGCTGACTTTGAGAATAATGCTAGTGTTAAAAATATCTTAAGGGGTTTCTTTATTTCCTTTAGAACTAATTCTGAAAAAAATCACTTGTAGTAATAAAAGCTATTGCTTGCACAATTTAGGCAAAAAAGGGAAATGACTGAGTTTTGTTTCTAACAAACAAAATTTACTTCCCTTTTCATCTTGGCTTTCAGATAGAGAAAACATGTTAAAATGAGTTTTGCATATATAGGATGTAAAGAAACCTGTGAAGTATAATAAACAAAAAGCATATCTGTGCATGTTGATGGGTAAAGAAACCCTATTCCTTCAAGTTCTTTGTATTTGAGAAGCTGCTTTTTATGATCAATAATCAGTACTCTACTTACAAAGCCAGCTACATTTCTTCTGACACAACTCTTATGTGCTTTTCTGAGCATTCTCACGCACATGTCTGCGTGTATCCATGCACATACACATGGATTACGATGCTTTTATGCATGCAGAATCAAATGGTTCAAGGGAACTGGTGACAAGATGCAAGCCTTTCATATCTCTGCCATTATTTTGCTCATTTTAGTAATGAAAAGACATTACTATCTGAAGGCTGTTTGTCAGAAATGAATAGGCTCTCTCATTCCAGGTCACTGGACAACTATCTGCATCACAAATGCGCTTAGGAACCGAAGACTGGAAGAGACTATCGAGGTCCTGATGGACTGTCAAGTCCAACTCTCTCCATCCCAGTCAACCACGCCTCAGGAATTTTGTCCAGAACAGCCTATGGTATATGCTTCCTGCACGTCTTGCATACCCAATCTACAAAACACCTATGAAACTCTATCATTGAATGAAGACTCCTTAAAAAACAAAAACCTCAGAAGGTATCGCTTGGGGAAGATGTAAAATGTCTGGAAACTGCAAACTTTCCTTCAAAAGAAATTACCTTCTGGAGTGACTAAGTAGCACTCTCCTTTACTTCCCTTACAAAATCATCTTCTGTAAGGATAATTTGGCCTGCATACAGGTGACATACAGTTTATCTACTGTGATTTAAATATGAGCTGTTACAGTGTGTTAGATCTCACCCTCATTACAGTATCTCTTGCAGATAAATATCTATGAGAGAAAACTCATATTGTGATTGGTCTGTGTGACTCACACTGCCAGGCTGACATGGTTCAGGAGCTGCTTCCAGGACATGTCAGCTCTGCAGGCTGCATAACCACATGAGACACCTCAAAGTAACCAGTCCCTGTTTGAGTGACACTCCTTTTCAGATAACAGCTGAGACCTCACAGAGAGGCAAAGCCTGCAATACCTGTTCTGCAGTTTAAAAGATCTTAAGTCTCTGAGGCCAATCCAGCTGATTCTACATGCAGTAATATAAAGCATATTTTAAATATAATTTTAGTTACTCCTCTGGTATAGATACAAGCACTGAATTTAGTTTGTCACAGATTTCACCAATATTTATACATAATCTGACACATAAATTATAAAAAAAGAAACACAACCTAAGTTTGAATTGTACTTGCAGTACAGCTGTAATTCAAATTAGACGTGTCTCTCAAACTAAAACACTCCAGTCAATGTCTACAGATTTAGAAGTATTTTAGTTATTACACTCTAAGAAAGGTCTGCAACATTCTAGGGCTCTCAGCTAGAATGTAAGAGATAAAATCTCGCAAAGAAGAAATGGCATGACTTCATACCTACAGAACTGCTTCACCAAGAATTAAAAATAAATGTTACATAGAACTACAGGCAAATAGTGTACTGCACTGTCCAACTCTAAACAAGTTGATTTTCTGGATGCAGAGATCTAATGGCACTTTATGTGTGTATGAAATGTAGAATCATAGAATATTCTGAGTTAGAAGGGACCCACAAAGATCATTGAGTCCAGCTCCTGGCCCTGCACAGAAAATCCCAAGAGTCACATCCTGTGCCTGAGAGTATTTTCCAAACGCTTCTTGAACTCTGTCACTCGCTCAGCTTAGCGCTGTGACCACTTCCCTGGGAAGCCTGCTCCAGTGCCCAACCACCCTCTGGGTAAAGAACCTTTTCCTGATATCCCGCCTAAGCCTCCCCTGGCACAGCTTCAGGCCATTCCCTCGGGTCCCTCATGTCCTGTCACTGGTCACCACAGAGAAGAGATCAGTGCCTGCCCCTTCTCTTCCCCTCAAGCGGAAATTGTTGACTGCAGTGAGGTCTCCCCGCAGTCTCCTCCAGGCTGAACAGACCAAGTGACCTCAGCCGCTCCCCATATGGCTTCCCCTCTGGGCCCTTCACCAAATGTAGAACAAAATGGGTTAAACTGGAATTAAAACATTAATGAAAATTTTAAAATGGTTAAATGATCGAGGCATGAAGCACAAGCAGGTGTAGCACAGGAACAAGTATTTTTTATATTTTGTTTATTGAGCTTCCTATAGATTTATTGCACAAAACTATGTAGCAAATGAAGACCATACACATAATCAGAACCCTTGGTCTTCCTACTTTTTGTTCTGTGTTCAAGGCTTTAATAAAACCACATACAATTTTAAATTTAGAAGTAATTTTTGTATTCTAGTTGATTACTGTGCTCATAACAATTCATCAAAAAGATGAAACAAGTATGTCTGTGTGGCTGCAAAATAAAACACTGTGTTCAATTTCTGGGCAGGGATTTTTTTAAAAAGCAACCTTAATTATCTAGGGAAGTCAAGGGAGGAAGGAAAGAGTAAAAAAGTTTTCCTCTGCTGTTGTCAAAATGCTGGCTAAACATAGTAACGGAATTAAACTGCAATAACTCCCATATACTCAGGAATGAGGAATGTCCTGGACAATTGGAGCTAAACAAAAGGTTAAACTGGTTATGAGCTAAGTCTCAGTTTTTAATAATGATTAGGTACTATCAGTAGACAATGAAAAGAAATCAGCTGAGGTGGAAAGGAGCTGGATTTAGATTGCCTAATCGGTATGGAATCAGGAAGAATGTACAATGACATTTTAGCAGGAAATGATTTAATGGAGAAGAAAGGAAGAACTGGATGAACTAACTGAAGCATCAATACACACCTAAGGAGCAATTAGTAAAGAAAGGAAACACCAATAGTGAGACAAACAGTATTTTTTCCCAGTAATTAACAGAATTCCAGGTCTGTCAAGAACGGACCTTTTTTAGGAAACTATCCAAGCAGTGAATGAGCACAGCATGTAAAAATTTTGAAAGGCAAAACCAAACACCTAGGTTACTTAAAATGAGTGACCCATGGATCATTTGAAATAGGATGTGATTATAACTTTTAAGTATTACATTTCAGAGTACTATTTTGCAACCGAGGTAATTTCACCATATTCAAACTACAGCCTCAAACACTGCACTGCTATCACTGATAAAACTGAGCCAGATAAAATAGACCAGTACTTTCTTGCAAAACCGTCCTCAGGTGGAAAAGTGTTTTGAATAGCGAACATGGTGCACTCTTCCTCCCCAAGGGGGGAATACATTACACACATCGCAACCGAGGTATCATGAAGATGACCAGAGATTAGCCAGTCTTTAGAAACGTACCATAAATTTAATGCATCTATCCTAAACCACCTCCTTGTAGGGCAAACACAGCGCACCATTAAACCGCGCAGAGTCTCAAAAACTGAAGTGTTTGACCCGCGGTGCGCGGGCCGCGCGCCGCTTTAGGACGCAGGCCCCGGCCTGGCCGCATCCCCGCCGACTCTTCCCAGGGCGTTCGGCATTCCCGAACCGCGGGGCGAACCGAGCCTCGCCCCACTCCCGACTGCCACCCGGGGCGGACGGGAACCGCCCGGC
>VZTG01004479.1:782144-962524 GCA_013397845.1 Melanocharis versteri
GCTCCCGCAGCACAATGACTCCGGGGCTCCTCGGCCCCGTGCTGGTTACCGACGGCAGGAGCCTCCGGGCCTGGCGGGGAGGACTGGCGCCTCCCTGGAGCTCAGCGAGCTCTGGCTTTGGAGGGAAAAGACGGAGTTAGGAGGAGGCAGGAGTGCCTGCCTCCCGAGCAAGGGCAGGACGTGGAAAAGGAGTTCAGGTAGATCTTAAGTAAAAGGCTTAGCCAAGCATGCGATTTGAGATAGGTCGAATGTGTTGTCTCTTTCTTTCGGACTCGCTTCTTTGTAGATTTCGTATCGGAGAAGAGAGAGGAATCGATAAGTCTGCAGCGTGGTCATTTCAGTATACAAAAAAATACCATCTTCGTCTTGGGAACGGAGATTGAATAACTTCTCATGATAAAGAACAAGTGTTGGAGTTGCGATATACATTTCTTGCTACTAATGTTTCCTTTTAATAATAGGATAGTTTTGCTAATTATTTTTGTGAGTACAAATGAAATCATGCATAGGCTATTTCAAGTTTATGAACAGATTACAAAATCCGCTGAATGTGAGGTATCCCCATAGGAGCCATTATAGGACAAAAATGTACATAATAACAATGTAAAAAAATGTTAGCAGACTTTATTGTTTCCAAATAATTTTTTGGTGATTTTTGTACTGAGTGAATGTTTATGGTCTTGAAGTAGCTTTCTGTCAAATTGCACTGCAACAGCAGCCAATATTTGCAAGGCATTTACTTTCGGATTTCAGAACCAAGAAGTATACCTGAGCCTGGGCAATTCTTTAGGAACTTCTTGGCTTTAAATAAGCATGTAATTTGCACTATTTTTGTTACAACTGCAATTAAGAAAGGATTAAAACAAACCCAAAACCACCAAGGGAAACAAATGAAGAGGTTTCACTGTTTCCTTCTCTCACTGCTAGTCTTACCATTTTAAACCTCGTGGAATGGCTGGGTTTAAAATCTGTGGTGGACATGGGTGGGTTTTTTTAGTGGAGAGCAATTGACTGTTTCTCCTGTTTTCTCTAGCATCTTAGTGATATAGCATTATGTTTATAAATAAGTTGCTTAGTGCTGTTCATTACCAAACAAAACCATCTTGAAATATTTGTTTTAGGTATGGGCTTGTTACCTTAAAACGAGGTACTGCTGTGCCCTAATGAAGAGCAATTCGGAGACTTGCGAAGTTGTGTCTGACTGATAAAGAGCTTCTCTGAACTCACGTGGCCTCTAGACTCCCTGATGCACTCCAGCCAACTCAGCTGCTTTTTGTTTGTGGTTGCTGTTTGTTGTCCATGGCCAGACTGTTTCAGTGGCGTGTCTGTGGGGGTATGGCAGCAGTTGTGACCCTGACTATGTGTGTTGATTCACATATGTGTGCATATGTCATGGGGCTGAGACAGCAGAGTTGCTGTGCAGTACCTATGCACGAGCATGTTTTGGGTTGGCTTTTTTATAACTTTGGAAGCCCAGGATAGAAGTTAGGTTGAAACCCAGAAGTCTGGGTTGAAAGGAAAGCAGTAATTCCATGGCATGGCAGTAGATAATTTATATGGAAGTGAGTGTTGGATAATTTAGCTGCAACTCTCCTGGTGCAGGCAATTTCATTCTTAATTCTTCATTCTTTGAAGATGACAGTAAACTCTATTAACATTGCTTTTCAGTACTGGCAATGGCAAGTTCTTTATGACTTTGCTAACGATGCTTTTTAAAAAGTATGTGGAAAACCAAATGACTTAGCAATATATGTGATTTTATTTATGTGTTCTGAATCGAAGAATTTGTTATTCCAAAGAAGAAGATACTTTCTTATCTGTGGTATGAATTAGTGGGCCTCCTGTGTGGTTTATCCACTCACGCCCTTTCTTTACCTGTATAGTTCAAGTGACTGGAGGAATTGGCTCTTTGCATAGAGGGGTGATAGTGAAGGGAGAGAGAATCTGCAGTAACAGTTTATTCTTTCTGGGTTCTTGTAATGACTTTTTTTTTTTTTGTTCTACCTATGGGACACATTTTTATAAATAGATTGAAGTACGTGTTACTTCATTAGGTTGGGGTTTATGCCATGGCTCTGATGACTGACAGAGGGCCTCAAGCCTTTTGAATCTGAAGCCTTGTACTGGTGGACTTAGCTCTACATTTACATCAGACTTTGAATCTAAAATGTTAATAGTTCTATGCTGTCTTTCCAACTCCTCAAGTGCGTGCTGTTCTGCTTGTGTGCAGAAGTGAAGCAGCGTAATCATTAGACAAATCGGTGTGTGCAAACCATTATCAAGTACAGAAATGTCAAATATCAGGAGTGCAGTACTTGAAACATAGTACACTTCCTTCCTTTCACTTGGTATACTGGCTGCTGCAGTGACTTCTTAAGCGTTCACTGGTTGCTGTGTTGAAAATAAGGTATCTGGCCTTGTATAGTGTCATGTTCAAGTAATGCACATGATCTGTTCACTATTTAGTGAACTAAAAGATTTTCACTGTAGCAATGTAACTTTGATCTGCCAATCTAATGACCTTGATGTTGGTCAATAATGACCAGCTGTTATGCTGAGATAAATGGTCTTTTCTAAGACATTTATGCACTTTAGAGGAGTTACAGCAAGTCCATATTGAGTGTTAAGTATTTGTTAGAAGTAACTGTTTGTTCAAGGTGGTAAGTGGCTCCATAGTATCTTAAAAGAAAAAAACTCGGAAGGGAAAACCCTAGAGATGCACTACAGAAACTCTTAAGGAAGATAAAGTTGTATCAAAAAGGTGTATCGTAGGAAAACTTGCAACTTTGTGGGGGAAAATTAGGAGATGCACTATCTTACGGGGCTTGGAGGCTGATAATGCCTGTCTGGAATAAAAGTCTCAATTGTGCAGTTTATTCAGGTTTTCTGAACTAGATAAAAACCAGATTGAATATTCTCTGATACTTCAGAATCACAAAAGAATGTGTTGTGAGAAAATTTCCAGTAGATGCTACTTCCAAATGCTTTAATGAATAGGAAGAATAATTGAGAAACATAAACACTCAGAACAAAATGTATGCAATTTTGGTTTAAACATTATACAGCCTCTCAAGTAACTTGCATGTGCTTAAAGATTACTATGATTGTTAATACATTTTCTGTCCTGTAAAATGACATCTTTGGTGGTGCACAACTGTAGTTCCTAGTTTATCTTATTTTACAGATGCTCTTTTCCCCAAATATTCAGAAGCATTATGGAAGCATGTTTTCTAGCATTTTCTAGCATTCTTTATTTAGGTGTTTAAAAACCCCAAACCACCAAAACCCATAGATTCCAGATTTTACTTGCATGCCTCCCTGTTTCCCTTTCTGCTGGGGGTGGCAGAGCAGACTCAATGGAGGAATTTTATACAGGATGTTCTTTAAAAAAGAAATATATCTTCAGATAACATATGTTAAAGTGTTGATATCATGAACAAAATGAGACCGTGTTCGGAGTGTATATACAGTCATGCTGTATTTCAGCATTTCCAAAGTGTAGCAAGAATCAATTGCTAAAATATTTATCTGTATTTTCCTTGTTTTACTTTGTTGCAGGTTTGAAGGAGGGATGGGGATAATGTTGGGAATGTTTCTCTCTTAAACTTGGAGGAACAATTAATTCTTTTCATAACAGACTTTGCCTTGCTTTTGGCATGCAAATAATTTGTTTTGATGATAGATTGCAAATGGAAGTGGTTATGAGGGTTGTAGAATGGTCGTTAGTTTGTTGGCCACAATCTGTGTCTCAGCAACTAGGGAGCATACAGTAAAAATAAGTATTTTTCAAAAACCCTGGCTTTTCAGGAATCAGTGGCATTTTGTGCAGGGGACTGTTGTAAATGCTGACATCTTCTTGAGTCAGAAAGTGTTTGGATAAGTTCCTGGAAGAAAATTTCCTGTGGGTGTCTAAATTCAAAGATACTGTCTTTTTGATTTACTGAGTTTTGAAATGCTTTGTGAGGTCTATTCTCTTGTTTTTATACTAGTCCTGTGGCACTGCCTGTTAGGCCGTGGTTAGGAGTGACATGCTGAGGTTGGTGGTCTATTGGCCCAACCAGGCAAGCTGTTCTTAGATTCTCTTGAGCAATGAAGTGGCTTTGAAATGGAGTCACATAGCAGTTTGAGCTTGAAGGAACCTGAAAGATCATCTAGTTCTGACTTCTGTGCCATTGGCAGGAAAATGCTTTGATTTGATTGTTTGACAATATATTTAGTGCTGTTTTGATGCTGTTTCAATACTGTTTTTCTTAAAAAACAAACCCTGATTGATATCAGGGGCATTAATTGTGATATAATATGCAAGGTTAAGGCAGGAAATTCAGTTTCTGCTGTTGTGAAATGCACAGTGTATTTTAAGCACATGGTTGTTTATCAGTTGCATTCTAGATGAAGTTGGAAATACAATTAATTGATAAACTGCTATTTCATTGGGTCTTACAGGTGAATCTCTGTATTTATTATGAAATTAGCTTAACTAAATCTAAATCAATCCTTAAAAAACCCCAAGGGATACTTGATCAACACTGGCTGAGAATAAAATGAAGTAGGTTGTAAAAAGTTGGTCAGCATTCTTATTTGTGATACTTGTAAATGCCACGAGGTGTGTGGGTAATGCATGCTTCTGAACTGTCTAACTTCTGTTTGTGCAAACTGTTAAAGTGCTTGCTGTAGCAGCAGTGCAGAAGTACTTTGTGGTCCAAATAACTAATGTTTATTCACATAATAAAATATTTGAATATTTAATACCCTTTTATTTATAATGAAACCTTTTTCTGTATAAAATAACATACCTATAAGAAGTTAAAACCCAGAAGTTTCTGTTCATTAGTCATTTTTCTAAGGTAATGGTGAAAACAGCTACATATTTGGTAGAGTTAAGTCCCTTTTAACTTTAAAGCACTGAATTGAGAGTTCTGTGTATTTTGGGTAGAGGGCAATTAGACATAATCAAGGGTTTCCCTACTGTGGCTTCCATAGCTGTTTAGTCAACTGCATTAACAGGCACATCACCTCTGCTAGAACTTCAGATGCCTGTTTCCTGAAGGTTGAAAGTCCGTTCTCCCGTGTGTCTGGGTAAATCTTGTCTTCATAGCCTTCTTGGCAAGGCTTCCAAATTAAAATGTGCAGAGATGCTTCCTTTTTGTATATGGATATCCTCATTCTTCCAATTTTATTTTTGATCTAGATCTTTAATGTTTCTGTAAAATTTGCTTGCAGTATTCACGTCATGGAGGCAAAACAATAAAAGAGTGGAGGACATGTAGTTTCATTAAGCTCCATGTAAGAACAGGAACAGGAAATACCTGGATAGCTATGAGGTTTATGTACGGGATACTGGTCAGTGTAGTAGTTGTGTAACTTTTTCTGGAATATTGTTTCTAAATAATTCCCTTCCAGCAACACTTGGTAGAAAAGTGTTTTTTACTGTGTAATAATTGCCTTTTCATAAATGATTATTTGCAATAATAATAGTCTTATTTAGAATCAGTGCACAGAACTGTTATAACAGTTGCTCTGGTGAGGTTTTCTTTCATGCACGGTGTAGAAGTGTGTGGCAGATAAGTTATATAACACTTCCTGGTGAAGAATTACTTCTTTCTTTAAACACTGGGCATGCATTTTATTTCTAAGTTTCACTGCAATTACACCTTTGCATATTTAATAGCTCTTTGGGAAATCTCACTTCGGAGAATTTTTTGTGAGAGTTCAAGTGTCTGTGGGTATAACTATTTATTTCATGCTGAAAGTAGGTTTTGAGGTAGTGGTGGCTGTTCTTGATCCTTCTTGTCATTTAAAAAATTAGGAGAAAGTGATGATGGATTTATTTTTCCTAACTGATGAAGAGAGTGGCTAGGGAAGGTGGATCCTCCAGTGATTTGATGTATCTTCAGGACAAATGTATGACTCGCAAGAGCTTTGTTTCCCTATCTAATGGTTACTTTTTGTCACTCAGACTGTTCTTGAATTATCCTAAGCCCTGCTGAGCAGGATACTTAGTTAAATGATATCTTCTGCCTTCGTCAGTGCAACTCCAACAGGTATTAAGAGCCAATTATGAAGTTGCCTGTTCTTCAGGACCAGTCCCGAAGGTACAGCATAAATTGAAGCAGTCCATAGGTTTTTCTCCAGTATCTTCTACAGTATCCACTATAGTATCTTTATAAAAATGTCTGATTAGAGGTAGCCTGCTGTTGGCAGTTAAAGGTAAAAATACATTTTTATGATTCCAGAACAAATTCCGCTTAATGAGAGATGAAGTGCATTCTTAGGTAGGTTTGAAGTTATTGTGCATGCAGAAATACTGCATGTGTTGGCTGTAACATTCTGAAAAAAGTGTGCTTCTCTGAATGCTGATTGAAAAGATCCTGAAATAGAGAATGAGCTTCAGTAAGTCCAGATGCCTGAAGGTCTTTCTGATTATATATATATTCTTAAATGGGTTGATTGCTCTAAAATTTCTTCCAGTTGTTCACCTTGTTTTCTTTTCACCCAAAATATGGTCACTCCTTAACTGCTACCAAATTTGATGTTTGTGGTCCTACAATACTCCTAGAAGAAAAAAAACCAAAGAAAGTCCCTTGACTTTATGCCAGCGACCACTATAAGAAGCTGGAGAATGTTTGACTCAAGTTACTTAACTTGAAACTGTGGTGGTTTGCATTCTTTGAGGATGAGACCCCAGGGTGCAGAAACAAAATCCTGCAATACACCTTGAGACCCTGGGAAAATAAAAGATCCTGCTTTGGAAAACAGAACTCTCAGAAGAAAGTTCAAGCAGAGCATTTAAACAGGTGTACAAATTTTATAGCACCTATTCTGTTTCATATCTTTAGCAAGATTAGTACAGTTGTATTGGTACAAGGCAGGACTACTGGCTCTGTTATCTCCCTGGTGAAGTGGTGTAAATTAGACAGTGCTGGCAATGTTCTGTGCCAGGAAGCCAGATTAACATTTAGGAGGTGCAAAATACCTGCTCCTTGTCAACTTTCTGTCATGCCTCGCTGGAAATACTGCATTATACACTTTTATTTTAACTGTCTTACTCTTCCGTAACTTTCAATTCCGTGAACTTTATTATATTCAATTTTGTTATTGTCAGTGTTGCTGTTGCCTTAATGCAAAGCTCTCTACACTCTGTAAGATTCTATTCTTTTGTATGTATGTGTGTATATAAATACATATATATATATATATATTTATTTATTTATTTATATGTATGGCTTCTTACATTGAAACACTTTATTAGTTCTTGCTTTCTGTAGTCCCTTAGGAATGTGTGCTACTGACCTGCAGCTGATGAGCACTGACGTGAGTGTTTATCACTAGAACAGCCTAGGTCAGTTCAGATCTCTGTGTTCAGTTGCTCTGGGTTATACTTCCCTCTTTATTACTAAATAATAAACTGGTGTTCCTGGTTTTGGAAAGGAAGTGTACATTCTTGGGGATGTTTGCCACACTGCAATTCCTCCCTTCACTTTCCAACTCTATAGTGATTGTAAGAACCTGCCACACTACAAAGTATACAACTTCACTCTTATTTATGTGCTCTTGTACTACAAATACTAGTAATAGTAAAGAGAATGAGGTTAACGTTCTAATTTCTATTTAGTATTAGGTATCAAACGAAGCTCCTAATGTGGCACTTTGTCAAAAGTAGCTTCATGTTAATGGAATAATGTGCCAATATAGTGGTGCTGACAGTAAAGATATTTTTAATCCTACTAAATTCAAATACTGTCTTTTGGTGTATATATATATAATTAGTCTTATTGGTTGTAGTTGTGACTTTATTGGAAAGAAGTTTATTTTACTAGCAAAATGTATTCCCAAAAATGCCAAGAAGTTTAAAAGACTGTGTGTGAATCTTTTTAGACAGCGATGATCCAAGGTGTGTAACTACTTTTGGGCTTTGTTTCTAAGATGTTATTTGCAAGATTTATGCATTTAGGAGGAATGCAGAAAGTAGAGATGATGATGACAGAATGAGCAACTGCAACTGAGGATGAACTTGTGCTGAAATAGTCGTACTGAGTTGTTTTCTTCCATGACTTCTGTGAATCTCCTGCTAAAAGAAATTAATAAAACCCCTGAATAATACAGAAATTGGGAAGTGATTTCTGTCTTGTGATCTGTGCAGAACTGGCAGAATCAACATCGCAATATAATGTCCCGTTGTTTAGTAACAGTTTTGAAAAGAATGCTGAAAATTTGACATAAAACCAGTTTGAGGTCTGGAAATAACGTCTTGAAGACCGATCCATTTAGAGTTGTCTTCTTGCTAAATCAGAAGCATTCTGAGAGGTAGCCTTATTAGGTGCCTCACTGGGTTTTAGACTTATTCAGAAGTTTTTAAGTTTACGGTAGAAAATTGTTTCGTTTAAGGGGTATGACACAGCAGACTGGAATGTCACCTTAAAAAAAAAAAAATCCTGGTGAGGGTGTGTAAATAGTGTGATAGATATATGTGTGAAGTTGGGTAACTGCTTTTTCTTGTTTCTTGTTTTCTTTGTGTGGATATTTTTTGGGGTGTTTTTGTTTTGATCTTTTGTTTTTTGGAGTTCTTGTTTTTTCTTTTGGTACAACAGCCAAAGAAATAATCAGGCAGCAAATATAAAACATACTGAAATAATTTTTATTCAATGACCATTTAGGAATCCTTTCTACGTGGAGACAGAGGAAGTAGAAATGGATTTGCAAGAAGCTGTCTATTTTACTCTGTAGTCTAATCTACTGCTATTAAGTTTGTACGTTCTTCCCATGCTTTTTTTTAAGGCGTCAGACTTAAATGAATAACCGGACCCTTGGAACTGAGGGAACTAAGGGATTTCTTCGTTCTTAGTAAGGGATTCTTAAGAATGGCTGTGTTACATGAGAAGGAAGCCAGTGCTATCTCTGCTGTAATAGGTGGAACGTAGTCAACATAGCTAGTGTCTGCTAAGAAAGGCAATGACCTTTTTGTTTAATAACTAAAGCAGATACCTCAGCAGGTTATCAATAGCAAGTATCAAAGTACAAGTAGTTCAATAGTTTGATGATGGGTTGTTGAATATGCCTGTCCAAGGCCGGAAGCTGTTCTTGAAAAATTAAAGTTAGAAGAAAATGTACAAGAACCTTGCAGTGTAAATTCTAAGACTAAACAATTGCAAAGTAATCCTGACCTTTCTCAAAGAACTTCTGTTACAATGTTCTGGTTCCACTGCACTTCAGTCTGTGTTTTGCAATCAGTTTGTGCTGTAAGTTGGGACCATTCTATAGCGTTTTGTGAAAATTGCAGACCTATCTTGAGCACCCTTATTATCTCTATTTCAGTAACATAGAGAGAAGATAAAAGCATATTCAACAGTTTCTTTTGAATCTCTGATTGTCATGGCATGGTTAAATATGAGAGTTTGGATCTGGACAGACAACTACTTCGGAGACTTCAAGTGAAATTTCTTTAGGCGTTATTTTAGCATTACTTTATGTAGAACATTTAATTAATAAATGACATCAGTGATGATGCTAAATGTTTTCAGAATACATGCTGCACTGTAGTGTCCTAGCCTATGGTGGCCAAGAGTATTTCTCAAGTGATTGAAACACCATCTAATCTGTGGTTACAGGGTGTTTTGCTGTTGGTTGTTGAACCTGGTGACTTGACTCATACTTGTCCACAGGCTTGTCTGTGTCTGTTTTCATTAGTTTTTCTGCAGAGAATGTACTGCTCACAAGCTTTGCTTCTCTTAAGCTGTTCATACTAGAATAACATACAAAATGCTTAAAAATAGAAAATTTACATAGGAAATGCTGTATAGAGTCTTGTTAATTGATGGAGGGAATACTTAGAGTTGATAGCTGATATTTTTTGGCAAGAATCAGCTTTTGTCATTGGTGTTGAAGCTGTGTTGTGGTTTTTTTCCAGCACAGACATTTGGAAAATACCATGACTTAATGGATTTTAAAAGTGCAAAACTGCAATAATTTCTTACCAAATGGTAGTCCAATAAGAATTTCTTTTCATCTGTGAAAAAAATACTAATTTATGACTGACATCTGGAGAGGTGCCAGTTGACTGGAAGCTGACTAACATCTCAGTTTTCAAGAAGGATGACCCTGCTCCCAACAGGCCTGTCAGTCTCTCTTCAGTGACTGGTAAAATCATGGAGAAGATTATTCTGGGAGCCATTGAAAAATACCTGAAAGGCAACACAGTCACTGGTCACAGCCAGCATGACTTCATGTTAGGAAAGTCCTGCTTATCAAACCTAATTTCCTTTTATGACCGGGTAACCCACCTTGTTGATCAAGGGAAGCCAGTTGATGTAATCTTTTTGGATTTCGGTTAAGTTTTTGATACTGTCTCTCACAGGATCTTTCTGGACAAATGTCCAGCACACAGCTGGATAAACACATCATGAGATGGGTGATCACCTAACGTCTTGTATGAATTTTTTCTGTAAAAGGCGTATGAACACTTATATTGTTATTTTATTTATTGGGAAAACTGATGTGAAACAAATTAAAATTCCATAGAAAGTCTGTTAAGAAAATAGATTTAGGATTATTAGTTTTACTTTGTGACTAAAACTTCAGGAAGTTCTTTGAGGAAGGATACTTACATTGTCAGTCTGAATTGTAAAGAGAATTAGTTTAATATGTGTTTGCAGAGCTTTCTTAAATTATTATTAGGAACATGACTGCCTTAAAATCTTTGGAGCTTGTTTTCAGAAATGTTTCGTAGATTATTCAACCTGCTTAAGAAATGCAGTTGAAATATGGTGTTCAGACACTTCACAGAATAGTAAGTGTTTATAACTAGTAAGAATTACTTTTGGTGCTTATGTTTTACTTGGCTGTTTGATTATCTTGTGTGATGGCATTTCATATTTGGATGGAAAGGTTGTAATTCCTCAGTAGATTTATATTGATACTGGTGAAGAAAATAACTTGGAGATAAAAATGAGTGAGCATTTTTTGAATTCAAAATGAGCATTTGTGTCTACTTAGGTAATGTAGTGGTTCCAAGCATTCCTGTCGGTTGAATAAAGAAATAATGCCTGTTTAATGGCCTTCAGATAAAATTTACTGGTTCTTGGGTCTGATGTCTGATTGTGGGGAGGAGAGCTGGTATGTAAGGGACAGTGACTGATGTCTGATTGTGGGGAGGAGAGCTGGTATGTAAGGGACAGTGACTGGTATTCTGACATGGTGGCATGGAGCATTTTGGTAGTTCTTTTACGGTCTGTTGATGATAGTGACCAGATTAATTTTAGTTTTCCTGAAATTAATGTTACAGAATAGAATGTTCTTTCAGGAGGATGAAAGTTCTTTTACACATTCCTAGACAGGAGCTTACTTTTCTGAAGGAGTGTCTCTGGGACTGAAATTGAAAAGGAAAACTAATTTATAAATTAAACTGTGGTCAGTGTTTGGTAAGTTTTTGACTGAAACAAAATTTTAGAAGCCTGTTCTTGCATGAAGAGCATTTTACTACAAGAGTGGTCAATGAATGATAAACTCCTAAGGCACTTGCATTTGTTATTCAAAAAAAAAGGTTTTATAGTTTCCAGTTTTTTGACTTGTACATTTTAGTCCTTGAGGAGAATGCTACCGGAGTGTGAATCCCTTGTTTTTAGTGCTTTCAACTTTTTTTGGATATGTAGTCTCTCTTCCCCCCTCTTCTCCCCCCCCACTTCCACTGGCTCCCCTGTACTGGATATAAGTTAATGGACAGATGATTGGTTTACTTTGTTTACAGACCTTGATGTTTAGAGGGTTGTTAGGCTTTAGAAACACAATTATGAATTGCATGAGTTTTGTTACTGTACTGTTCTAAATACCATGTTGGTTAAGAGAGTGGCAATAAAAATCCTAGAAAAAAAATGGTTCTGTGAAAAAGTTTTAAGGACGAGTGGCAGAATGAAGGCAGTCATATGCTGAAATTAAGTTGTAACTTAGGAGTTTGACCCTAGCACAGAAGAGGATGGAATTGAAGGCTGGGTTTTCTGTAAGCTGGTCAAAGAAGCTGGTTAAACTTGACAGTACTTGGCCCTGTAATGAAGAGGCAAACCTTTGAATGTGAATGATGTGGTGAGAATGGGAAAGATGAAGGACGGATTAAAGAAAGGAGAAAGTTTTGCAAGCCTGGTCATCAGGTGCAGGGCTGATGGGGACTTATGGATGAGTAAATCCTCTTACATGTCAGCTGTGTCATTAACCTCCTTAGAGCTAGCTGGGTTTCTTGTTTCTGCTGCTCTTGTCCAACAGTTGCTCAAGTACATCACTTTTCTAGTGGTTAGGATTTGCTTTTAACAAGCTATCAGAAAGAGATCGCTCGAGTCTTTGAAAAAAGTGTCAATTGGGGAGCAAGAAATGGTCATCAGCTCAAATGGAAAAGATCTGTAAAAAGGTAACCTTTGGGAAGCAGCTTTTTAGGTTTGCTGCTCTAAGTGTAGTAGTTAACTATCCCCATATTTAACTGACTGTTTGTAAGATTGTGCAGAAAATTACCTTCTTTATTTGCAAATGTTGTTCATATGTACACTGGTATTAACTAGTTGTTAAAATCTCTTTTTCCCCACACCTTTAACCTGAGTTTATGAAGTAAAGATTTTCGGTTAATATGTGAGGTGTTGTATCTATGTTTTTTTCATCTTCCAATTATTTTTTGTTCTGCAGGATCTTAAAAAGTAATATGTCTTTGAAACAGATATGATCCTGATGTTACCAGTGACATCTATCATACTGTACAACTTACAGGGAATCTAGAGACTTTAATTTACAAAATACTTGTTTTTATTTATATATATTTATTTATAGTAGTCTAAGTCTCTTCTTTTAGTCCTCAGTTGACTGTTTAAGGATTAATTGCAATCACAATAAATATATAAACATAATCAGATCTGTAAGAATGCCGTTAAACCCATGCTTTTAGTTGTTCTGAAGGAAGTGAAGTTTCAGACTGTATTTGTTGAAAACTGAAGGTGAAGGCTTCTCATGTTCAGTTTCCCTTTTGTGAATGTGAACTGGAACCTTGATAGCTGCACAGGTGTGTTCAGTCTGAAATGACTGTTAGGAGTCAAATCTTCCACCTCCCCAGTATTTTTTAGTTTTCCTAAGCTGTTCTACTTCAGCATAGTAAACATCTGAAAATCAAGAGTAGATTATTATGATGGTGTGATAAAATGTTCCTGTTGTTTTGAGGTTTGTGACATACCCTCCTAGGATAAGCATATACTTAAGGTATGCACTGAGTAGTTTCAGCGTATTGCGCTTCTTTCAAAATTACTGCAGACCTTTCCTGCCTTCCTTCTAGAAGTCTGAATGGACTTTAGAAAAACAAAACACAAGCAGTGCATAGCTGGCATTACTTTACATATAGTTGAATTTTTTTCAAAATAAACTTCGAGGGACTAAGAGTTAACAATGTTTAGAACTGAAATGGAAAGAAAGTACAGTGTGGTCCTGTATTGGTAAACTCATTAGAATTTGATTGTTTGAATTATATGGGAAAGTGTTAGTGTTTCAGCAGTGGAAGAGAAGGCTTTTAATCAGTTTTCCATGCTTTACCATCCGGGTTTCTTTCATGCCTCTTTTTCCCTTTAATACGTTTTGCTACATTTGAGATGCTGAATAACTATTTTAAATACTGCATATCAGAATTTATTAATAAAATAAGACTATCAAATCCTATATTAATATCCTGATTATTATATAATCTTTAGGTTGCATATACAATTTTGCCTTCCCAAAATTCTGTAATAACTTTCCCCTTTTTTTCTTCAATGGCTGAGAGAAATATGTTTGATCAACGTGAAGTTTGTCAGATTTTCTGGGCAGTTGAAGCAATCAAGTGCAATTTTAAATGTGAGTGCTGCCATGGGTGGTGATGTATGAAGTGTAGGGAATAATTCTGAAGTCTTAGGAGTTTCTTTCAAAAGAAAGGGGGGAAAAAATCCTCATTTTCTTCCCAGGAAACTTTTTCTTTAAATTTTGATATATGAGTTTCCAAATGAAATACAGTATTTTTAATAATTTAAAGTTATGTTCAAGTAATTTAGTAAAATATTAGAAGTCTTCTGTTACACAGTATATTAAACAGTATAATTGCATACTAGAGATGGAGTGTCAGTGTATTAAGTGATTTTAATTATTCCTGTAATTTAAGGGAAAGTTCTGTTTCTTGTTTGATGTCTTAGGGTTCCAGTGAAAGACTCTTGACTGCTTCGAGTATGATCAGACTTCCTGTTTAAAAGATAAAAACCCTTTCAACTACAAAATGCATGTATGTCTGAAATACAACATGCTATTAAAACAATACTAAGTTTACAAAGTGTAGAATATTACATGTTCAAATTTTTATTTGTTCCTTTCTTTGTGTGCATGCTGTAGTTTTTTAACCCCAGACAATTCTTTGTCCTGGAATCCATACTGTTCGAGTAGCTATTCAGTAATTCTTTTTATCCTTGAATTCTATCTTGCCTAGTTTCAGGCATTATTTAATGCATCCTTGCACAAATACAAAGTATGTGTCACTCTAACTGCTTCTCAAAGCTCCCTGAATTCACTTTCATAATAAAGCTGAGCAAGTTGGTGTGGTGGTACTCTTACTTGCAGCTGAGGGCCAAGGTGTAAAGGGAGCCCAGAGTTATTTAAATGTCAGTTTTGTGGAAACATAGTGGATCTCAGGGATTTGTGAAAATCCTGAAAATACAAAGATTTACAGGCTGCTAGAAGAGAAGGAACCTGCCCTGAAAATGAAAGCCTTGGTTAGGCTTTGAAGAATTGGAAGTACAGTCCTTACCCATGTTGAGAAATGTTCTAACAGAATCTGTGCACAACTAAATTCAGCTGGATATTTTTAAGCCATGAGTGGCCATATTTTTACTTACAGAACTATTATATGTTTTATAAAAGAATGTGTTTTTCTCTCCCTTAAGAAACGTTCTTGCTAATACATTCTTAAAAATGCATTTTGACTGAGTTTTCAGTTCAGAAGAGTTCAGACTTGTATTGTGTTTGACTTTCTTAGTATCTCTGCTCATGTTTTTGAAAGCCTTGAGCCCTGAACATTCAGGTTATGATATCATGGTCAGTTTAGGCTGATCTAAGACCATGTGGCCACTGAAACGGGTTGTTACTTCAGTATCCTGTTTGCATCCCTTGTGCCAGCCTGAGTTAGTCCCGTGGCTGTAGAGACAGAGTAGGATGAGGAAACCGATGTAATTCAGAACCGAGTAAAAAAATAAATAGAATGATTTCCTCAGTAGGCTTGATGTGTGTCAACCCAAGCAGCTAAGTCAGTGCAGTAGAAAGAACAGAAATACGAGGAGGAGGAGGATTGCTCCTCTTAGCATCAGCCTGGGGACTTAATTGGTTTAAGGCAGTGGAAAGAATTCTTTTGTAACTGGGGAGGAGGGAGTGTGGGGTGGAAAGGTGAGTATGAAAATGTTGTGTGCCATTTTGTTTCCCAATTTTTGTGCTAGACAGTCTTAAGTCATCAGTATATTTACAAATCGTATCAAATCTATCTCTCCTGAGAACTGTTTCAGAGGAAATGAGTGTGTAAGGATTGTGAAAGTTGTATTATGTAGAGATAATTTTTTAAGCATTTGTCTTTGTGTATGGAACCTAAGTTCAGCACCCTTGAGGGCAATCTGTTTATTTTGTGTTTTTATCGACCCTGAGATTTACTGCTTTTTGAAAAAGGAGGTGTGTTAATTTATAGGGCTCATTGTCATGCAGTACATCAGGGGATAGTTTTGACACTCGTCCTTTCTCAGTTCAAGACTGAAGGAAACAAGCTGATTAATTTATTGAGCAGATTTTTGGTGATCTGATTCTTGGTTTTGTATTGAAGGTCTTGATGACTAGGTAAGTATTCCTCCAGTCTAAATTGATTCTCTGTGTTTCTAAAGATTGAGCTCTTAACTTCTGCAGAGCTAACTTCTGTTATGTTTTAGCCATGTGATGGTTACAATGAGAAAAAAGTAATAAATCCCTAAATCAGTCAAATATGTATACAAGCAATTACAGAAAGTAATTCTGAAAGAAGTCTGCTGATATTGACAAAAATGCCAGAACCTCAGCTACGAAGTGTGTTCTTGTGTAGTAACCTTTCTGTTCAGCCTATTGGACCCTGTAAAGATTGCTATAAATACTATTCTATATTAAAGGGCTTTTTAGGCTCTTTTTGTAAAGCAAATTTTTGGGGTTTTACTATAATTTTTTTGTATTTTATTTTTATACCATTATTCTGTAGTATATTAATTCTCAAGATCATGTAGCTCATTAAATTGTCTGGTTGAAAAGTATGAGATCTAGGCAGTACCTTTTAAGTATGGAGACTTGATTCTGCTTGGCCAAGTGCTCTAGGAGCATTTCCATAAGGAAAAGGTTTGGCTGTGAGCATTTAAGAAGCAGATGCCTCCCTTCTGTGTAGAGAATTACAACTAGGTTGTTTTCCTCTCTGAGGTTGAAATAAGGCTCAACAGTTGGAAGATTTGTCAAGCAGTTATAAAAGGGTGCTGGCCAATGGAAGAAAAGTAAAGAGGAGAATCCCATCACTTACAGAAGACCTTGATTTTGGAAAGAGTTGAGAGCTGCATTCAAGTCATAGGGCATAGGAGCTTTCAAAGCCTTCATTAGATAACTATGAAAGTAGTTCTGAGTTAATTTTTGTAGATAGAGTCTGTGGGCAGCCAAATGTTTGTGGTATGCTGTTGTGCATATGTGCAGGTAACATTTTTAAAAAACCCTACATTTGTAACTGTTTTATGTGTACTGTGGTATTTATGGAACAACTGTGCATTTACTAGTGAAAATTGGGACAGCATGGTAGGCTTGTGAAATCGGTC
Organism: Melanocharis versteri; assembly: GCA_013397845.1. NCBI lineage: Eukaryota > Metazoa > Chordata > Aves > Passeriformes > Melanocharitidae > Melanocharis > Melanocharis versteri. The sequence continues at coordinate 798,983 of VZTG01004479.1, forward strand.
AGTTGGCTGCCGTAGGTACTAGAGGAGTGGAAATTATGTGTAATTGTAGTTTTCTGCAGAAGGCTGTTAATTTTCTATTTGTTTAGAGTCAGTTTTGGAGTATTTTTTAGAATCTAGCATAATTGCATTTGGGTATAGTTGGGTTGCTGATTCTGGATCTTGTTCTCTACCTTTTATCTTGACATATCTGTGCATTCAGTACAGAGTTTGTTTGGGTATGTTTGGGGCTTTTTGGTGTTGAGTTGGTGGTGTTTCCTCCGCAGCCCCTCCTCTCTTACCATATGCTTTGGTTCCTTACTGTTTCTCACCAAGTGGCAGTGGTTAGTTGAGTGTGCTTTCATGACAGAGTTTTAACTGAAGTACTCACAACTGCCTTGTTCTCACTTGGATTTTCATTGATTAAATCAGTAGTTAGCTTATGCAAGGTAAAGGAACATACTTGAGTTTGGTTCACCTTTGAGCACCAGGCCGGAGTGGCTAAAATCAGGGCTGATGTGTGAAGTCCTACGCGGTGGTATCTCTTGGTCTCAAGAAAGGAGCAATGCAAGAATGCTATCATGCTGGTTAGGCTGTTTCAGGCTGTAACCACTGAGTAATGAAAATGTGCAACCACGCCCTTTACAAAAATCTTCACGGATATATTAGGTGCCGGTTACAGCTCTTCCCCCCCACCACCCCGTGCCTCCTTTAATAATGAAATGGTGATGCTGCTCTTGACCTCAGTAGAGCGGTGTGATCTCTACTTTACTTTCCTTATTCTAAATCTGTCTTCCAATAAATTTGATATTGAATCTAGTACTGAATTAGCTATTCAATGACTTCAGTCAATTTAAAGTCATAGAGAGGACAAACGAGTTTGTGTAATGATGTTCCTGTAATGATGGCCAATCCACTAATGTCATTAACTGTTTAAATTTTGTATTCCCATCTATAAATTCCCTTGTCTTCCGTAGGATTTTGGCTTGCAAAAGTCAAAACACAAGTCCTTTCACTTTGTAGTGAAGAGACTGCTTTTTTCCTCAACAAACGTACTATCCTTTTTTTTCAACTATAAATTTTTTGCGCTAGCTGAGATGGCTTATATGTTCTGCTGAATTTATTATCTACTAGTTTAGCAGAGAAGTAGGAATCTTCCTTGCTTCTTTTTAAATTAGGTATGTAGTATGACTGATGCTTTAAAAAAAAAATCATTATTTTTCTCCATATTGAACAGCACACTAAACCAAATTGTCCCTCGATATTCAAACATTCAGCTATTTTCAGTAGTAGGTAAAATGTGAATCCATAAAATAGTTGTTTCCTGTGTAATGGATTTGTAAATTCTGCATTTGAATTTATGTAATAATTTCTTAATCTGTTCAGTATGGTGGCATTAAGAGCTGAATTGCTAATTGCAGTGTACCTAATTTAATACGGCTTCAGATTTGGAAGAAAATGTATAACAGAACTTACGCTAACAATGCTGTCAGGACAAAAATATATGCATATATTAAAATGTTTTATATGATTGCTGTTTGTGCCTTCTTATAGAGTTACTGTACAGACTTTTAATACCTGTTCATCTTGAACAGAAAATAATACTCAATGTCTAGGGCAGAAATACTTTTGTTGTTATTGACTCCCTGGAATAATTAATGCAAAACAGGTTTTTTTCTTTTTCTTTCTTCCTTTTTCTTTTTTTGCTTCTGCGACAGACTTTTTTGCTTTATTTTGTGTACAGAATGGAATAAAATATGTTTTTGGTTTTTTTGTGTGTGTTTTCAGGCTCGGATAGCGTTTTTACAAGGGGAAAGAAAGGGCCAAGAAAATTTGAAGAAAGATTTAGTGAGAAGAATAAAAATGTTAGAATATGCATTAAAACAAGAAAGGTAGGTATGCAAATTGTTTATTTTTTTTATGACCTGGAAAACTTAATAGACTAAGATGAATTCCTTCACATTAAGTGAACTGTCTTTATTAGATGATTCTGTGTTACTTCATGTAAACTGTCTTTAAGGTTGGTTGTCTTCACCTTGTGTTTTCTGACAGACCTTAGTGTCTTCTATAATAAAAAGTTGCATAATTTTCAGAATGTTTAGACTTGTGTCCTAAATAGACAAACAGGACAGTTTCCCTTCTCTGAATTCGAGTTGCGGTATACTGAGTAAGAATGAACATACCCAAAGGATTCATACCTTATTACTATACCTTTATCTGTGCTTCAGTTGTGTTAAACTGGAAAGGATGAAAAATACTGCTCTCTTGATCCCTTTCAACTATGGTGTATGTGTTGCATGACGAAAACTATATTTTGCGAAGGAACAAAACCCTTTAAAAATTTTTTCTCGTTTTGAAGTTGGTTTTTTTTTATGTGGTAGATGCTTGCATATTTAGCCTCACTAGGTGTGTTTTCTGTAGCATTAATTTACTGCTTAAAAAAATTAAAATTCCATTAGGTCTGTACAAGCTAATATCCTTCAAACTTACATGTTCTTCTTTTGCCTGGCTATTTCATTTAACCAAAATTGGTAGTTAATTTTGTCAAATCACTTGGGAAATAATCTTGTCAAGTGCCTATACTTTCAATAGAGGACTCAGTTCTTATTTTTAATTTTATCTTGCTCCTAAAAAGTAGCTGAGTCCAGTGGTGAAACATCTTGACAATCAGGCAACAAAATACATAGCCTTTATTTGTTTATTTTGATTTCGAGGGAACATTCCTGCCAGAGTAAACTTAAAATTTTGTAGCAAAATGTAGTGAGGTTTCACCTGGGTATTTTTAAGTTAGTTGTCCAAGCATGAGTATGTCTAAATATATTTTACATTATGGATCACTATTATGAGTAAGGGTCTAGTACAGAAATAAGTTTCAGTTGTTTTCGTATTAAAACCTAATGTTTTGGCAAGATAGCTTCGTTCTTCTGTATGAAGTGTCTGGTATAGAGGTGCTTCAGAAAACAGTGTATATTCATACAGAAAGCCATATCAGCACATCATATGTTTTCTGGTGGAGTAATAGGCAGAAAGGATCTATTACTTCATTCACCCCTGTCCTTTTAATGGAAAGTAAATCAAGGTTTCCAGCCAGTGTAGGACTAAAAGTTGCATTGTCATATCCTACAGGTAATGTACGAGTCACTCTGGGTTCAAGGCAGATGAAATGTATGCAGGGTCTTGGGGTGTAAAGAGCACTGAGCATATCAAAGAAATAATATGCTATTATGGCAGATGCAAGTGTCTTATGTGTAAATAACTTTCTGAAGTTGAAGGAAAAGAATTTGCTTATTTTGGCAGTAATGTACTGTGTGCTGCACAGGGACTTTTTGCAGATGTACACCAAAAGGCAGTGAGAATTGCCTGCTTATTGACATAGATCAGAGGCACTTAATTTCAGCTGGAGTGTGAAGGCATCCTATAACAGGATGCACAGTTTGAAGCTGAATGGCATTGGTAAAACCTCATTCCTTTCCTGAAATGAAGCTGCCTTTATAGTCTTCCCATAAAATTCTAAAATTCATCTAATGGGCAAGAAACTTGTAAACATGTACACCAGAAGAACAACAGCAGGAACACACTGTTTGCTTTAGTTCTTGTGGCTAGTGGGTATAATCCAACACTGCAGTAGTTTTCAGAAGGAATATCCTGGCTTAAGTTCCAGCCATAATTCTCATGAAGATTGCTAGAAGTGGGAACTGAAACTTGAGTTGACTGGTGAATTTGTGGGAAGCAACAAGGAAGCTACAAATGCCCAGTAGTTTGGGGGGATCTAACTGTGAAAGTATGATGGATTGAGTAATTGAAAGCAAGCAGGTACTGACTTGCCAGGAAATCATCCGAGAATGATATTATGTTGGTTTCTTGCTTGTTGCACTCAGTGTTCAGGATAATACATGTTATTTTTTTGTCATTGTTCCCCTGAGTGAAGAATCACAACTAATGAAAATACAGCCGCTCTAAAGCAAAATAAATTCGGAGAATTTCAGGCCTGAAGATTGTTGACAGCAAATTTCAGTGTTGCACCTGATTCCCCCCACTCTCTTTCTCGTTTTCTTGTTGCTAACTCCCTGATGCCATGAAAAAGTTTCATGCAGTGAAATACCAATTAGAAGGAGTCATGAACAGACTCATTCAGACAACAACTGTTGTGATTTCTCAGAAAAAGGTTATGGAGCAGAACATCAGTGTTTAAGATTAAATAAAATGCAGTAGTTCTTACAAGGTAGTTTGATATTTCTATTATTTATCTCTAAGTATGTATAACAATGTTTTAGACAAGTAAAATGTTGTTATTTTAGTGTCCTTAAATGCTTCAATAGTTCTGGATAATTTTTTAGTAATAAAATTAGATCCTATGCAGTTGTATGCATGGGGTTTTTTTGTTTGTATCTAGCGTGTATTATTTTATGGTGCTTTGCAGGCCCAGCCAGATGTTGTCTGTTGAGTACTCTGAGCCACTCTACTCCAAGCCTCGTTACCATAAGTGTTGTGCTTAAATTAATGGGACTTGCTGAAGTCATAAAGCTGTGGCTGTATTTTGGCTTCATGGGCTTTGGGCTGGAGCTAACTTAGACCCTTGCAGCTGAGTGGTGGGATTCAACAGTTAAATCGCAGGAAGCAGTTAAATCAAGTTAGGGTGTTGTTTCTCCTATTCTTTTTCACTCTTGGAAACCTAGCCTTAGATAAGTCAATACTTCAAAAATTGAAAAGTTGCCCCTTGTAAAATTCAGTTACTCCGTGGTGTGGAGGAGTATTGTCACTGACTTGTCAACAACCCTGTAGCTTGTTAGTGTTTTTTAAGATACATAGTAATGATCCCAACAGGGAAAGGAATAGATGTGTGGATATATAGTTGATTGGAATTTAATAAGATTAGTTTTTGCTGTGAAATTGAAGTTGTGATGTGAAAGACAACTGGTCTCATTGCATGCAGCAATGTTTTGGCTTATTTATAGTGACTAGTCATTGGTATAATTCTAGATCAGATACATCTGCTCTAATGAACAATTAAAGTAGAATTTTAATTAATGTTTTGAAATTGTAGCTCCAAAATGGAACAACTGCTCCTAAATAGAATGTCACAGCTCTAAATTGAACAAATTTAGGTTGGCTTTTCAATTATAGTGTTTTATTGGCTTCACTTATGAATTGAGCAAAAAATTTTTTGTCAACTTTATTTGACTTGAATTATTTTCATTTTGGTTGTTTAGGGTTGCTTGGGGTTTTTTTTACTGTCCTCAAAGGGACAGTACTTTATAGGGCATGTAAATCATAGTGTGTACTCGTAAAGCCCCAGACTAGCTCGACAAGTTTCTTAAAGGGGTTTAGGTTTTTTTTATATCCTGAGGCAGGTGCATGGGAAAGCGTGACAATGTTCTCAGGAGATTAAACAACAAACTTTTACTGGCAAAATTTAGAAAATAAGGGCAAATTTTAAACCAAACATTCAATCAAAAGAAAGCATTTCACAAGGCATTGACTTAGCAAACTCTTAACCCATACATCTTCGAGTTAACCAGACACACTTCAGTTGTCTTGAGCCAATAATCATTTTCTCCAGGCTCTCACTGTACTTTTCATATCTGGAAAGCTTGGTGGAACATTGCCCTATTACAATGTGGCACGAAGCTTTGGCTCTGAGTTTAAAGAGAGGACCTGAGGTAGACAGTCTTACTAGTGCAGGGATGAGCTATGAACATATTCATAAATAGTTAAAAAATATGCTTCTGTTTAGTTGGCAGTTGGATTCAGGTCGCACAAATGTCTTCAGGAGCTTTACAGTTTTTCAGTTACAATGTGATTGCCATGAAATGAGGGATTTTATCTTCCTGAAAAGGGTCAATAGTGCCATCTACTGACAGTTTGTTAATGAGACTTCCTAATTGCAATTGTAGCAGAAATTTTTGTGATCTTGAAGAAAATCCTCGCCAAATATATAAGGCACCATTTGAGATGTTCCTGTACTTTCAGTTTGGAAACACTTGAAATAGTGGCTCAGACATTGGAGAAGTTTTTTTGGAAATCCTTGATTTTGTCCAGCACGTGTTCCATTATGTGTCTTTACTTGAGAAGTTTCATATTCAAGAATAGTCTTTATGGCTGATTGGAGCTAAGTGTTGTTCAGTTATTCTTAAACCTTTGGTCAGATGTTTAATTTAGAGTGATAGACAACCGTATTTCTTAGAGGCTTCTTTAAAATATGACTGGTAATGTTTTTACGGAGATTTTTCACCTTGGCTCTATTGCAGAACACCTAGAGTTCTTTACCTTGAGATTTTGAGTATTTTTGCAAAGGATCTATGAGGCTAAAGTCAAACTGTGAGAGATCAGTGATAAAGTTTGAGAATTCCAGGGTAGAGGCATAGGTAGTTCAGATGAGATTCCTGGTTGTAAAGGGATTTGAAGACATTGTGATAGGCAGCTTGGGTAGAGAATAAGATTTTGAAGGCTCTCATGGAAATAGTATCACCAAGACTGATACTTTACAAAGTGATGGTGTTTTGCCAATCAGTGGGGGTGATGGAATGGATACAGACACCACTGGAAAGAATGGTCTTGTTTTACTGTTAATGTTGAGGCAACACAGACGTAAGAGGATACATTTGATGAAATGGTAAGTGTATTACTCAGTCGGCTTTAGCAACAAGCAAAAATAGGCAAGGTAATACATCGTTACTATATCATCATACTATATCATTACTATATGAGAGAGAGAATAGTGATTGAGAAAGATACATCACCAATTGCCTAAATACTTCACCATCATCCAGAGTCTGCAATCGCTGGGGAGCCCTGTTTTGCAGGGAGGACCTGGAGAACCCTTCCTGTTAATTGGGAAAATCCTACACAGTGTATCCACTTGTAGGTGAAGTCTCAGGTTTGCCCAAAAAGGGGTCCAGCTTTTGTAGGTCCAAATCAACAAGTCCAAATGACTTGTTAACCTTTTGTACAGAAAGCATCTAGTTCTGATGGCATGCTTCCCAACCAGCTGGGGCCAGGGCCAGAGCCCAGGCCGTGGCCGGGAGGGTTTTTGCTTAAAATATTCCACTAATAAGTCTCTAGGGATATCAGTTGGGGGTATTTCTCCTACTAACAAGCCTCTAGGGATATTAGCTGGGAGAATCTCTTAACAAATCTTAGACAAGGTTGTACAGATGTCTCTACAAGAGCTGGTTTGGCATTAAAAGCAACTAATATAAATATTTTGATAATCTATTTTTAACTAAAGAACCTTGATGGTATTAATCACATCATGTTCAAGATTCGTCTATTAAGTCAACTCAGGCTTAGGCCTGCTGTTCAGGCCTTAGCATTTCAAATGGAGAAGGAGAGATTGGGGTTAGGGTATCAGAGATCAGAAGATGGGAAGGACTGAGGTGCATTTGCATAGGTGGACTAAGTAGGAATTGGAAGCTAAGCCTCCAGTCAGTGAGGGGGAGAAAATCCATGAGAGAGTACAGGTGATGAGAGAAACAACCGCTCTAACCTGGTTCTTCAGAGAGATACATGTCACAAGCAAAGACAGAGCAGGAGACAAATCAAAGTGGAAATCGAAAGTGGCAGATAGGCAGGAACCCCAGATAGGAGCTTCATTCATTGTCATGTGATTGGCTACCTGTGGTACAACTGGAGAAATTATTTCTGCTAAGTTCTTGAACCTGCTGGTGTTTGAAAGGTTCTCTTATTACTGATACACAGGAAAAGCCCCACATTATTGGAGAACATACTAAACTCTTACCTGTAAGTTACTTAGTGGTAGTGAATAATTGTCAAAACACGATCTCAAAACTCTGTTCTTGGAAGGCTGGAAATAATTGTTTGACGCAGTAATTATCACAACAGTTTTAGCTGGATTAATTGTACTATGTTGGTACAGTTGCTTTAAATGGGAACAGTAGAATGTTTTGAGTTGATCAAAGTCTTGTTTGCTAATTTGATAAAACATCTGCATACTTTTTCAGGGCAAAATATCATAAATTAAAATATGGCACAGAATTGAACCAAGGGGACTTGAAAATGCCAACTTTTGAATCAGGTAACTTTTTTACAATAGATTTTTGTCTGTTTATTTTATTGCAGCTTTCTTCTCCCCACCCCCTCTTAAGTCTGTTATAGGGAATGAATCTAGGAAAGTTCTGGCATGGGGTAAATATTTTTTAATCTGAAAATCAAAATTAATTGACCTTTTTTTTTAAAGAAGCTCTGAATGTTTTTATCTTAAATCAAGGAAAAGACTCCAAAGAAGAAAAAAAAATAGGCTGTCCTTACTGCTTTTCTGGAGTGCATCTGATTTCACAGTTGTAAATATCAAGTTGATAGTACCAGTTTTGCTCTTCAAAGTATTGCAGGTAGAAGAAAGCATTTCTCCTGACAATGCTGGGCTCTTTAATAAGTAGAATTGCATTTGGCTTCTTTTGAAATGTCTTTGGGAAGTCTTTGGGCTTGTATTTGTGTAGTGTGCCTTAAAATTGTGGTACAGGTTTATATGCCACCCCCTCCCCTTTTTTCACCCCTTCTGTTTTACAAGTGCCATATTTTGGGTACATTTATACCCAGTTGAAACTAGAGATCATGATGCATATTTCTGACTTGATAGGAATTTTTGTTTGTGTCTAAAAGCAGTATAGGTTAGATGTTAACCATGACATCGTGTCTTTCAGAAGATACCAAAGATACAGAGGTTCCTGCAGTACCTCAGAATAGCCAATTGACCTGGAAGCAAGGCAGACAGTTACTGCGACAGTAAGTAGCATTGTTGGATATTGGTGTGTTCATACTTTTCCCTGCAGTTTGAGGAGCTTTGTGGAATAAAGTAGCTGAGGTGGGCAGATCATTTTTCAGGACTTCGTAGTCCTGAGCTTTAAGCAGTACAGAGTAAGGTTTTCCATGTGAGATGAATAGTGAAGTTTATTTTTCCATAAATGATGTAACAGTGGCATTCATTTTTAACAGTGAATACTAAGTTTCCTTTTTCATCAAATATCCTTTCCTCTTTGTTTCTTAACACATCTAGGTATCTTCAGGAAGTAGGTTATACAGATACAATATTGGATGTGCGCTCCCAGCGGGTAAGGTCTTTGCTTGGGCTCTCCAATTCAGAACCAAATGGTTCAGTAGAGACAAAGAACTTAGAGCAGATCCTGAATGGGGGTGAATCTCCTTCGTCAAAACAAAAGGGACAGGAAATCAAAAGGTGAGTGAAGAGATAAGAAATGCATAAAGTTTGTTTTGCTTAGTCATTGATACGTACTGGTCAGTTGAAATTGAAGTTTTGGCTGGAGAGTCTGTGAACACCTGTGGGTGTAGCTGACCACAAATGATGATGAACTTAACTGAAATTGATTATACATAAGAACATATGCGCCTCTTACATACATACGTGTGTGTTATACTAACATTATATGCAGGCAAATTGTGTGTTGATGTTGAGTTACGCAGTATAATCACTTTGGAGTTGTTATTTTAAGGAAAGAGTCTGTTGAGTGGTGCTTTTGTAATAAGGACTTCAGATGTAGGAACTTCTTCATTCAGCGATGTCTTGTTTTATTAGTTTTAAAGCTCTTAAGATGTCAGGTAGCAATTTTATTTAATCTGGTTAATCTTCTAAATCTCTTCAGCAAGTAAAATGGATTCTCTCAATGTTTTTATTTATGTAGGAATTCTGGTGATGTTCTTGAAACATTCAACTTCTTAGAAAACGCAGATGATAGTGATGAAGAAGAGGAGAATGACATGATAGAAGATATCGCAGAAGGGAAAGAAAAGCATCGGATAAATAAGAAACACAAAGTAAAAGATTTTTTTTATTAGATCTGAAATTCCATTAAAAAAAGGATTTTTTTTCTCTGGAGATGAATAAATATGTAATGTTAAAATGTTTGTTGCACTTTTGTTATCTGAATATATTATAAGGAGATGCATTACTTATAAATTTGGTGGTTTACTTAATACATTACATTGCAAACTTCAAAACAACCAACCAAGCTGTTTGCAAATATGAATTCATCGATGAATTGGCCATTTCATCTTCTCTGCATACTTTGGGTCCCTTTATGAGGCAAGTTCAGCACAATACAATGTGCATCCTTTCTGAATTTTGAACAAGGTAGGAACAATTCCTTAGAGGAAATGAAGTTACGTAATGCGAAAAAAAAATTCTTCCATATCAAATACATATTTAATTCTTCCTCTTTGGCAGTTTTTTACTAAATGTATTAAGAACCTAGCAGAGACTTGTCTCAAATAACCTTTTGTTTAAGGTTCTGTTACGTGTGTTCTGTTTGTGTCTAGTTTTCCATTCTGTGGGCAGCTTTCTAGGTAGGATAGACAGTGTTTGCCTGTCCCATTTTAATTCTTTGTCTTGTAATGAATCCCTGTCTTTGGGGTTTCTTTATTTAAAGACATTGATTTATGAATATTGTACTAACAGTTTTGTTACTTTTTGCTCAGAACAGTATTCTGTAGCATGATGACCCTCTGGCTGCATTGGATTTTCTGAAATAGTTGGCAGCATTAGCTTGGCTTGATGCAAGTCTTAAATCTTCCAAACTGATTTGTCAGGAAGGGGTTTCCACCATACTTTGGACTTCTGGTAAACAGATTAGTCAAGCATTGAGTTGAATCCTTTTTTTTCTATAAAAAGTCTGATTAAAAGATTATCAAGTAAATCTCTAAGCATATATGAAGATCTTACACTCACTTTTTGACTTTTGACAAAGCTTGGTTTTTTTATAAAAAGCAAAAGCATCATTTATAGTTATCTTTATAAAAATCGTCTCTTTCTGCAAAAGTAAGAACGTTGTGCAGACAACTTCATGTGGAAAATTTCTTCACCTGAAGAATGAAATAAAACTTTTCACTGATGCCTTAGTAGAGGGTTTGTTTGTTTTGTTTAAGGTGAAGGTATGGTTAGAAATAGTAAAAAGACAGTTTTCTTATAATGCTCTGTATCCCATCTTATGCTTAACACTGAAATAGAGCAGGAAAGCAAAAAGAAAGAAAGGCAGGCTTCTGGACCAGTAGAAAGCATGGTTCGTAAGCTTTCTCTGCAGAGCTCTTGATAGTGCAAGAAAATCAGCAAAGTTTTCTAATTGTTACGTGTTAAATAAAAAAACGGAAGACTGGGGTGTATGGGATTTTTGTTGCTAAAGCTAATGTCAGTGTTCTTTTTATTTCCTAACGTTCACTAGACTGTGCTGCTCTCTTTCTTGTTTTGGTAAGCCAACTGAGATCTAAGTTTCTTTTTCTGCGTTTTAAATTGAAAAATGTTTTCCCCTGCAACAAATTACTTAGTGAGAGTAGCCTATATATCTTCTAACCTAAATAACTAGAAAATCTTTTTATGGTTCAAATGCAGGAAAATATTTATCTTCTTGCAGATTGGTAATGAAGGTTTAGCTGCTGACCTTACAGATGACCCTGACACTGAAGAAGCTTTGAAAGAATTTGACTTTTTGGTGACAGCTGAAGATGGTGAGGGAGCTGGAGAAGCTCGAAGTTCAGGAGATGGAACAGAGTGGGGTAAGACACTTATAAAAGCATTTAGAAGTGAGGGAATACTTGTTCATGATAGTACTTAAGGGTTTTGTGATACCTACTAAAATGGAGTGGATGTGTGGATGAATGTAATGATCAAATGCTGATGCTTAGAAAATGAGATATATTGTATGGTGAAACTTTCACATGCACATATATATATACGTATATGTTGTTGTAGGTGCCACAAGTACAATTGTGTTATGTAGTTACATTTGTTTCAGCTTTTGTTTTTGATTTCAAAACTAAGAGGAGAATATTTTCTTTCTTAGATAAGAAAGGCTAGGATTCTGAATGTTTTTATACCTGGATTAAATTTGTTTTTAAGTACAGATTTTTTTTTTCCTATATGTTTCTTAGCAGGACCTTCAAGCTTTTTGTACCTAAGTTAAATGAATTTCTTTGGTGTGTTTGAAAAATGGACAATTAGTACTTTTATTTTTCTGATTGAGATTTTTAGATGTTGTTGCTAATATGGCTTGCATTAGTAAAATAAAAAAACCCAAAACCTTTTCTAATAGCCCAGCTTTTTATTAGTAATTTGTTGTGAAACAAAATACTTTAGGTCAGAAAGTTCTGCAACCTACATGTTTCAAAAGAGGAGATTGAAAGAAGGAGAAAATTTGTATAGGAAAAAGAATAGTGACCCAAGTAATTGATGTCTGCCTTTAAATGGGAAATTGACTATCTTAATTTCTGAACTGTGATACAAACAATTTTGTAGTTACATACTGTAAGTCTTAAATTGTAAGATCCAAACTGCCATTAGATCATGTTTTTTGAGCATTTTATGTCATTGTGACAATGAAGTCATACTTCAGTAAACATCTTGGTGAGCAAAGAAAATATAAAGATTTACAGAAATGAAAGTAATGGCACATCTTCCAGGAAAATAATCCAGTCTTAATTTTGAAGGTACCAAGGATTAGGAAATATTCTTCTAAAAACTAATATCAAAGGATTAGTTACCTTTGTTTTTAAAACTCAGTCTTATTTCTAGTTGGAAGATGAAGCTGAACAAGCTGTTACCTTTAGTTTTGGTAATAACTGTCTATTTTTAGTAGCATTTTAGTTGCTTGGTGTTGTTCCCTTTTGAAGTTGATGTTATTAGAAGAGTTTCTTGAGCATCTTTTCATTTAGGCACACAGGCAGATCTCTTGGTGTAAGATATCTCATAGAACCTGAAGCAGAGTTTTAATTTTGTTTGCAACGTCCCTTCAAATATATAGTGACGTAGGAAGTTCTGGTTCTAGTATCAGTCTTACTATTGTATATAAAAGGCAAGACAGTTGGATACTGTAATTCATACAGTCAAAGATTTATCCATGGCAGACGACTGAAACCTACTGTGTTGAACTAGCTTGTCCATTGAAATTCCAAGTCATTGTTTCCAAAGATTACTTTCCAGTGTGTTCTATGTCTGGCATTTTGTCAAGTAGTTACCCAATTTTAAGGTCTATTTAAAAGGTCTAATTGACCCACAGCACTTTTCATAGAGCAGTCTGAATGTTTTTTATTACAGTTTAGATGAACCCACAGCAAAGTGAGGCAGAGCATTTTAGAAGTTTGTACACACTTGTGACAGCTGATTTAACTGCAGCAATCCCATTGCTACCAAAAAGCTCATGTCTGAGACAAGAAAGTGGGGAGGAGGAATTAAAACATAAACCTGGTTTCATCTTTCAAAGTATGTTCTGAGTTTTGCCATATGAAAACAATTTTCATAAGTTGTTTGTATATTTTGTGACTTACTATTTAAATCAGTCAAAGACATACTTACAGCTGTAGTAACAGTGTGGTTTTCACAGTATGTCACTGATTTTAGTACAGATGTTCTTCCCTTAAATGGGCATTTAAGGATACAGTCCGTCAGATCTTGAGGTTGTGTTACTTTTCTAAAGATCAGTGTAAATATGACAAGACTTCTTTGTTAACTATCACAAATAACATTTTAAATACTGTCCCACTTAAATGCTTTCTAAAATAAAATAATACACTGCCTAAACCAATTTATTTTAACTCATCACATTATTTTGAACTCTGTGAAACCATTGTTACTTCAAATATCCAGGTCTATCCACTTAGTTATTATTTTGAGGGGTAACTTAATTTAAATTAATATGTACCATTACTTCCTAAACAATAGCATCAATCATGAACTTAAATATTTCAGTTAAAATTCAAATTTTTCTTCATAATGTAGTAGTTGCTCTGTTCTGTTTCCATAGTTTTTTCTCTCTTCCTGTTTTAGTTTTCCTGTCATTAGCCTCCTTCTGTCACTTCTTGTTCTTGCAAGCATTTAAGCATTCTGAAAAAGAATGAAATATTTTCATCTCTAAGTAGTTAGAATGCTTTTATTTAGTAGGTGGAAAACAAACATCTGATGTTTAGGCTCTAAACTTATTGCCTAGTCTTGTTTTATTAATATTTACAGTACTTAATTGCAAAGTATTATCTGTAGGTCCAACTTCCAGTATCCTAAAATATTTCAGCGCCAAATTTGGTAGTTACGTTTGGTTCTTCAAACCAGCCACTGAGTGTTCTGAAGTTTGGATTGCTTTTCTTTTCTTCTATATTATGGCTTTTTATGAGCACATTCTTTTTTATTTAGGTGCCTCGGTTAACATACTTTGAGTGTTAAATTAATTCCAAACATTGTGATTTAAAGTGTCCTGTCATGTGACATGTTTTACTTAGGAACAACTTATCTTCAAGATAGTGGAAGATGAGCACGTTCAAGCAGTGTTAAATGAAGAGTCAAAGTCTGTGACATACTAAGCAAAGGATGTTACAGTTTTAGATTAAAAAAATTATAAATTCCTTTGGGCAATTTAATATCGAGAAGAAACGCATATATAGCTTCAGTTTGCTTAAGCAAACAAGAATATATGCATATTGTTATGTATTGTGCTACATATTGCAGATTTAACATCTTAGATAGTCTCTTTATTCTGCTTATGGTTTCAGTGACTATCTATGTGTTCATCACTGGATTTCTCTTCTCCATGAAACACAAAAGTTCTCTTTACAGATGGACCATGAGTCAGAGAATGACTGACTGTGCCCAGAATTCTGGATGGCAGAGTGTGACTGAAATTCGCTGTCTCTTGGGTCATCTTCAAAGCACTTTAAAAAGATAGAAAAAAATTAAAGCCAGCCTTTCTCCACTCAATTTATACTGGTCAGTGGACATCGTGGGTCCTCTGTGGTGTACTGTATCAGTTTAGTGCAGGGAAGGTCACTGTTGGAGTGAATTGCAGAGTTACACAGCTCTGTTCTGAGATACCCTAATGTATCTAGGCATGCTGGAGAGAAACACTTCTGGGTTTTCCTAAAAATCTTGTTTGAAATTCATTTCACAGCCTATCCAGATAATCTGAGTTTGTGTTTCATCTAGTTTTCTATTTACAACCTACATTTCTGCAGCCAGCAGTGTTGGTTTTGAATATTTATGTTTGCAAGCTTGCGCTTTTCCTGTTTTCTGTTGATTGAATGAGCCCAGTTCCTTCAAATTCTTTGTATTGATGTTTAATGCCCTATTTGTTTTGCACTCTGCAGACATTTTCTAAACTTCCAGTGTAGAACACAGGCTGAACATGTTACTTCAATTTTGTCATTACCTGCACTGTCCTGGTTTAATGCACTGCACCTTTTAAAATGTACCAAAATGACTTTTTTTAGAATAGCATTACATTGATGTTACATGTGGTTACCTTCTGGTTTGGTTTAATTCCCTAATCCTTCTCTGCAATGCTGCAACCTAGCTGATTATTTTCATTTTATTAGTGGTGCTTTGGAATATTATTGATTAGTTTTAATTACTTTTTAACTGAATTTTCTTTTAATTGAGTTTTAGCAGTTTTGATTTTTATTTTTCTTTCCTCTTTTGATTGGGCATCTTCTCTGATTTTCTGTGCTTCTTGTGTTTCCTGAGTAATCACTACTCCTCTCTGTCAACGCTTAGGCCCAGTGATCAGAAAGATTGAAGTCTTTGTATTTGCAGTTTGGTAGATGTAGCTGCAGTTTGGTGTAGGATGTCATAGTTCCCTTCTCATCACCAGAGTTCTTTGTGGACAGCTCAGGGGACTCTGACATTATGCTCCCGTTTCATGTTTCACCGCTCTTGCCATTTCTGTATTCCACCTCTTTGATCAAGATTGTCATTGAATGATGGTAGATGCATCAGTATCCTAGGGTGTCTCTCTGCTCATTTGTTGTCATGTTTTGTCATGAAACATGTACTTGGAATAACTCCTATTGTTTTTATCCTGAATGCATGTTACTTTGTTTCTGCTGTGTATGACTCCTCTTGTGCACTTCTGTGGTTATAATGGTTATAATTTCAAAAATGGGTACAATCATATTGTAATTATGATTGGAAGTTGGGAGCTGAGGAACTAAGTCTTGTGATTTTATGTCTAAAGAATTTGTGAGCCTAAAGCTGAACTGGCATACAAACCAATTTTGGTTGCTGCCTGGGTGTCTGCTAGCAAAAGTGCTTCTGCAAATGTTATGTTTGCCTTGTCTTAGAAACAGGTTTATCTTTTTACTAATTCTAAGTTTCCAGAAATGATTGAGATGGATAGTTTAGAAAAGTGGAGACCTGACTTTTCATAAAGAATAAACAACTCTGCAATATTTGTCAAACAGGAAAAGATATGTCTTCTGAAACTACCGTGGAATGTTGTATTTCTGCTAATTATAATTTAATTTCTGGAATGCGGTGGGATGTCCACCTGTGCAAATTACTTTTCTTCATCTTTATGTGAAAAACTGTATTTATAGACTTATTTCTCTGGTTATATGTAGGACTAAGGTTTCTTTCTTGTGCATGTCGAATGAATGCGAAAGGATGCATGGTGGTCTTCATGAATAAATTGGCACTGACTTACTCAGCTTGCATTTTCATGAGAGATGTAGCATGAATGCTTTTATTTGCTTATTCAACACTGGCTGAATAATTTCTTAACACTGTCTTTCTAAAGATGCAGTAATTGTTTCTGAACACCAATGAATTTCTGTGTATTTTGAAGTATCTAACATAAACAGTTACTTATGAAGCTTAATTTGTTTGCTCCTTGTTAACAAATTAACGTACAATTTTCAAATATGTAACTGATAATATACAGTGCCTTGGAAAACTGTATGAAATGAAACTTCGTCTTTTATAAACTTAAAACTGAGACTGCACCTTTAAAATAAAGATTTATTAATAACTTTTATTAATGCTCTTATACAGCTATGACAGTAAATCACCAACAGCTTGCATTGCCAATTGCTGATTTTTTTTCTTTTAATAATATGCTGCATGTAGACAAAGATGACCTGTCCCCAACTGCTGAGGTTTGGGATGTAGACCAGGGACTAATAAGTAAACTGAAGGAACAGTACAAGAAGGAACGAAAGGGGAAGAAAGGGGTAAAGAGTAAGTGCAGATTCTGAATCTTGTAATGCAACACTTTTTTGCATATCTATATAGAAGACATTTTTTCTCATGAGTTCTGTTTGTTGGTTTTTTTTTGTTTTTCATTAAGCGTCATTTTCTGTAATGGGGGCAACCAGCTTTAACTTTCCAGCTGCTGAATGTGAATACATCAAAACCTTTGACAGCCATTTCATAAATGAGAAATGTTGAAAAGACAAAAATTCAAGGTTAAAGAGGTGAAGAGAACTAAATGCTTAGGAATGTTAGTGTAAAAATAATTAACAACTTGCATTTTGAGGATATTCCTACTCTGAGAAATTTTCTGAAAGATTTAAACTTTATCTGCTTCTTAAAGTATAATTCGTGATACTGTTCTGGGAGTGGTGGTTGTTGGGGTTTTTTTGGGGGGTGGTGGGGTGGTTTTCTAATTTGCTTTTTGTTTTTTCTTTTAGTATGAGCTTGAATCAATCTATAATTGCTATTTATGGGCTTGTAATTATTTTTACAGCCCCAGATACAGAGAATTAGGAAATGCCTGTAATGTAAATATGAACTTTTTGGTGGCTTTGTTTTATCTTTTTTTATGGTGCCCTTCACTTTTCTGTGCATTTACCAACATTTTATTTGATATCCCTTTACTCTCTGAGTTTTCTGACCAGTTGACCTATTTTAACTATGTAATTTAAACCAAACTTCAGTGTTGAAGAACCTGGTAAAAATGCTTTTGGAAATTATGTTATCAACTATACAAAGTTCTTAGTGCATAAAGTGGTATTAAATCTATGTCATAATAGAATGCTTTGGGTTGGAACGGGACATTAAAGATCATCTAGTTCCAACCCCCCTGCCATGAGTGGGGACACCCTCCACTAGACCAGGTTGCTCAGAGCCCCATCCAACCTGTCCCTTCAGGGATGGAGCACCCACAACATCTCTGGACTCCTGTTCCAGTGCCTCACCACTCTTACAGTAAAATTTTTTTTCCTAATGTCCAATCTAAACCTACCCTCTTTTAATTTAAATCCATTCCATACTTCTGGACTCCAGCAGGTCCGTGTCCTTCCTGTGCTGGGCACCCAGAGCTGGATGCAGCACTGCAGGTGGGGTCTCACCAGAGCAGAGCAGAGGGGCAGAATCCCCTCCCTCTCCCTGCTGCCCACGCTGCTCTGGATGCAGCCCAGGACACGTTTGGCTCTCTGGGCTGGGAGTGCCCATGGCTGGCTCATGTCCAGCCTCTCACCCAGCAGCACCCCAAAGTCCTTCTGGGCAGGGCTGCTCTCCATCTGTTCATCCCCAGCCTGTGCTGATACCAGGGGTTGCCCCAGCCCAGGTGCAGCACCAGCACTTGGTTGTGTTCAACCTCATGAGAATCCCATGGACCCGCTCCTGGAGCTTGTCCAGGTCCCTCTGGATGGCATCCCATGTCGCTTTAGAGAAGCTCCCATGATTGCCGCGCTTTTATTTTGAATGTATTTTTAACAATTTCTAGACATACCTAGTAAAAATTTTTTTCCTCAATTTGAGAACTTTTATGTGTATACACTAACTAAATTACGTGATAATTAAAATATAGCACTTCATGAAGAATTCTGTAATTATTAAGATTTGAATTTACTTTGTAACACCTATCAATTACACTCAGTGCATGTCGGTTGTTTTTTCAGTATTTTTGCATGACTTGTACACACACAAAAGCTTTGACAAGGCAAAAATTTTCACCTAGTCTTTGCTTTAATGAGAGTCTACGGTAGTCATCTGCATGCTAATGTTTATCAGCATTTAACATGTAAATCAGCGGTTGACACCAAATTTGCATGAAATATTTGGTAGGATTAGAAATTTATTTTTAATACCAAAGTGGACTTCTTTATTTGAAATTTTTTTCTTATTAAATTCTTCACATTTTAGACGTTTTGAGCCATAGTGGCTACAAAGGAACAGAAGGTTTTCTTCATCTAAAGTAATTTTGAATCTTTTGTTCACAGAAGACAGTATTTAGGAGACAGTTGTGTGTCACTGTGCTGAGAAGTGACATAAGTCATTGTTTAGCATTTCAGGTTTTGAGTTTAAATTCTCCTTTAGGAAACCCTGAGCACATACAGTCTTACCAAGGTAGTTTGTGAGATTCTTTGCTTGTCACATTCATGATAGTTTCTGATTAAAAATTGGCCTCTAAGTCACTGAGCTAATTGAAGATTGGGCAGATTTATTTAAATTTTATTTTGTAGACTTTTTTCTCAGCTTTTTAACATTCTGAGACTGAAAATCTTGTTGAAGGCTGCCTTTATTCCTGCTGCTCATGTCTGACCATTTGGGAACTTCATTCTGAATACATATCTCATCCTTTGCTCCTCAGTGTTTTGACTTATATGAGAATTTGTTTTGAGCACTATCAGAAGTTATCTGCATGGTAGTATATATCATCATAAACATCAAACAAATGTGCATTAACTGTCATCTCCTGCAATATTTTGAAGACAGCGTAACAGGACAGAGGTTCTGATGGGTTCTTTTGTTGGATATGCATCTGGTAACTGCCATAATCTGTATTTACACTGTAACATAGCCAGGCAATCACATCCGCAGGTATGGAAACTTTCATTCCACATATAGACATAAATCAGTGAACAGAAGTAGCTCTGATTCTATATTGATATTTTGCTAGTCTGTATCCCTATGTTTTCTTTTGGGTGGAACACCTTAATTAAGGTCATCTTCTGTCAGCACATATGTTTTCATTAAGTAATACTCTTGTTTGCTGGGGAGAAAGAGGATGTCTGTCCAGGTAGTCACCATATTATGTGGAAATACTACCTCTTTATAAAAGGATCTTTAAAAATACCCCACTGAAACAACAACAAAAATCCGCCACCCCACCCTTTAATTTCCTTGACAATGTCAGCTGTAAAATAATGCAAAATCTGTTTATTGAAGAGTTCTTGTGTTAAAAAACCCCAGAAGCAGAGAAACAAACCACACCTATCCTGGACTTACTGTGATATGTAGATAAGGAGTTAGGTTTGATTTCTGCAAAAGCAGGCTTCCCTTTTCAGTAGTACACTGGATTTAAGGCCTTCTTCTTGCCCAACTTGGGTAAGATCAGTTTTGGCAGGTGAGTCAGGGGATGACTGTTTTTCAGATATAGCCTGTCACCCTTGCAGGATACAGTAGTGGAGGTGTTGTATATCTCATTTCGTACTATCAGGTCAGCGTAATGTGTTCTCAGCAATTTGAAAACTAGTTTTCACATCGTGTATGTGTATATCACTGTTGAGATGAAGATACTTTTACTGTTTTTCCTTCGTTTCCTTGAAGCTTTTCACGCTTTTTTTACTTCCCTGCTCTTTTCCTTCAGTATAATTGTTCTGTACTTACAAAACAGTATCCATCCCATTCACTTTCCTACCCTTGATTTCTGGAAATAGTGTAATAGGTGATAGGAGTGAAAACAGATCTGAATTTTACGATCTTCATTACTGTCACCTGTTCTTCATATATAAGGATCTCTGTGTTATATTCAGACTTGGGCTAATACATCTTGGACCTAATGGAACTCTGCTTTAGGCTTATCAGACTAAAGCTTTTCATCACTGAATATTCAGTTATCTTTTTCACTTTTGATCTCTGAAGGACAGTACACTGAGATAGTACTGTAACTTTTGCTTCTGTTCACACCAGGTCTATAAATTTTTTTTTGTCCTTGGCTTTTTTTGAGGGTAAAAGGATCATCCCGTTTGTGCCTTGAAACGAACTTCTCATGCTCATATGTTTGGCGTGAAAGCACCTTGAGAAGAGGCTTTCAGTTTGGATAGAGTAAGAGTTTATAAGCCATTTGTGGCGTTTTCCATCGATGTGTTGAACAGTTCATGTGTATCAACGTGGAGGAGACAAATAGTGTTTTCTTCTGGAAAGCAAAGGGTTCATTAAAGTAAACAGTTTAGGATCCCAGTCATTACTTTTATCCTGTCATTTTATTGATTGCTCTATAATATCTTCAAGAATATATCTGCTGCTGTTCACAGTAGGTGCCTGGCTGATGGCCGACAGGAATAAAGACAAAGGCTTTGTAGTCTGCGTGGTGTAGAGATCTGACCATTTTAAGAGTGATTTTTCTTATAGGAGATTTCACCTGCTGACTGCAATATTAAGTATTACACTATTGAAATTAAATCCTTTCAGTATAGTGCCTATTATAAAAAAAGAATGTTGGTTCAAAAGAGATTTCTCATTATAATTTTACACTCACTTCATTAGCTGAGATCACAGGTTTCTAGACATACTTCTGCATGAGGGTGAAACAAAACTTAACTGCTCAAGTGATCTGTTGTGTGAGGAAAACTTTTGGAAGCCAGTTTTATTCTCAAATTGCTTCTGGGTAGCAGTCTTTGTGTATTTAACTAGAATACTAAGTGTTCCATAAAGAAAAGAAAAAAATACCAAAAGCAGAAAAAACATAGGTAGTTTTGTTACTTGGCAAAATGAGAATGTTTTGCAAATATTAATGAGAGTAGTTATATAGCCTCCTTCTAGGGGTATATGAGGTATACTTGCTATAATTCTACTTCAAGAAATACTTTTTGTTGTCATCCTTCTCTGCAGCTAATTCTCCATTATCTTTAGAGAATTCTGTTATTCATGGATACTTATTTTTGAACACATTCATTTAAACCAGTAAGATCTGAAATGATCAGATACTTTTTGAAAGAATGTATTTTAGTGTTTAACTGTTTGAATGAACAGTTCTGATTTTGATAAGTCATCTATAATCATAGTGTTTACGTTTTACTTTTTTGACAATAAAGGCTTTGGTTTAGTTTCAATTTCCTTTTTAATAAATATGATACATGTCACCTCCGTATAAGAACTTGTTCACCAATGCTCCCTTTACTAAATGTTCTACAATATCTCTACTTGCAGTCCCAGGAAGGGCTGTTTTATTTGTTAAAATTTGGTTATGTGTTTCATCATTATGGATTGTTTTCTTTAAAGAGGTTCTCTCACTGAAATACAATTTATGGTTGAAGCTTGACTTTTTGGCATGGAAGCTATAAAGGTGAAAGCAGGAATGGATTTAGTAATTTAAAAATATTTTAAATTATACTATTTTTGTTTGCTAACGTCTACATAATTAAACGCACATATAATTCAGAATGCTTTGTTTCTAGAAGCATGCTTTTATAAAAATGGTAATACAGTATATACATGGAGTTCCATACAGTGGTGGAAGCATTCTTGCTCTTGTGTTTTACAAACACTTCATACAATTTAAATACCATTCAAAGCAGGGAAAGTTAATTGTTTGTTGCACCCCCATTATGAGTTGTCTGTACTTTTGCTCTCATTTTTAAGCTCATTTTTAATTTGCACTCTGTTTTTTGATGTTAAATTGTTTAGTATAGTTCAAGTTCTGTAATATTAGTAGAAAATGTTTAATTCAGATGTTTTTTGTTTAATAGTGAATGTTCTTGTAGTATTCGACTTGACTTCTCAGTAGGGCTGTAAGATGATTTTTTTTTCTTTCCTACAGGAAATTATAGAATAGATCTGCAGAACACAAAGGAGTTATTCTTTGATTTATTGAAAATTAAAATTGTTTGCATGTAGTGTTCAGATTTGATGTGTTAACTCCTGCTTTTGATTTCCAAAATATTACTAAACAAAAGCAAAGCACTATTTATTTTAAGGAGGTCCCATCAGTAATTATTCTTATTTAATGGATTTTTAGACTTCAGTCAAGTCAAGCGGTAGCAATCAAATGAATTTTTGCTGCTGACATTAATTTACAGGAGTCAACAGGACAAAACTTCACGACATGATAGCTGATCTGGGCGATGATGAGATACCCCACATCCCTTCAGGAATCATTAATCAATCTAGGTCACCCTCTTCTAGAATGACTGATCATGAAGGTGCAAGAGCAGAGGAAGGTACAAAAAATTCAGCTACTTACTATATTTCAGGAGATTTCTTTTAGAAAGCACACACTGTAATTTATTATCCCCTCTATAAAGCTTAATGCAGTTGCAGATTGCCACATTATTATTTTATTTGCAATTCTTCCCAAATGGTTTTATGAGAATATGGCTTGAGTTTCTGTGGCTTGTCATAACTCACCATTATTTCATAAGTCTTTTTAAATAACTTTATGTACAGCAGTGTGTTCTGACACTATTCACTATTAAATCCCTGTTTGGAGACACCCCTCCTGTTAGCAAAACCTTTCACAAATAAGTTATTATTTATTGAGGGGAAAAAAGGTGAGTATTAACATTTGATGTGCAGTTTGGATTTTAAAATGAAAAGTGGTGATTTAAGTTACAGGACTAATTAGTCTCTTTTCCTCAAATTTAATATTCTCTTTTATTAAATTCCCTTGGTCTACATACACAAGTTTACAAAGACACTATTTATTTCTTTACGAAGTATTTGTTTCAGTTTCAGGATTATCTTTGACAATGGAAATTAGTGGCAAGCTACTATATATAAAGTCAAAAATCTTGTACTTGGCTTTTAAGTTTTTTGTTTTAAAGGAATTATTTTCCTGTATTAACTTTGAAATTAAAATACCATTATGTAAATTGCCCTCTACTTAGAACATACTCATTCTAAATACTGAGGTGTATTCAGATTTGGCTCTTTTAGGATGATCTTTAGGATAAGCTCTGGCATGGTATCAGATATAGCAGAAATGAAATTTGCATTACTACTGATCCCAGTAATCTGTTGGTTGTCCTGTTCTTCTTCACCCTTGGCCTCACAAATGCCTGTCACCAGGCAAGCAGAAAAAAACCCCAAACCACATTTCAAGGAGGTTTTTTTGTTGCTCTCCAAAACTGTCATGTTACTTTTTTACTGCCTTGCTTTTCATCTTTGTTTTTATTTCCAACTTCAAGATGAACCAGTATCAAATTTACCTGTGGAGTGCAATTGAAAAAGCTACGGGTGAAAATCCACTTGCTAAAACTTGTAGATGTAAATTTGGGTTGTATTTAGGTTTAGTGTTTACGTGCTTTAGGTTGCCTTTTAGCCATGTTTAGGTATTAAGGCCGTGTGATCCTACAGTTAGAATTTTCTAGGTCTGTCTCAGGCTGTTTTTCTTAGGCTATACATGCTGTGCAAAGGAGCACAGACACAGACCTTGTTACAGACAGGGCTGTTGTCTCAGGTAGAGGCTTTACATCTAAAATAATATTGGACAAAAGAATATTTTTAAAGAAATGGATGCTAAATTTGAATTTGATAGGGATTGACTTTCATTGCCTCGTTCTTGTAGCACAAACACTGTGTTACCCTTCAAGTAAAGATTGTTCACACTGTTCAAATAAACTGCTTTCATGTTTATATTTTCATGCTGTTTAACGTGTCCATATGTTTTTAACATGTTGGTGTAGTTTGAGCTTTATTTATTAAGAGTAGTAATATTAATATGTCTGTCATCTTATCTGCTTATTGTGGTTTCTGCATAGTTTTTAAACTTGAATATCAGAGTGTAAATTCTGCTATTTCTATCCTGAATGCTATGTGGCTTTTTGAGTTTTTGTCTGTACTATATGGTGCAAAGCTGCAAACAAACAGGCAGTGTTGTATTTGAATTCCTTCTAGGTGTGTTACAAGGCCAAATATTTCATTATCATAAAATACAGATTTTGCACCATGTGGTACAAATATAGATTTTACTCAATTATTTATTCAGCTGTGTTTTAAAAGCTAAGATTTTGCAGATAACTTTAGGCTTTCTTTCTGGGACACACTAGCCTATGTTGATGAATTTTATCAAACCATAATTTTCTTGTGACTGTATGGAGGTTTTATGCTACACTTAGAAATGTTACAATTCTGAGGTAGTGGTTGATAATTTTTTCTTGAAGGGGGTTCAGTGAGGAACTGGCTCTAACTGGCTTGGAATATCTCTTTTATACCTCTAAAGGTGTGAGAGTTTGTTTTTTGTTGTTTTTCTTTTTCTTTTGCTCTCAACTGCCTGGTCGTTATGTTATGATGTTATGCCATAATCACACTTGATAATTTTGGCCATGAGAAATTGGAGTTTCCATTTCAACATACTGTATGACTTTCAGAAATGGTATCAACATGATTTTCCATCCAGTGTAGAGAGAATTACTTTCTTCACTGGTTGTTTTTCAGTTTTAATATCTAGAGATTGCAGAGGTGTCAATCTACAGATTGACAGAAAAAAAGCAATAACAGCTAATTGCCTGGGTATGAACAGCTGCTTTTGGTCTACCACATATTAACTTTGTGGAAAACAAGGTTAAGATGTCCCTGTTGTACAGTGAACAACAGCAGCCTATATGAACATACATATCTGATCAGAGATTAAAGCAGTTTCAGTTTGTACAAGTATTACTGCTGATTTTGACCTAATTATGTATGATGTCAAGAACTTGAAGGTAAGAAATGCTGGTTAGGATTGGCTAAGCAAACATTTAATAATATGATTTTATATTTCAATATTTATTTC
This sequence comes from Melanocharis versteri, assembly GCA_013397845.1. Taxonomy (NCBI): domain Eukaryota; kingdom Metazoa; phylum Chordata; class Aves; order Passeriformes; family Melanocharitidae; genus Melanocharis; species Melanocharis versteri. The sequence continues at coordinate 824,398 of VZTG01004479.1, forward strand.
ACCTAGTTTCACCTACAAAGGAACTTGTACTATGACATTTTTACTTTATATTTATTGATTGCAAATTCAGTTAAACATTTATATTATGCTATGAGAATAATATTGTACTGTGTGTTAGAAAAATATTTGGATTTTTTTCTAGATGAAAAGTGTTAAAAAGTTATTTATTTAACTATCATTTGCATGTATCTATTGATGCATTGTTTTTGATATGTGAAGATGTGGGTCTTTATTTTTAGTAGCTGTAACATCATGCATTTTTCATTGTGTTACTATTCTGCCTTTTCTTTTTTACAAAAGCAGTTTGCAACCATTTTTTAAACTTCTCAAATACGCCTCACTTTAAAATAAAAAATACACAAATAAATTATAGAACACACTGTACAGACATACTGGTAACTTTAGTATTAAAAAATAGTCTTCTGAATTTCGAGTAGCATTAATTTTGAAGCTTTAAATAAAGAGATAGTCACTCATGCAAACAAAACCTGATGAATTTGTAGTATAAGTTCTTAATGTGGTAGTTCTTATAAGGCATAGGAAAGTTGATCTGTTAAGGTCAGGTGACATTAATTTCACAAAGAATTAGTATGACAAGTTATGGGGCTTACCTAAACCTTGTGGGTGTGTCCTAAAGATCAAATAGGAGTAACAGGAAAGCAAATAAGTGTTTTGTAGGAATATGTCTTTATATGAAATATAAGTGGTTTGTAGTAGACTATCAAATGTAGAGTTTTAGTAAATTACTAGTGGAAATGAAAAGCTTATTCATATAAAGGCATGGTAAGCCATTTTGAGCTGTTAATGTAACGTAGCATTCTTGTGAGTCAAACCTCTGTATGGATTGTGAATATTGTTAAAAGAGGTGATTATGTATAGTTAGAATATTGTTTGCTCTTTTTATGCAATTGTAGGAACAGCAGTCTGTGTTCTTATGTAGATTATATTCTTAGATTCTCACAAACAGTTATGTTGACGGTGCTAATGAGGTTACATTTCTTAGTAGTACAGTAGTTCTGAAGCATTAGAACCTGTTTATTCTTGAGAAGTGATGTATTTTGATCTAGCTGGACTGGCTCTCTGCCTAGCCCTTGCAGTGGTGCCAGACATCTGTAACTTTACACCTGGTTCCAGTCACTTTCCTTCAGTGGGAGTGGATCAGAGCTAGGTTACCATTCAGACAGTGGCAATACAGAACAATGGAGATGGGTGTTCTAAACAGGAATGTGTTAATTATTAGTCCTCTTGTTTGGAACTACTTTTATAAGACAAAAAACCCAGGAAACTGGGAACTATTTTCTCTGAGATTGAAGGGTTTTCTAGGAGAATTAGAAATAAGGAGTGGCATCAAAGTGAGGCCATAACTCTCTCTGCCAGATCAGTGAAATTCAAAAGTCAAGCTAGTTTAATTTTTCAAGATGTCAAATATCATTTAACATATTTTGTAGATGCTTTTACTTAGCTAAAGTTCACACATACCTTAATTTTACATACTCTACTTAACAAGTGTTGCTATTTCTAAGTGGAAAACTGAGAAGTAAAAGTAGCTTCTAAAATGTGCTGAAGTGTTACAATGTGTAAGCCTTCATTCCTATTCCTTTCTGCTAAATTGACAGTTGTGGGTTGAAGGAAATTTACAGAATCATTGAAGAGGGTAAAAAATATGGGTGAATATTTTAAACTTTATTATTCAGATGTGAATTCATAGTGAATGGCTATATATAACTTTTATTCATTCTAAATGATAATTAGCAGAAATGTTAAATTTTAATTTGAGGAAGGCATAGCTAGATAACATGAGTATCAGTTGTGTGTACTTTAAAATTAGAATCCAAAATCATGCAGAGAAGCTAAGAGAGGAAATGAATAAATAATAGATGTTTTCATTTTTTCAGTTGTCTGAAAAAACTGAAAGTAGAAGAGATGTTTTGCAGGACTCTTTTGCTTGAGTGACTAAAAAATACTTCAGTATACAAGTAGAAATATTTGACTAGTATACAACACAGAGACTTATTTGCAAGTGGATAGAAGGCAGGAAGCATCACGTAATGAATGAAAAACTCAGCTGAGAATTATGGAGACCTGGGATGTACATTTGATATTGCAGTGTAAAGTAATGTCAGTCAAGTCACTTGTCAGTATCAACACCTCTGTAAAGTAAGTTGAAATCAAATGAGAAAGCATGATACAAGAATTGTGTGTATAATGTGTGTGTGTTTGCACATGTGTGCGTGTCTTCATGCTCTTGTTGTTTTTTTTTTAGTTGGGGCTGTATGTAGTACATACAAATTCAGTTTTAAGCTCTGCTTTGCTGTTAAGTGATGAATAATGCAGCTTTTCATCAGTTTGGATTACTATATTGAGACTTAAAGAAACTGTTTTGTTCTTTGTAGCTGAGCCAATAACGTTTCCACCTGGAGGAGGCAAGTCATTTATTATGGGTTCTGATGATGTGTTGTTAAGTGTACTGGGCCTTGGAGACCTTGCAGACTTGACAGTAACAAATGATGCAGACTATAGTTATGATGTAAGTGCAATTTTATTTTAAAATTCTTTATACAGTTTAACCACTAATAGTCGGGTCCCCTCTCCTCCACCCTGAACATTACTGATGTACTTCATTAGTAAAAGCTGTTGCTTGGAGGGAGAGAGCACCTTGTGAATAAGCTAAGTAATTTTGGTAACCAGAATTAAGTGAGATGACTTGGTTTTTTTCTGTATTAATAATTTAATTCAAATTTTGTCACTGGGGGGGAATGTGTTATGACATAAAATACGTATTAATATCTTAACATGACAAAAATGACAGTTATACACTGGAAAGGAGTGTTGAGTAGACATGGCATGAAACACAAATATCGATATTAACTTATTTATTTGCTGTTCTTTTGGTGAGTAAGTAGTATTAACAGCATAGACTGTATATATAGTGGTATATTTCAGATGTAAGCTTTTAGGGGGTATTTTTATTATAATCCAGAGTGTTCTGACATTCCTTTGACCATATTCATTAAGCTTCTACCGGTATTGTTAAACGAATTTTTCATTGGCTAGTAACATTGGATGGCTGGTTAGGGAAATGTTCAGGTAAGTTTTGCATGCAGTATTGTATTTAAAATGTGTTTTATTGGCTTGACTGCAGATTGCAACTTTGCAGTGTATTGCTGTATTTTGTGAAGAATAATTTCTATATTAAAAATTGTGTAGCCATTTTGCTTAATTCAAGATGGAGGGGTATTTACAGGTGAGCCAGAACTAAACTCAGAAAGCATTATAATGAATATAATTGATAGCAACTGATCAAACTGTTACATGAGAATTTGTGCTACTTGTGACAAACCTAGCAAAACTGTTTTTGTGGTGCAAAGAGTGATGCAGAATAGAGGTTACCTTTGCTGTTGGGAAGCTTAAAGCAGAGAATAACTGATAAATACACAAATATGAAGTGCTGCCTGAGCTAATAAGAAATTTGCAGTAGAAGCACACATTTGTTGAAGGTTGGAGGGTGTTAATCATCCTGTAGATTAAGTTGATCTTACTTCTTCAGTGTAGTTGAATTTTCAGAATTTTCTCACTGAAACCATTAATTAGAGGCTCTTTAATTTCAGCTTGGTTTGGGAGGTGAGTGGGAAGAGGCTATTTCATGCTCTAGTATCTGGTGTATGCAGGAGACAAAAGATAGAAGTAGGGTTTTGTTTTTTTGCTGGACCATTCACCAAAAATGAGTTGTGATTGACCATAACCGTCACTTGGCTTCCCTTCTTATCCAGTCCTCCTTTCCCAGTACTCTTACGATATTTTCTTCCTTTTAAAGCATAGCTGAAAAATGCACAGTGGCTTCTGACTTCATGAGTGAGAAAAAACCAAGTATAGAATAACACAGACGGCAAGAATTTTTTTTGTATTTAGGAAGACAGTGTTCTGTCATGACCTTGAAGAGACTGAAATTCAGGTGCTATTAGTTCTGCATCACAATGTTTCTTTAGGTTAAAAATACCTTGGTAGTTCTCAATTTCTGAAGTTGTTCCCTCATAGCTATGGATTTGCAGCATAGTAAGACTGTGTCTTACCTTGTACGTGTAGTACAGTACTTGTAGGGCATTATAGTCTAATGCCCTTGTAGACTTAGCTGAAGTCACCTCGTTTTCCAGTGTATCTCCAGACAAGGAGCTGTTACACTAAGCTAATGTGTAAGTAAAACAACAACAACGAAAAAACCTCAAACCAGAACACTTAATGCATTTGCTCCCAATAGGTCCATGCTCTTCAAATAGCTTTTGTGACCTATTAGAGAGCATGAATAAATAAAGCCACAACAGGCTTCCACTAGCTTTCATGTATCACTCCTTGATGAGTGTTGTATTTTGAAAAGGAGAGGATATGAATACACGGTGGGGGTTAAGTATAAATCTTAGGAATTTCAACTATAGCTCATAAGATTTCTGTATGTTTGATTGAATGCACAGGTTGTTTCCAAGACTAGTTGTCTGTCAAACAGTACAGTCATCTCAAGTCATGTCTTTCTCATTATCTAGTTACTTACATTGACCTCAGTGCATGTATTTGTTTGTACTCTGAGGGAATAATGTTGCCAAATCAAATGCTCCCATTTGTATATTTTTGGATTCCATAGCAGCAGAGAATGTTTTCCATTTTTCAGTCAGTACTATTGCAGAAAAGCTTTCCTTTATCAGAGCATGTAAACTTGGAAATCTCCAATGAGTTACAACATTATCGAGAAAAAAGTAGCATTAAAACATAAAAAGACACTGACTGTAGTTATTAATTATTGTTCTCTAAAATCTTTGTTTGCTGTTGGGGAGTACTTGTTTGAGCTGGGGAAATGCATGTCTTCCTTACTATGTGTTAGGGTTCTGTTCACTGCAGGGGCAAGGAAGAGCTTTATTCCCTGGTGCCTTTTTTTTCGGTTTTTGTTCGCTTGTGTTTGTTTAGCTCAGGTGTAGTTTCAGTCTGGTTTGCCTGTGCTCTGCAATGCAGAATGAATGGATTGTTTAATCCTTCTTGGTCTTCAGTGAAGTCCACTAAAGTCTATGGAAAAAGGGAGGAGCAGCTAGTGCAGTTGTATGGTTCCATAGTCTGTCTTCTCATGACTTTGATTCTCTTGACAGTGTGTGTGTATAAATACACACTTAGAACAGAGCATCAAGACTCAGTGGGGCAGTGTGTCCATCTACACCTTATGTTTTCAGAGGCTTTTGGGATGTCACGCTTACTACTTTTCCATTATTCCTCTGGCCCATCTTGTAAAATAATCTCACATTTATCCTTTGTAATTATCAAATCTCTTTTCCAAGTCCTTGACTGTGTTTTTCTGAGGTGGGGTTGGGTTTTTTGGTTGTTTGTTTTTTGGAAATACATTACTGGTTAGCTTTTTTTCTTATAGATTGCAAGGACCTCTTTAAAGATGTGTCAGTTGTTCTCTTACTCTTGCAGTAAGGATATCAAGATCCATTAGAAACATGGATAGGGAAAAGAATTTTTAAAAATTGGTTTATATGTAACTAGATTTCTATTAAAGTGTATGTGGTGTCTTCTAAAAGAACCAAGATGTCCCAGTCCGTTTTAAAAAAAAATAAAACTTCAAAGCTGTACTTAAAATAGGAAATGTACCTTACTTTCCATAACTTGTGTAAATTCTGTACCTTGCATTTTAGCAGATTTCTCTGTACTGCTGAAAACAAAACTACCCTTGCAACAATCCCTTTAAGAAAAAAGAAAAAAAACAGAGATAGAATTAACTCTTCATATTTTGAAAAATATGGATTACTGTATCCAGTTCTGATTTTCTCAAATGGTTTTTCATCGCAACTGTAATAGAAATTATTGTTGTGTGGATGCACATTGCACCCAAAAAATTGAAAGTCTTCTGCATAATGTGGGACATACCGTGTGCTAAAATTAAGGATTGCTATTTCAAGTTTTTGACTGTAATTTCTCTAAGCCCCATATCACCACAAATACATGAAGCAACATAAGTTAGCTTAGGTGGGTGAATGCATTACATAATGAGGATTTAAAATATTGAGGGACTCTATCTGCTAGGAAAATACCTTTTTCTTTCTTTCTTTTTTTCCCCCCTTCTCTTGTCCATTTGGGGAGGCAAATAAATCAACAGTTTGGTCCAAATTATGTTTAATGCAGAACTCCACAATTCCACTCTGCTCTGCTTCCTGAAGCAAAAGATTATTCTTTTAATGAAGCTTGTATATAATATGCAGTGTAGTGCTAAATAACTTAAATCTCAGTAAAAGTATTGCAGTATTCAGTGTACTCTTAAGTAGGAAGATTACAAACGAAATGCTTTGTTATTATATGTATTTCTTGGTTGGTATTTAAAAAACTCTAAAAATTCAGGTTACATGTCTGGTATAACAGGTTCCTGTGACTTGATCAGAATTAGGTGAAGTTTGCACTCAGAGCAGAAATTTACAGTAATATAATGGAAAAGCAAATGTCTGCACATCTGTAACTCAAAACAGTAAATTTTGTTGTCTGAACCTCTGTTTTGTTGGATAGAATTGAATTTGGTTTGAGTGAGTAGTGATAATTCAGTCCAGGTTATAGACTTGGTGCAAGAATACTTACTACAGTACATGTTACACTGTTATCTGATGATTTTCAGTCCTGATAGATAAAATGTAGTAAGATTTGGTTAGCTATGGGAGATTTTAGTTTCTTATCAGTGTTGCTGAAATTAGCTTGAGATGTCAAGCAATTCTGGCCTGCAATTGAGAAACATACTTTAACAATTGCATGCTGAATAGATCATGTGTAAGACAAAGGATACGATTAATTTCCATTCCTTCTTTCTTTGCTTATTTTGTTCATCTAATTCAAGTCAGTTTTTCCCTCTTAGGGGAAGAGAGAAGTAATCGGACATGTTATTTCTTTATGATGGAGGCTTAGGATGGGGTGTAGTCTTTTAAGGATCTGCTTGCTGCATAACTGTAAATTGTATTCAAAGCTGTAAATTAGTCTCTTGCAATCACTAGAAGGGCTTGAATTTTTGTGGTAACTCTTCTGAGTTGCCTGTAATTAATATTAAGCAGCTGTAATTATTGTATTTTAGACTAACAGTCTGTAGATTAAGAGTATGAATTGGATGTTCACAATATATAAATGTATAGTTTGCATATATTGCTTCACAAAGCAGCTAAATTATTGTCTCACAAATATATTTAAAACTCATTAAAGACTTAAAAATATATGTGTAATGTTATGTTTAAAATCATGACGGATGTGTACTGAAATTTTGATTAGCTATTTCTGTGTGCATACCTTCACCTGTAGAAGTATTCAAGAATTATGTATGTTTCTTGTCAATCTCAGTCAAGTTACTCATCTGAGAAAGATCACTCAGTCAGCACCTCAGGTTCATTTTTATTGTGTTTAAGTGATAAATGAGCCTTTGACAGCTATAATCTCTTCCTGGGGTGCAGACAACATGATACACCATGAAACATTTCTCTTTCTGCAAGGAAGAATTAGTGTCATTGCACAAAAGGATTAAAATCAGTTTTGAAAATCAAGTCTTCTTTTCTGTGTGTTTAACGTTATGTATCATTCCAGCCTGGGTCAAAGGAAACTGTTAACAGCAGAAAAATTTGCAGACTGTCTAGCTGGCCAGATGGGGTTATAGATGTATGTAGACAAATCAATAGATAAATGCAAACTTTAAGTTGAATATATTAGCTGAATCAAGCATAGGCTGTTTTCCAAAAATAGGAGGGGATATATATAAAATATGCATTTTAAAATCCAAGATAAAATTACGCCTTTCCTTTTCTTCTTTTAAGTTGCCAGCTAATAAAGATGCCTTCCGAAAGACATGGAACCCTAAGTATACGCTACGCAGTCATTTTGATGGAGTGCGAGCATTAGCTTTTCATCCTGTAGAGCCTGTGCTGGTTACAGCCTCTGAGGACCATACTCTAAAACTTTGGAATTTGCAGAAAACGGTTCCTGCCAAAAAGCAAGTATATGGGTTTTTATAAAACATCAGTTGTGTTTTAAATGCCTTTGAAATCAATTAAACTCTTCTATTTTCAGAGTTTTTCAGTAGAAATTTAATGTGGTATAATAACTCTTCTTTCTCTTTCAGGAGTGCCTCTTTAGATGTAGAACCCATCTACACATTTAGGGCCCACATGTGAGTGTTTGACATTATTCATGGCTGATAAATATATTGTTGTTATCTCATGTATTCATGAAAAAATTCAGTGTAAAAGTCACAAATTATGCTATTTTTACATTGCTTAGATAAGGCCCATTATACTTTGTAAAGCAGCTTAATACCAAGTCCCTGTCATGAATTGCAGAGTCCATGATAACACAAGAACAAGAAAGTGGCGAGTTTGATTCGTTGCAGTGGAAAGGAGAGATTACAGATGATGACAATGAAATCACCTAAGACATGTCTCGGACTGTGGATTTTATATGTAATAGGTGGAAAAGATGAGTAAGGTAGAGGCAAGACTTGGCTAGTATCTTCAGATACAGGTCTGAGTCTTAGTGATTTTTCAGCTTGTGTTAACTGCTTTATTACTGCCCGAGTTTCACTTGCTGATTTTGAATTCTGCTTTTTTTCGATAAGAAGGCAAGATAAAAACGCACAGTTGTTAGCCAGAATAGTACTTTGCTTATATAAGTAAAGATCCACTCTCCAACCCAGTTAGCAGGTAAGCTTCAAGAGAGTTCTTTGATAAGCATGGAAGTGGGTGGTACTGCTAGTGCTGGCCTCAGAAACAGCAAAAAAGAAAATGAACTTATAGTTCGTATTAGGAAATTTGCATAAGCTATTATCACCCTCCTCCTTCCCTTACACCACATGATAGAACATAATGTCTTACATTAGCATTTATTAGCTAAAGCATAAAACACTCTTACCCAGGGTTGGGTGACCAATTTGTCCTCATGTTGAAATGCAAGTTCTTGTGAGTGATATAGAGGGTCGCTGACCAGTTGAATTCTCCAGATCTCTGTCTGAATTCAAGCTGTTACTTGTGTTTTTGTTAGTGAATACCAAAAGGTAAGGTTTCGGGAAGTTCTGATCCAGAACTAATCCCTGTGACTTCTAGTGTGTTGAAACAAAGGCAGTTATTGAGCAACATTACCTTTCTGCCCATCTTCATTCTTCACTTTACCAAATATGTATGTAGATTCAGCCAATAGTCATCCTTTTCAACATCTTCAGATATGTAATTCTAGGTTGTTCATCTGCACTCATTTATATCATGAGCATGGCCATCAAATGACCCAAACACCTAATTTTGGGGGTGTGGTTTTACAGTACAGTTAAACCTGTGGTAGTAGTGTGTCCAAATTAGTAGACCTGTTTCTTCCTTTGGGCTACAACTTGTGCTTGCCTGTTATCACAGCAAGCAGGTTGAAGAAGTTAAACCAGTAGGAGTCTAACTTTGGCTAAAAGGTACAATTTCTGGGATCGTTTCTCTGAACCAGTTTGCTGGGTTATAGGTTACTGTCTGCTCCTAAAAGTAGGATGAGAAAATAGTTGCCAGGGAGGGGGTCTACAGCCACCTCTTTCTGCACAGCTAGTTATTAGATTGGCGTAGATACACTGTTGCTTCTAAAAAATAAGGTGGTGTTCTTTGAATTGCTTCAGTTTGCATAGTTTTAGTTAATTACTTATGATTAATTTAATAAAGGTTAATATCACTTGTTGAGACTTAAAAATAAACTTGTTGAGACTAAGAATTTTTCTATGGAGTTTAAGGGGTTCTTAGCTGCTTAAGCCAATCCAAATGTTTTTTTGAAAATAGATAGCCATATTTTCACTTCTGTCCTGTAGGCAGTTATCAATCAGCTTTTTTCTCTGTCTCTCAATAGTGGACCTGTATTGTCATTGGCAATTAGTTCCAATGGAGAACAGTGTTTCAGTGGTGGTATTGATGCAACCATCCAGTGGTGGAACATGCCTAGCCCTAATGTGGATCCGTATGATACCTATGGTAAGTACCTTTTAAAAGATAAACAACTTCTGACCATTGTCTTGAACATTATTTTTCCACTCGATGTTAACCTGTTTTCTAGAGCTTTTGTGAGATATTACTGCCATTTCTGAGCTACACTGTGTTTTCAACTGCTTATGTGTGGCAAACATTGGTTATTTACTCCCGCTTGCACTGGTGGTACATTTTGTGTAGAACTGTAATAGGGTGACTTAGCAATTCCTGAGATTTATACAGTAAAGAAAAAATGAATCATAACTTATATTTTTGAGAAGCAAAATATTTTGAACCAGAATTAAAACTTCTTAATGATTATTTATTTCTTCTGATGGAAATTCACCAGAAAACTAAGAGAAGTGTGCTCAGATTCTATGTCCCTTGTTTCTGACTTGCATCTCAGGTCCCTAACTTTAGATATCTTTTAGATGTCTCTAAAATTAAGTAGCTGATAACTGCTTGGAAAACTCAGCATCGCTCTCCTGCCATTGATGGTGATCAGCATTTTGTCCTTAGTGTAATTTTAAGGGTTCCGTTCCACTGCAGTTTGAGTGGGACAGAGTCAAGAACTCTTCCTCTGTCTCTTGTGTCAGTGTAATGAGTGAGCAGCATTCATCATCATCATCTGTGCATCATCTGTGGCAGCAAGATGGTGAGGGATGGGTGCTGTCTTGTACCGATTCAGGAAAAACAGTACACCCTGCCCCTTAAAACCAGTATACACCTTCAGCTGTGCCTCTCTGTTAAAAATACATTCAGTATAGTCTAATCATTAAAAATGGTCCTATTTGTTCATGCAGGTAGGATTCGTGGTATAATTTTTATGGGCCTCGGATAAAACTCTCTACTCAAGTGACAAAGTTATTGTTAAAAGAGAGAGCTCCAGTAGAATGTCTTTCCTCCCTAAGCTTGTTTGCAGATTTTTGGGTTATAAGACCAGCTTGTTTTTAGTTTTCTGTGTAACTAAATTTTAGTGATTTTCATGGCTTTACGCCTTTCCATTTATCTTTTTCTCTCACTTCTCTACTCAAATCCTGGTACAGAATAGATTTTAAAACCCTCTATAAAAGGCAACTGTGAAGCATCAGGGAGATGAAAATAAGATTCCAGTTCCACAGGAAAAAAATTAGTACTGTTTTTATTATTAGTGTGCTTGAGCATTTTAGACCATACCTATGTGTCAGCGGAGTATGCTGAGTAAAAACAGCATTAAGTAAGCATCCAGTGTTTAAGTGGAAAGCTGATTTTCTGCACCTTGTACAAAGGAAGAGCTGTGATCAAGCATCTTTAAGATGTTGAATTTGGAAGGAGGAAATACGGAGGTGGTAACAAGAGCATATAATTCTGGAGGAAGGGACATAGTTTTTTGAGTTGTCTGTGGGGTTTTTTTGTTGGCTGGTTTGGTTTGGTAGGGTTTTTTGGTTTGAGTTTGTTTTCCTGTTTGGTTGGTTGTTTTTTTTGAGAAAGATGGCAGTGGTTGTGCAAAATGACTTGTGTAATATTCTAGCTGTTGCTTAAACAGGAAGGGCAGGGGGGACATACAACTGGTTTGTGTGGAATTTAATTTATGTTGAGGTACAGGAAATACTTAATGCTTCTTCACTAAAAAGGTTTCCTTTCTTTTTTTTCCAGAGCCAAACGTTCTAGCTGGCACATTAACTGCTCACACAGATGCAGTCTGGGGTCTTGCTTACAGTGGTGTAAAGAATCACTTACTCTCTTGTTCAGCAGATGGCACTATTAGGTTGTGGAACCCACCAGAAAAAATTCCCTGTATTTGCACTTACAATGGAGAGAAAGGTAACTTTTTGCAGTGGTTTTGAAAATACGTTATGAGGCAGCTGATAATGCATCCAGGCTCGTTGTCTCCATTTATCCAAACTAGGTAACATAGCTGAAGGAAGAACTTGTAATAAAATAATCATGGATCTGTAGCATTACTTGAAAGGAAAGAGCAAATGTCTTCGTTAAGTATGAGCTTAAATGTTTAAACTGTCAGGAATTTTTAAAGTATTTCGTTCTTTCTAAAGATACTTTTCGCTCTTTTCTAGAGCATGGAATACCCACATCAGTCGACTTTATAGGTTGTGACCCTGCTCATATGGTGGCATCTTTTAACACTGGCAGCACAGTCATCTATGATTTAGAAACATCCCAGTCGGTGGTAATGTTTTCATCACAAGTAGAATCTGGTAAGTAGAGCTTTTCTGTAACAAATGCCCATCTTGGATGAGGTACCTGTTGTATTATGTGGTGCCTCATCGTATGGTGTAGTAAATATGAAAGTTTTACTCGTGTTCTGCATCATTCAGTTTGAAAGATGGTTAGGTGCTTAAAGATGCTTGGAACAAACACTATGGGAAGGTGTTTCAGCCCCTCTATTCTGTTCTTGTGAGACCCTGCCTGGGGTGCTGTGTCCATCTTTGGGGCCCCAGCATAAGAAGGACATAGACCTGTTGGACTGAGTCCAGAGCAAGGCCATGAAGGTGATCCCAGAGCTGGAGCACCTCTCTTGTGGAGACAGGCTGAAACGGTTGGGGTTGTTCAGTCTGGAGAAGATTCTTGGGAGATATTATTGTTATCTTCCGGTACCTAAAGGAGCCTGCGAGAAACTTGGAGAGGAACTTGTTTGTACAAGGGCATGTGGTGACAAAACAAGGGGGAATGGCTTTAAACTGAGAGAGAGTAGGTTTAGATTAGGTATTAGGAAGAAGTTCTTTACTGTGAGAGTGGCGAGACACTGGTACAGGTTGCTTAGAGAAATTCTGGGTGCTCCACCCCTGGGAAGTGTTCTAGGCCAGGTTGAACGTGGGTTTAGACAATCTGGTTTAGTGGATGGTGGCCCTGCCTGTGGCAGAGGGGATTGGAACTAGATGATGTTTAAGGTCCCTTCTGCCCAAGCCATTTTATGACTCTATTAGCAAGAGAGATAGTGAAAGCAACAGTTATTGTTCTCTAAGATTTCTTTAGATTCAGTTGTCCGATTTGTGTATTATAGCGCAGTTTTCTTTATAAAGCCTTGACATGGAGGATATTAAGACAAGTAGGTGAATAATAGGTGAATTAAACAGAATATTTAGTTCAGTGTAGAATTCTGCACATGTTGGGATTAAACACACTTTTTTGTGGAACTTTCTAGAAATCCTGTTGCTGCAAATGAAGTGTTACAGACAGGTAGCTCATCAAGAATTAATTGCATGTGTCTCATGAAACTCTAGATAGAGGAGACTTCTTTTTGTGAACGTCCTGAAGTGTTTTGTAAGGAGAACCTCCAGTTTTGGCTCATTCCTTTCTGTAAAATGCGATCTAAAAGAATAATGCAAGGGAAGAATTTGCTTCTCCCCTCTAAGTAGTCTAGTTTACTTAATAATTAAACTTACAGACTTCAACGCAGGTTACAAAACTGTGTAAAAGCTATCTTACAGATATCTTGTGTAAAGCCTGACATTGAAGTGAGGAGGACCATTCACAATTTGGAGAAATACCTTTTCTAGTTTGAAGAGAGACTTTTAAATGGAATCAAGAAAAATTAAACACAAAAATTAAGATACCAAGATAAGAAAGGGTTTTTTAAAAGAGTATTCTGAAGACTTCTAAAGAGATTTTAAACCATTCATTGTTTAAGTTGAAATTGAAGACACAAAAATATCTGACAGAATTTAAGAGGTTAGGTTGACTTCAGTTGTTTGGATTCTCTGGTCTAGTAGGTGTCCCTTCAACCCAACCAACTCTGCTAGTCTGTCTTTTTTTTCTCCCCCAAACTATATACTTTTTGATATGGAGGTGTAAGAGCTGTGTGCTAAACATGTATTACACATGGTGCAGTTTGATTCTACTTGGTGAGTGCTGCCCTGCAGTACTTGCTGGGTTTTATCTCTCAAGAATCTTTCACTGGTGTAAACTACTTGTAAGCTTTAGCCTTACAGAACTTTGGCTGGAGTCTACCTCACTTTGCCCCTGTAAAGCAAGAAGCTTTATTTCTTAGGAGATCCATTGGTCCTAAAGTATTATTTACATAATATTAATTATTGTGGTAATCTAAAGTGTAATGCTAAAATACTGTCATTTTAACTTTAACATTTTCTTTAAGGCAGATGAATATTCTTTTTTTTTTAATTTTCAGGTGTACAATCAAATAATCATATTAATAAGGTAGTAAGTCATCCCACACTTCCTGTAACTATTACAGCACATGAAGATAGACACATCAAATTTTTTGACAACAAAACGGGTAAGGATAAAGAGGACCTAATTTGTACGTATGAATATCTTTAAAGAAATCTGGATGACATAGGGAGAATCCATTTGTGGAAAACTTACTAGTGATATAGTCTTACACAAAACAGAATTTTTGGTATTTCTAAGATTAAACCTTTTCAGTACCTTCTCTGTGAAGTAGTGATATCTGTTGCAATTGTGACTTTAGAAGTCAGAAAACACTCTCAAAACAGGCAGAGATAGTTGTGAGAGACAAGAAAGTGGTCTCTAATTTAGAGCTTTCGTAATTTATAGGGTATGTCTGCTTTGTTCCTTCTTTCATCATTTCCATGCTTTTAACTTTAAGCATGTGTCAGTTATGTTTTTCAACTCTCAGTAGTAAAAAAGATTGCTTAGTACCTATTAGGGCAAGAAATAACCCTAAATTCATTGTGGTAATGAAATCCTGTGTTATACTTAAGTTGTTGATTAAGTCTATAAAACAGAAAAGGATCTGGAAGAAAGAGGGTAAAGCAGGTTCTAGGGGAAAACTGCACTGTCGGTCATGACAAAAACGTTGGAATAACTGTAAGAACACACTTAAACTTCCTATTTGTGAAATTACCTGTTACTTCCTACATGTTATCCTGTCAAAGTTGGAAGGAAAAAACAAGCTCACTTAAAATAAGCACGTGCAAAACCCTCGTCTGAAGTGTGTTTGGTTTGGGCCCAGTATAGGATGGTGTTCCTGGGGTTTTTGTTTTCTAAAGCAAAAAGCTGGACATTTTTTCCACTTTGCACCTGCCATGAACATATGCATTTGAATTGTCATTAAATACATTGTGTTGATGTTGCTGAAATTCAAATTTATTACTTCAGAGGAACAAAGAATGAGGAAAAAAAATCTGCATGAAAAAATAACCGGGTCAAAGACAGGAAACAGAGGGCAGAAGTAAATGGTCTTTTTGTGGAATAAAACACCAGCGGGTCTGGAGGGAGCAGCGATAGTTCAACATAATGAGTCATCTGAACAGGGAGCAGTATATTGGCAGTTAACTGACATTCATTAATTCAGGTTATTAAACATGAAGGCTGACAAGGAAGAACTGGAGATCTTGATAGACATAAAAGCAGGCAAATTAAATTCCGTGTGGATAAATGTGAAATGATACATGTAAGGAAAAATAAACAAAGTAATATAAAATAATAATCACTGGGCTGACTGTTCTTACTCAAAGTAAAACCTTGGAGTTATAAGAGGTTGGATAAAAATACCAGTTTGTTGCTTAGCAGTCAGAATAGCAAAATGCATATTAGAAGGAGGGAAAGGAATAAAAAGCAAAAGTGAGCATTTTTAATACCTTTGTATGAATACTTTGAATGAAGTCTCCCTTATTTCAAAAGGGATATAGCCAAATTAATACGTTTAAGAGAATGGTTAGAAAGATGATTGAAGATTTTCAGTAGCTTTTAGCTTCTTCAGGAAGAATCGTAGAAACTAAATAGGCTGAGATTGTTCAGGAAGACAAACAACTGAACAAAGCTGATATACTTTCTTCATGTTGGTCCTGGTCTTACAGGGATTTATTTGCTCTCTTTGTCAACACGTGAACTGAGGTTCAGTTGCCAGTCCCCAGCAGGT
Source organism: Melanocharis versteri (assembly GCA_013397845.1). Lineage (NCBI taxonomy): Eukaryota > Metazoa > Chordata > Aves > Passeriformes > Melanocharitidae > Melanocharis > Melanocharis versteri. The sequence continues at coordinate 840,223 of VZTG01004479.1, forward strand.
GACAGGCTCAAAACAGGAGAGAGGCGGTGGTTCTTCCGTGCAGTTAAACATTCCGGAACTCCTTCCAAAAAGCATCATGAGGTGCTAAAAGATGTTATTAAGAGTTCAGGAACAGAGGTCAATGAAAAGAAATGCATTAAGAGTAGTTGAATGCGCAGTTAACCCTTCTGGTTTGTGGCATAACCAAACAGTTTATTGTCAGAAGCTGGGGAGTATTTTGGGCAAGTATCACCTATAGTTGCCTTATTTTTCTCTCCTAGCAATGACAGAGATAGGTGGACTATTAATATGGCTCAGTAAATCTTGTTTTACAAAGCTTCATCAACACTCTCACCTACTGGGGCAGTTATTAGGACATTTAAGGGACTAAAAGTTGAGGTTCTCACCCAGTCATTTTAGGTCTTTGTTGTTGCTGCCATTAAAGATGCCAAGTGGATAAAAAGATTGTTACAATGGAGATACCTTTTTGAGAGTTGTGTGTCATTTGCTCTTATGTTTATACAAGAGTCTGCAGTTGAAACTTCATAATTTGTAATGGAATAAGACCATTCAAATATAACTGGGATCTGAATAAGCATGTTATCTTATATCGCATTTAATGGGAATGGGTTGGGTTTTTTTAAATAAACAATACTTCACAGGAAATTCACTATTTATTTTTCTTTTAGGTAAAATGATCCATTCTATGGTTGCTCACTTGGATGCTGTCACAAGTCTAGCTGTAGATCCTAATGGAATCTATTTAATGTCTGGAAGTAAGGAGGTTTTTCATATTCTATATGTTCTATATAAATTTTGCATTTATGATGCACTGAATTTCTGACAAATATAATCTTGTCTTTTGTCTTTTTCTTTTCTTTCTTTCTTTCCTAAACAGGCCATGATTGTTCCATTAGGTTGTGGAATTTGGACAGCAAGACATGTGTGCAAGAAATAACAGCTCATAGGAAAAAGCTGGATGAATCAATTTATGATGTAGCATTTCATCCGTCAAAAGCATATATTGCCAGTGCAGGAGCTGATGCCCTTGCCAAAGTATTCGTGTGACATAGCAGAACAAACCTGCATCATAACAGCAGGTCTGTTTGGACAAAAAAGAGGGAATGCGTCACTGCCATCAATTATAAGGTTACCAATAAGACACTACATCTGATCTGCCTGGGTGAAGGCTCTTAAGTGGGGCAGGTAGAAATTGGTGAAAAGTCACCACATCCTGAACAATGTCAGGCTCATTCATTTAACTGTAATTACTGTATTTGGGGGGGTGGGGACAAATACAAAAAAGAAAACCAGTATTTGTAGCCTTGACTGGATATGAACTGAGCGTATGTCTGTTCTTTAGGTGTCTTTAAGCAAACGTGGAGTCTGATCTTACAAAAGACTTTTATTTTGGACTCTGTGTGCTGCCTTAGGGTTAGGAATGTGGTGCTCTTGTGGGGGGAAGTGAGCTCCAAGAGTAGCTTTCTTTTCATCTCTTAGTAATCTTCTGTTTATCAGTTGAATGCCACAGATTCCCCTTTTAAACTTTTATTTTGCTTTAAAGAAAAGGAAATTTAACTTAAAATATTTTAGCATTAGTTGCACAAAATGTTTGGATAAAATTCTAGTTTTTATAAGTCTTTTTATATATTTAGCCTGTCACAACAGTGCTCAAGATTGTATTGATAATGTTTTTCTGCATTATAGAACCCTAAAACACAGAGATCTCACTGACCCGCTGCCGTGTAACCACAATCTTCCCTTCTTTTGCCTAATACAGCTCAGCTAAGTCCTTGCTTAAGGATGCTAATTCATCATCATCGCATAACTGTCTTCATAAATAAAGGACTGTAAAATGTGTTCAAATGAAACACAGAGGGGTTAACATCCCTGAATGAACTCTTAAAAAAAATTAATCTTGGCATCCTATCACTATGTGATATTTTGTACATCTTACTGTATTTACGAGTTTATTTATCAAGGATTACCCATCTTGCTAATGGCCTATTGTTATTTATTTCACTTTTTGTTGGTCTTTATATCCTTTTATGTAGTGTGTTAAAGGGCCCTGTATATCTGTTATGGCACTCTTTGAACAGTCTAAAATAGATGAGGAAATGGGACATTTGATAATTCTAAAGTTGCAAACCAAGAAATTCTTTTTCCTCTGGTTAAGTACCTGGAGTGGAGTTGATTCCAAAAAAACAATCTTGTTTCAGAACCTTTGGAGTGAAAATTATTTTTATTTGCATTTCAAATAGAATACAAAAGTAGTTAATTCAAGATTCATAAATCTGCTGTGTTTTGACTAGTTATTCCCTGCTTTTATTTTATTTTTCAGATGTGCTTCAGTTTATGGTGTAACTAAAAATTTTGTTTGTGTAATGCATGATTAATACAAAAAAGTATTTTTTCTAGTCTTCCACAAAACTTTTCTGATCAGTTTGCGAGTTTTGATGAGTTTTGTAAGGTTTCTGTTTTACAAACTATGAATCAGCAAATTTTTAAGATTGTACCACATAGCAAAAGTACAGCTGTTGAAAAATAATGTATATAAAATGCATATAATAAATATTAAATGGTGTACCTGTATGTTACTGTTGGCTACATTATTTTGTGTTGCACAGTTTGAAAGAGTCATTCTACAAATTACTAAATTAGGTCTCAATTTTAGCAAAATGACCATTTGTTTATTACGCTTATAAGCTGCTTTGCTTTTGCAAGATTGTGATAGTTGTCTGGATGTTGACCAACTGTTCAGTTTTGAGCAGCAGTACCCACGTATAAGAACATGTTTCCACAATGTTTTAGAAGATTTTTACAAGAACAAATCAAAAATGGCTAGTGCATTCTTACAGCCCTTATAAGATGGTAATCGCAGCATTTTTCATTATCTTTGCATTTGAAGTGATTCTTAAGTGATTTAGAAGCCAGAAAGGTACTCTGTTTTTTTTTTTTTCAAACTGCCACTGAATCGTTGTGTTGAGTTAAAAAAAAAAATTAATTTCTAAATGCCTAAAATTTGCCCATATATCTTACCTTTGTCCCTTTCTATCCAAGTCCTCCCGTAAAGATGATGCACAAAAAACTAAACTAAAGGTCAGCATTTACCTATTCTGTGATGAGTCACTTTGCTCAAAGTGTATCAGCAGAAACAGAATACCACAATATGAATATTTTTATGTAAAGTAGTATGTTTAGGTATAAGTTAACTAAAGCTAGAACATGTTCCTATAAGTGGTTTAACTGCATTATTCCATGTAAGTTTCCGGTTTTCCAGTAAGAATGTATTTCATGCCATCTCATGTCAAGCAAATTAGAATTAAAAAAGAAAAGGAAAGAGGTGCTCATGGTAGGCAGAATATTGCAGTTATATTTTGGAATTAATTTTGTTTTAGTAATAATGTTGCATTGCTTGAAATGTTACGGTAAATTATAATTGTGTAGGAATTGGAGAATTTTGTCCTTTATCATGAAGATTGAGGTGAGGCCTTCCAGTAATTGCTTGTAGGACACTAAGACTTTACTTTTGAAAGTAACATTCAGCTGATTTGCACTTTTTGTTCTTTCCAGTCTAAAGCATTCAACTAATCAACAGACAAGAGAGTATTTGAATTTTATTGGAAGTAATTTCATAATCGCCTTTTCTGAAGCCAAACATTGTTTCTGGCAGCTTTTCCAGACTGCTGCATTTTAACGCTTAAATAAAATGTGATTGTTTAATAAACATTACCATGCATAACATTTACCTTTTTTTTTAATTGTATTAAAATTGAAATGATAAAACCAAAAATATTTGCTTATTTTCCTTAATTGAAATCTTAATGGTCATCTTAGTTCACTAATGCATAGTGGATCAAATGCAGTAGTGAGGCATCGGTTATTGAATAATACCAATAATTTCTAGTACAGTCTCAGTTTATTTATTGTGGGGTATAACATGCTAAAACCTTTATTTGTTGGTTTTGAGTTTTTTAGAACAGAAGAGCTGTAATACTGGTGATGGGGAAAATTACAGTGCTGAAAGAAATGGTTTTATTCAGCAAAAACACCTCAGCTTATGAAAGGAGTGGCTTACTTCTCTTTTGTGAAACCCAAAGGACTGGTGCTCAGAACCTGAATGGAAAGGTATCTGAATGGGTTTAATAATGCATTTAGCATTTAAGGTGTGACTAATGCTAGCAGACTTAGTCTCCATCTTGCTTTTTATTGTAGGAACTGTTTTAAGCAGATCAGTGGGGACTGTAGTCCACTACAGCATAAATAGTGGTATGCAGTCCACATAAATAGCAATTACACATGAAAAGGAGTGTAACACGCCTTGGTTAAGAACCTTCCCTAATTTAGAAATACTAAGGACAAATTTATTTTCTGGGAGAAAATTGGTATCAGAGGCCATCCATTTCACATATTGTATGCTAATTTATTTTGAAACTGATAGCACACTCTGTCCAGGCATTCTCTTATTATGTGCTTTAATTTACTTTAAAACTGATAGCACTCTGCTGTAGAACTTATCATCTCACATCGGTGGAAAGCCCCTTGGCCACACAGTGCTGACTGCTTGCATTTTTGTTCTGTTTGGTTGCATAGACCATAGAAAGGCTTGGGATGGAAGGGGCATTAAAAATCATCTCGTTCCAAGCCTGTACCCACACCATGGACAGGGGCAGCTTCCACTAAACAGGTTATTTCCCCATCCAGCCTGGCCTTGAACACTTCCAGGAATGGGGCATCCACAGCTTCTTGGGCAACCTGTGTGCCAGTCGCTCACCACCCTCACAGTACAGAATTTTTTCCTAGTATCTAATTTAACCTGTTCTCTTTCAGTTTGAAGCAGTTTCCCCTTGTCCCATCACCACATGCTCGTGTAAAAAGGTCCCTCTCCAGCTTTCTTACAGGCTCCCTTCAGCTACTGGAAGGCAAAATTAGGTCAGCCTAAGGCCTTCTCTTTTCCAGGCTGGCCAGCCCCAACACTCTGAGCCTTACCTCACAGAAGAGGTTCTCCATCCCTCTGATCATCTTGGTGGCCCCCTCTGGACTCACTCCAGCAGGTCCACGTCCTTCCTGTGCTGGGCACCCAGAGCTGGATGCAGCACTGCAGGTGGGGTCTCACCAGAGCAGAGCAGAGGGGCAGAATCCCCTCCCTCTCCCTGCTGCCCACGCTGCTCTGGATGCAGCCCAGGACACGTTTGGCTCTCTGGGCTGGGAGTGCCCATGGCTGGCTCATGTCCAGCCTCTCACCCAGCAGCACCCCCAAGTCCTTCTGGGCAGGGCTGCTCTCCATCTGTTCATCCCCAGCCTGTGCTGATAGCAGGGATTGCCCCAGCCCAGGTGCAGCACCAGCACTTGGTTGTGTTCAACCTCATGAGAATCCCATGGACCCGCTCCTGGAGCTTGTCCAGGTCCCTCTGGATGGCATCCTGTCCTTCAGGTGTGTCAACCACACCACTCGGCTTGTCACTGCAGTGCACGTGTGTGTGTATATCTGTATCTATGCATACACGTGTATTTATGTTCTGTCTTTAAGAACCTTTTTTAAAAAAGGAATAACAAAAGCAGGTGGCTTCAGAATTGTTTTGAAATGCTGTTTCTGAGATGAGCAAGAAAGAATGTTTAAGGTGCATTTTCATACTTGCTCTGTTGATACTTTGAGAATGTACACCCTTGAGTCTTACACAGATTAAATCATTAACAGATTTTTAAAAATAAATAGTTCAAGGTACAAAAACTTTAAAATCTCATAAAAATGTATTGTTTTCTTTTCAAATTTTTAATATAAAAACACACTTAGAGTTGATAATGTAAAACGACATCCTTTCTCTCTAGTCCTCCCTCTTACCTCTTCCTCCTGGAAGGTCATGTCGTGTTCCAGCTGACTTGGTCTGGTTTTCCTGGAGCGGAGTCACTGGGGAAGCCAGGCATTGGCCAACCCTGAGCCCTCCCAGGGCACTGAGAGTGTCTGGGAGCAGTGCTGGGGTGTTTAACCTGGTAGTAGAAGAAATTTTGATTTGATTTGCTTTACATCACATTACGTTTTGCTTTTTTTAATTTGCTTTACATTCCCTTAGGCTAAGCTCTTGCTGGTTGTTAGCTATTGACTGCTAACAAATAGCAGCTTACCCATTTAATATCTTCATCTGTGAACATCATAACAGTTGTCTTCAGTTACAGGAAAAATACCTGTAGTGTTGTGTTACTTAAATCTTACCAGTGCTGGGAATCTTTTGATGCTCTCATTTTAAATTGATTCAAATCAATGAATTTATTACAGCATTAAAATCTTCTTAAACTAAAGGATTAATGCTGTGAATTTATATATATATTTGTAAAACTAAGACTACAGGTAGGAGTTTAATAGTGATCTTGTACTAGCTGTGTGGATTAAAGGCTGCCTCTTCTAAACTGAGTGTTACTGGGAGCTGTATTTGTCTTAGCAAAGTTCCAAAGTATTTATATTGACCCATTCTTTACAAATGGCATTAATTCTTTGAAAAGAGATGGTCTTGCAAATAAACATGAAGATAATGGTAGTTTAATTGTTAGTGTGGCTTGTAGAATTGTTTATTGCTATTACAACAGATAGGTTCGAGTTTTATAACCTCCATAGATTGAATGCTCCGTTTTGCTTCAGAGAGTACTGGATACCTTAGAATAAATATTTCACTCGGTGATCAAGGAGTATTTGTTTTTGGGATGTCTTTGACTTGGATGTATTGGAGACCCTTTAACCTGAAGGGAAAACTCCACTATAAGGCAATGATTTGCAGCTCTATCCTCAGGTCCCTTTCTGACATAAATGGGATAGGCTGCGTGATCATTTTTTTAAAGCAGTTTTCACAAGGGGAACTTTTTGGAGTTGAACATTTGTTATAAAGATTCTTAACTCTCTTCAGTCTTGGACATTCATTAGTGCCAGCTGACTTGCCAACTTCCTTCTTCCATCTGCTTTTGTCTTTCAGCTTTTCTTGAAGGCTTCAGAGGCTCTGAGAGGAGGAAAGAGCAGCTTATATAAACGTTAGGTTGTGAATCTGTGTGTGATCTACAGAAATACCTGTCCATTTGAGCTCGAGTTGAGAGGATGACTTCTTAAGCTCGGTGCAGTCTTGCAGCCCACCCGCCGTGGGTGGAGGGAGCTGCTGGGGCTGGCTGGGCTGTAATGGCCACTTCGGCCTGGAACAGGGCAGGGCTGCAGGAGTCCCACAACAAGCTCTGAGGAGGCAGGGCAGGAGAGGTTTTGCCCTCTGTGCCTTCAGACGTGGTGTTGGCGGAGAGGGAGAGCTGCTTGTGTTGTCCACTGTTGGTCACGTATCCTTGAGGTGTTTCCTGAGGCTTGTCTCCACCTCACCTTGCCTTGCCATATGGCTGTCGGGAAGCTGTCATTGATCCTGGTGAGCCTGGAGTGACCGGTTGCATCTGGGCACTTCTCAGGCCATGCCTGTTGGCTGCTGGGGTTTTGCTCATGCACAGCAGCTGGCCAAAGGGATGTGGTTTTCCTTCGTGAAAGGAGGGCTGCCCAAGGTGATGATATTCTTGGGTGACTTTGTGGTGACTGGTGTCGTTGGCTTTCTTAAGCACCTTTTTTTCTATTGTTTCAGGTATCTTTCCTCTCCAGTTGCTCTTCTGTACATTGAAATGGGTGGGTATCTGTTTTTTTAATTGCATCTTAATGTACGGGGCTTTTCTTTCTAAAGAAAGAGATGCTCGATTAGGGGCATCTTGCATCTAAGCTCTTGTGAGACTTACAATGCAGTGGGGATAGAGCTCTTGCTTCATGCAGAAGTAGTATCTTCCTTCTCTGGAATCTCAGCAGTGGCTGGGAGGAAAACAGTCAGACCCTGTAGCTCTATTGGGGAGTACCCTGTGTGCAGGAGGCAGGGAGGAGGGTGCTGGGTGTGCACACCAGGCTGCTGCCGCTCGGCTGCTGGGCAGTATCAGGCCTCTGGGAGAAGGGCAGTGGGCAGCTGGGGGCAGGAGCTCAGAAGCAGAAGCTCTTGGAAGGGCCTGCAGCTGCTCTGCGTGCACTGGCGCTGTGTTGGAGTCTGGATCAGGGCTCTGTGTTAGGTGCCCGGTGCTTTTGGTGGACTGGCTGGTAGCCAGAGGTTTTCCCTGGATTCCCTCTGCAGGAGTTTTCTGGTGTTACTGAGAAATACTATTGCACCTTAACAACAGCAAGTCTTTTAAAATACTGATACATCCTCATTACTAGGGTAGATGTTTGCAAAAACAGGAGTTGTGTGTTGGCTTCCTGAATTACTGATGTGACTCCCTTGCCTAAGATAACCCAGGTGACTGACTCTGCTAATATTAATAAACATAGTTTTCTGTTAAGATTTAGCTGACAGCTGTTGTGCAGAAGAATTTCTTAGAGGCTGGAAATATTTTCCCCAGTTTGGCTGACCTAATGCCTGACAGTTTCCATGGTGCACATGCATTATATTCTGCCAGAAACCTTTATTTTGGCAGATATTTGGGCTTAACAGAAGCAACTGATCACGGTCACTTTGTCCTAATTGTTTGTGTTAGTCTAGTCTCTGTTTAGCTTTGAGCAAATCTGACTATTGGAGAGTAAATTCCTTGGTGTATTTGCTACCAACATGCTGTGCCAGACAGGTCTTTTTTTTTTTTTTTTCTCAACTGGCTCCTAGTCCTCACCTGAATTAGTTCAACAAATTTGTGTATCTCACCTAATTTAGAATGTTTAGATGAGAGAAAGCTGTTTTCCTATCTACCTTTTCTGAACAAGTAGTATATGCTTAAAATACCCAAGGGTATCAAAAGAATTTCAGGATCTACATAATTGTGAATTTGCTTTTCATTTGAAAAAAAAAATCCTGTTTTAATTATATAGTTTGTTTGATTTGGAACTTACCAAAAATTTGAAAGTAGTGCTAAGTTAGTAATTTTTGTGATTTTCCCATCTAATTTAAAGTATTTTCCTAAATCTTACCAGTGTTTTTCTCAATCTTTTGACTTCTTGTTGTCTCTAACTTGTATTCTTTGGCAGATAATTGTTTATCATATTTGTAATCTGATCACATCCACCAGGGCAGAAAAATAGTTTTATATCCCTGTGCTTACATTCTGCCATACTCCAATTGCTGTTAAGTAGTAAAGGCCGTTTCTGACCTCAGCAAAGGTTGGAAAAGTTTAGTTAACATTTGCTAGCAAAAACAGCAGTGCAGGATTCCCATGCTGGTGTCTTAGGAACTGGTCCAGTATGAAGTTCAGCTGTAGGTTCAGTTCTACTCCTTCCCTTCGTCATCCTGGGAAGGCACAGCTGACCCTGCTGCTGTTTACAGGCAGCTGCTCTGGGTGGGGAATGCAGAGACAAATAGGACACAGTATTTGTTCCTATGTAGATGCAGATGAGTGTAAACAAGTTATAGAGTAATAAAACAATAAATAGCCTTCATTTCATGAAAGCGGCTTATGATCAAGGACACTTCACTAACCAGACTTGATTGTTTGAAAGGAAAGGAAATTTTGATCCTAATGAGATTAAATTTAAAGTGGTCATTTGCTTCAAAGCAGAGATTACAACCTGAGATTTAATCATAGCAAATTTTCAGGACCTATTCTTCCTTCAGCAGGAGCTAGAGGCAGAATTCTTGAAGCCAATGAGGGCAAAAGAATGCGCGCTCCCGTTGGTAGACATATATATCTGAAAAGTGGCTCGTACTTCCATTATAAACTGTTCACTGGAATTTACATGTGTTTGGTGTCTCTGTTTAGATGACAGGTGATCACAAGATAGTCAGCCGCGTTCTGCTTCCACTTGCCAAGAATACCACTTATGTTTGGTCGTTATCTCAGGACCAAACCAAAACCATTGATTTTATTAGGCCGGGGATTTAAGTCCCCAGTTCCCAGCCAGTTTGTTTAAGAACAAAGTTGATCATCTTTGACAGTGTGCTCAGGCCTTCTGTGACACTTGCATGGAACTGAGAAATTTTCTGTCATTTCTGTGGCTTTGATGCTTTCTGGAGCTGACTTACCTTTCAGCCTAATGAGAGGAGGGAAAGCACTGACAAAATTGGTGGAGCTAGGCAGTGATATTGAGAGTTGCCCCATAAGAAAAAAGGCTTAAAAGCAAGGCATAAGAAGTTGTCCCCACTTTACTTCAGAACAGGGAAGGTGAAAATACTATCTTTTATGGGGCCATGCCTCATAGAAGGGAAAGCTTACGTGACAACACTAATATGAAATGCAAATGGAAGTAATTAAAATATTTATAGGAGAATCTACTGTTCTGATGAGACTATACTAATGTGCCAAAAAACCCAACCCTGTTCTTCTTTCTCTCTTCCCGCTTCAAAATTGCTTTATAAGTTGGAGAGAATTATGATTGTTGGCTTTTGATGCAAATGATTTTGGCTTGTTGCTGCATAGCTCTTTATTGGCATTGATTTTAAAAGGCAAAGTACTTTTAAAGTGACTGTTTTATCTTAAGAATGTTAGAATGGTCTTTCCTTTGGGTCTTTCTTGTTCCTTGCTGATTCAATATCAATAGTTACACAATGATAATAAAGGTTGGTCAACTTCTGAGACCCATTTTGCATCTGCTTGAGGATGTAATATAGAAGACTTTTGCTACCAGGTTGCAGGTCTGGCTGTATGAAGATTTCTCTGCAGTTTACTGACCTTCAGTCCTAGACTTTATACCTGCTTTTCATATATACTGCACTTGTCAGTGCTAGAAATAGCCATGCTATCAAGAGATGTGTATACAAGGTGATTCATGGTAAAGAGAGGACCTAAATGCCTAAGATTTGGGCAAGGTGCAAAATTTGAGGTGCAGAAAATTTGTAATCAGAATCAGAGACACTGGCCTGAGTTTCCTTCTAAGACTGAGAGACATACTGCCAATGACAAAGGAAGTCATGCTTTTTTCTGTTATAAAATAGCCTGTGGGTGGAGAATTTACCCAGGAAAGATCTTGTGGCAGGGAATACTTCCTGTGCTCAGGCGCATGTCCTAACCAAAGCATGGCTGTAGGTTGTAGCTCTTCCTGGAAGTTAGCATGGTACAAAAAGGGATTTCAATTTATTTAGAACAGCAAATTAATAAAACTTTGTAAATTTAGGTTGCTCCAAGTGGGAAGGATGAGTTTTGAACTGTGTTAACTACTATTTAATGAAAGATTCAAAACAGCTGAATGGGAGTTACAGTTAAGTACCTAAATCCCTAACCTCAGAGTTTCATACTCTTTTCTAAATGAAGGAATCTTTTTTTTTCTCTTTCTTTTTTTTTTTTTTTTTTTTGTTGATGTGATTTGTCATCAGGACTGGGATTGCACATTTGAGGCCCCCTGAGTCTGAGTACTGTTCAGGGAAATAGGCCATAGAAAATCACAAAGTGGTTTCAGTTGGAAGGGACCTTTTAAAGATCATGTAGTCCAGCCCCTTTACAATGGTTTTCATCACTCTCACAAGAGAACAGAATTGATCTCCTGCAGACCATATTTTTGACTGACAGCCCTAAAGATGCAGTAGTTTTTCCCACTGGAGTTTGCATAACTGATGGTAGCTGCAGCTCTCTTCACATTATTTGTACCGCTTGGTCCAGCAGCGTAAAACTGGATCCTTGTCTTTGGCTTTACTTACCTTGTTCAGCAAGCTAGAGCATCAGCCCCTGTCTGCTGCCCTCTACCATGCTGCTCTTCCTCCACATTTGCCTTCTACTTACAGCACAGTCCACATCCTTTCCCCTGCCTCTGTATCTCACCAGGTCTCAATCCTTCTATCCTTATCCCACCAATGTTTTTCTCAGATCGAAACTGTGCTCACAAATGCTTGCTGGCACATAAATATTGTATCTTTACAAAGTATTTTCTATACTCCTTATCTGAGTGTAATAGGGGCGTATGAGGGGTGCGAGTAACATGGCATCACCATTCCTGTGAAATGGAAGTATGTGGACACTTAGCTCTGCAGCTTTTGGTGTCCCAGGGATGCAAACCTGCTTTTCGTCTGATGAATGAATGACATGAGTTAAAGCTGCCTATTTCTTTGCAATAGTAAAAACAGACTAGGAGGAGAAATGTGATTCTATCAGCCAGCACACAGTTTATATTCAGAAGATTTAACTAGCCTCATACCTAATATGAAAAATGACTAAAACTTTGATATTGACTCATTCAAATTAAAATATTTGTAAAAAGAATACCCTTATTATTTGAGGATGATTTGGGATTTAAGATAATACAGTTAAGAAGCATCACATAGAACTTACTCAAGCATGAGGATCATCATAAAAAGACTAATGTATGATGACATATTAAGCAGATAGCAGCAGTCCCAGTTTTCTTGCAATATGTATTTCTATAAAAAGTTTACAAACTAAATGAATTGAATTTTTGCACAAGGTTGATACAGCATATGAATTTATACAGCAAAAGCTTAATACTCTTATCTATAAACCCATAACAAAATTAAGGATAACAATTACTAGAAAAATACAAGGCATCTTTGCCATTTATATTTAGAGTAATATATAGCCAGTTATAAGTTATTAAAAAGTGCACAGCAAAAGCCCAGTGAATACAATCCCTTCTGTGCCACTCCAAAACTACTAGAAATTTTACAATCAATAGAGGGGTAGAGGAAAAAAGGGAAATCTCAGATTGATTGGGAAAGTGCTGTTTTGTTTTCTACTATACATTTTACTTGCAACCTCCCTTTATTTTCTAAAGAATATTTGGAGTATGTTATTCATACCAGGACTCTGGAATAATTTGGTGAATATCACATTATTTTAACCACATGTGCATATAAATATATCAACATTACTAGGTATGTAATCAAATGAAAGCCTTTTTCAAGAAAACTATTCTTTCATCTTCAGAAAACCTCACACATCTATAAAGATGTTTTTACTACCATTATGAAGTTGTTACTCTGTGAACTACTAAATCCCACTTAATGTGTCTGCCTAGTCTCTTCTTTTCTGCCCATGTAATCTGATATAAATCCGTTAGGTTTCAAGGTTTGAGATACCTCTGGACTTGAATTTGAATGCTTTCAGTTCCCAGTGTGTGGTCTAATTTAATCTCTTGGCCCAAGATTCCTGTCTCTAACTGTCTGGCCAATAACAACTTTGTCAAATCAAGGCAGCAGACAGGAAATATCCGGTTGTCAGTTATATTTGGAATATCACTGTTGACTTCAGTGGTGCAGAAAGCAGTAGTAGTAGCTAATACGTTAGAAGCCAGATCCTCAAAGAACTACCATGCCTTAAATACCTTTAAAATTCTGTGCCAAAAGAACCAACCAACCAGATCCACAGAAATCTGTGGGTAGAAGTTAAATGGCTTTTGATGTAAAATATGCCAACCAGATGGCAGTATCGTTCACAACAGCAAAACCCCAACTAGTAAAAATAGACTCTTTTAGCTACAATCTGTCCTATCTTTTCTTAAGCTGCCTGGCAATAATGGATCTCGCACAACAGGAGCGCTGAAAGTTCTTCATGTTATCAGCAGAACTCTTTGAAAAGATACAGAATTGTAAGCCACAGAAAGCTTATAGAAGGTAGTACCTTGTATTTAAAGTTATATTATTTTTAACTCTTAAGAAGGTATCTAGCAAGTGGCAGAAAAAATGTCAGAGCTGTATTATTTCCTCTGAGTATCTGCTATTTTTAAGTGCACGCTATGCAAAGCTTTAAACTTCGGGATGCTATATGCTTGTTGAAAATTTTAACTGTTGGCCAAATTCTGCACTTCAGTATCAATTACAACTTCTAACAAGCTCACAAGAATCTTTGACTGATTACAGAAACGAAAAGTAGCGCTTCTTCTTCCTCTGTATTATGATAGCATGTATAAGAATTAAACATCTGTACTTTAGAGGGGCCATTTCAATTTCATGATTTTTAGTTTCAAATAGTAATAGTGAACAGCAGATTTTTTGCTTTACTGTTTAGAGTCCAAAAAATCTTTACAGATGCCTCTAATAATATCAGGAACCATCTGCTCCAATCCTGTGAACTCCCTGGTGAAGAAAGTATGAGATTCTCTTGGTTCAGAAGCCATGTCTTTCAGATCATCCAGAGGTGCCCAGGCAACACCAACAGAGAAGACTGTTATTCCTACAAAAAGGAAATAAAAAAGAGACCGTTTTGCCTGAAGATACAAGAAAACCAGCCATTTCTACATTAATGAATCAATGTGGATTTGAAAAGCATGTTTCAGCACCTGCAGTCTGTCAAAGATAATTAAATTTTGCCACTAAATACCAGGAATTAGATTTGTCTCAGGAAAAATCCTGAAGGAAATACAAGGTATCATAAGAACTGATGTCTGAGTTGTTCTTGTAGTGACACACAGGATTGTAGTAGTTAAAACGTCAGTCTTGAAACACAAGTAACACTGTGTAAAATGATTTTGAAAGTAAGTTTCATTCCTTTGTGTATACTTAGTGCCTTTATATACTTCAAGCATCATCAGCCCAATGAGCTTTTTGGCCTCAACTGCTTATTCGCTTCCCAGATGATGATGGAGCTACTTGGCTCATTATTCTTACTCTACTGTTTAGGGAAATGAGACTGGGTATGTGTTGATCCCTAAGCTGCCATAAGTGAGTCTAGTCATACCTGGCTCTGTAATACTGGTTGCTGGGGCTTTTTCATCCTAATGGAAAACAGTTCCTAGGGGCTTACATTTTGCTGAATTCAAAGCAAGTATGATACTTTGCAAACTTTAAAATGCTAACATTTGCAGTGCGGCAGAAAGAGGATGGCTCAACCTCCACCGCTTTTCAAAGTATGTAATTTACCTGCTTTTTGTGCAGCTGCAGCAGGTCCTCTAACATCATCATAAGACTGACCATCAGTCAGAATAATGAGGAAATTCTTGTTAGGTCCATCTTTCACTGGCCCAAACACATTCCTGGTTGTGAAAGAAATGGCATCGCCAGTAGCCGTGCCCCCGCTCATGTAGCGGATGTTGCGGATGGCCGAGAGGACCTTCTCTTTAGTGGCGTAGTCTGTGAAGCTGAACTCGGTTCTCTGGTCGTAGGTGAACTGCACGGCTGCCACCTTGGAGCCGATGTCAGAGATCTCGAAAGCCTTTGCCACGTTGCTCACGAACTCAAGCACGAGGCGGAAGTTGCTCTCTCCGACGCTGCTGGAACCGTCTATCAGGAAACCAATGTTGACGGAGTTGTAGCAAGTCTTGCTACACAGCATTTGCTCGTGTGAGCACAGTTTTTGGACAAGAGGTTTCACATATTTGGTAGTACCAAACCAGGTGGGCATTTGGTAAGAGAAGAAGCCATTGCTTCGACAGACAGCCTGTTTGAAAACAATAACAGAACGGGTGAATGGCGACAGAGCAGTTGAATGGATAGTACTCAGGCACCTATGATTTTTCTTTCAAAAGCAAGTTAGAAATGAAGCCTCATGGTGGGAGCTTAGGGTGGGGTTTTGTGTGCTTGTATTTAAAGAAATTGAAACATCTGCATTTGAAGTCAGTGAAAGCTGTAACACAGCTTATTTTATCCAGTAATAAAGCCAACCCTGCCTCCCAGGCTCTGAAAATTTTTGAATAATTTAGCTTTATTCACAAGAAGTGCAACGACTGAAAATTGTAATTGTGTTTTGTGTAAGTGAACTAAGTCATGATACTAAATAGCCAGAGGAGTGAAAGTTCTGTATTTTTGCTTATACACTGAAAACTAGCCTCTGTGTTTTCCCTTTGAATTTGATAAGACCTTTGTTTTTTTTAATCTATAATGTGTCATAAACACAGACAGAGTTTGGTAGAAATATAGCTCCAGGTCATTCAGAGTAAAATTTCTTTTCCCATAGCTTCCATCAGATGCATATAAAGTACAAGGCAACTGAGAAAGAGGTTGAATTCAAAATCAGTTCTCCAACTAATCTGGCTAAGATCAAAATGCAGAAGGGGAGGACAGGCCTCAGCCACTTAAGGTCATGTCTTTCTGTGCCTCTACAGGGACAGACAGTGATAGTACCAGGGGGTACACTTTCAAACTAAAAAAGGAGAGATCTAGATTAGGTATCAGGAGGAAATTCTTTACTGTGAGGATGGTGAGGCACTGGGACAGTTTACTCAGAGTAGTTGTGGATGCCCCATCCCCAGAAGTGTTCAAGGCCAAGCCTGAACTGCCTGTTCTATTGGGTGTCATCCCTGCCCATGGCAAGGGGGTGGGAACTAGATGACCTTTAAGGTCCTTTCCGACCCAAACCACTCCGTGGTGCTTCTGTAAGTGCATAAGGCTTGGACCTGCCTGCAATACCTCTGGGATCAGCAGCTAGATTTCTTATCCCTAGAACAAGCAGAGCTTCATTCTGTTCATGCCATTTCTGCTGAAATTAGACATCTACAACCTCCCTGTGGAAAATGAGTGCAGAGTAAGTAAAGATCTACTGATCAGAAAGCTCATGTGAGAGTAGGTGATCAGTGTTTGAATTCCTCCTCTAACTTAAAAAGAACAAGACCCAAAACTCTGCATACAAGATCAAAGTCTTGTACACAAACTTGCTAGGATATGTTTTTCCGTATTTTCTATCCTCTTTGTAGTGCAAGTAAGTCAATAATTATCCACAGAGCAGGTAAGAAATAAGCACCTCCCAGTCTCTCTCTCTCTCTCTCCCTTTCCGGAGAGAAGATATATCCTATCAGCATTTCATTGCTTTGGCACATTCAGCCATACCTGAGATAGGGGAATTTCCTGCACTGAGAGTCTTCATGCAATTACAAATTCCAGGAGCTACTACTTGGCCAAGCTTCTGAACTGGGAGGACAATGGTACCTTTGTGTGGCCCCTTTAGCAGGGAAAAATCTCCAGTGTTTCTTTCACCTTCCTTCTGCTAGACTTTTAAATCACTTATGAGCAGAGATAATTTAACTGGCTGGTTTGAGAGAATATTTTTGTATCTATACATCTATGAGTTATTCCCTATACATATATTAGTTCACTAGAATTTTACTCTAAAATAAATTCTCCAGAATGATATTAATGACTGAAAAGCAAATAATGACAGTTTTTCTTACCTTGTCAACAAAACCAACGTCTTGCACCATTCCCAGCTCCTCTGTTGTGGGTTTTGCTACAGACACAATGAACACATTGACTCCAAATTCTCTGGCCACTATGCCAGCTTCTTCTAGATCATCTGAGGGCCAGCCATCCAGAAACACTACAATGATCTTGGGAATTCCTTTCCGTGCTCCATTTTCCAAAGAGAAGAATTTCTGGGCTGTGTGCTTCAAAGCTTTCCCTTGTTTTGAACAGAAAAAGAATATGAAGGAATAATGCATACAATGATGGTACATTCTGGGATCAGCTTCCCATCTGAAATTGTGCAGGATTTATGTTATGACTACAGGACTAAGCCAGTGCAGCATTGAATTGGTACCCTAGGAAATTCAATAATAATGAAGCTTGGGCAACCTCTAAGTTAAAAACTAATCACCCCAAATTGACACCCCCTCTCCCCCCCCAAAAAAACCCACACAGATAAAGCTGAGGTAGAATTCCCTGACAATATTTTTTTGCTCATGGGCCTAGTTTTCTACTAGAAAGCAGGTATATTAGAATCTGCCAAATGGATTGGAAGGAAGAAAGTTCAGGAGCTACTGAAATTTAGCTTGTGAAATGCAACATCATTAGATGCTTAGTTTCAACGTCTGGCTGGTTTTGTCTGGGATAATTAATTTTCTTCAGAGTAGCTAGTAGACACTGTGTTTTGGATTTGTGAGGGACACTTTTTTTATTGCTGAGCAGCACTTGCACAGTGCCAAGGCCTTTCCTGCTTCTTGTGCCACCCTGCCAGTGAGAAGGCTGGGGGTGCACAAGGGGCACAGCCAGGACAGCTGACCCCAACTGCCCACAGGGGTGTTCCACACCATGTGGTGTCGTGGTCAGCATATAAAGCTGTGGGAAGAAGAATGAGGGTGAGGGGACATTTGGAGTGTTGGCATGAACTGTCACGTGAGCTGCAGCCCTGCTTTCCTGGGGATGGCTGAACACCTACCTACCTGTGGGACATGGTGAATGAATTCCTTGTTTTGCTGTGCTTGTATGAGCGGCTTTGCTTTCCCGAATAAATTGTCTTTATCTCAATCTACAAATTTTCTTATTTTCCTCTTCCCAGTTCTCCCCCCATCCCACCAGGGGAAAGTGAGCCAGCAGCTGTGTGGGCCTTGGTTGTTGGCTGGGGCTAAACCACGACAGGTAAATGTCTTTTCACAACCACTTACTACTTACTCCTAGTCTAACTCTTTAATTAGCCACCCAACAAGAAAGAAACACTAAGCCTTTTATGAATTTGTCTCAAAGTATCATTCTGTTACTAGTGAAAAGTCAATTACTGTTGAAATGCACAAAGCATTTATGCAAGTATAAATACTTGTATGCTAGCCCTAACTTCTAGAAACGAAATGTGAGATGTGGCAATGTTCTAGTGGAAAAACATTGAACCTGATTAAGATATGTGTGGCATCTAAACCACTTTCTTACCTATGTAAATCATAAGAACTTCAACATTTACACACACATATATATATACACACACATATACATATATATAAAAAATACAGAAAGAAGTAATTTCTACTTTAGGGCGAGTATGAACCTCACCTGTATTGGAATTGCCTCCTCTGAACCCTAATTCCTTTATGGCAAACAAAACTTCCTTTGCAGCAGTAAAGTTTTTCAGATAGAATTCAATTTTTGGATGTTCACTGTGGAAAAATAAAACAGTAATAAGGTTCACTTTTTATACTGGCATTAGCAAGCTAAAACACACTTGGAATAATTTTGCTCTTGATAATATATATTCTTCTCTGGATTTTAATCCTGAAATAGAAGTATGCTCCTCGTTTAGTAAGTCTCACAATCCTTAGCAAGAGGAATTATCTACTTGAATGGGTAAATTAAAGACAGCCTGATTCTCCTGCTTATCAAACTGCTGAAAACATTAGGTTGAAAATACATAAAGAAAAAAATTAACATGCCAGATGTTAAACTAAATGCATCTGTGTAATTGAGGATTGGCAGGTTTTCTACTATTTGTATGAGAAATACCTTCCGTATAAAAAATTCCTGCAAAATGCAGTTTGAGTTTTTGATTTTAGAAGTTCAAGGTATGCTAGCTACTGACTAAGAAATTAAAGACTTTAAGTATTCTGTATCCAGATTTCACTTTTAATTTACAGTAGAAAGCAAAAACAAGTGACCAGTTGCAATTTGAAAAATATCAGCTGTAATATTTTATCAGTTGGTAAGAGCAGGTTTTTGTTTTGTATATGTACATGGCCATTAGGGACTATTCTCTCTCTACAATTTTTAGAAACTGGCATGTCTCCTTTGCAGGGTGTTTCCTGCTGTTCTACTAAGATGAGATGCATAGCTGTCAGCAGCAGAGGGGCTGTGGAAAGTCCCGCTGCTCTCTATCCAAATATCAAGTATCAGAGACTGAAGATGTTCAAATTTGTCATGTCCTCCCACATGCACATCTCAGTATAGCACAAACAGTGCTACAGTTCAAGAGTTTGCTTTTGCTTGCTATTCATCAGCCATTAGTGAGTGATATTGTTCTGCAAAATAAGAAGTGATATATTAATTGATTTATCTTGTCAATTACTCCATTATATTTTGTGTAGATCTGTTCTTACCTGGCCTGCACGACTCCAACATGAGGCCCTTCTGTTCCAATTCCCAACATTACAGCTACTTTTCCAACAAAGTTTTTCTGCAAGTTAAACCTACGTTGGCCAATGTTGTAGCTTCCATCAATGAGAAATGCAATATCAGCTTTACAGTCTGTCAACATCCAAAATAATTAGACTTATTAACACCAAATAAATGTTAGGATTGTGCTTTGCAGAAAGTTAAATCTGTGTGTTCTTACCTTTGTTTCCAGCCTTTTTATCAAGAGTCTTCTTAGGTCTTTTACCTTCAGTGAAGAAAACAGCATGGATCATTTAAGAATAAGAAGATGACTGGACTGAAGTAAACCAGAAAAAGCTCTGGCTCCAAAAATTACAGTGCAATCTATCTGCAGTAGGAACGGTCAATCAGTTCAATAATTAAACTTGTGCTACTACTGCTTTGCTTCTTGGAGAATATTCTTTTTCAAATGAAACAGCTTAACCTTCCCTTTCTGACTGATTACTGAGTTGTACAAAGCTGGGTGGATTTCTGTACCTCACCTTCCCAAGTGCTACTGTTTCTCAGTTAGCAACCCTGCTGTACAAGGCAGTTTTAATGGTTTGGAAGCAAAGTGGTCTATTCACAAACAACATCTAAGTCCAATATTTATATAGCACTAACCCTCATAAAAAGGGTTTAATGCAGCATTTTCTGTGATGAAATTCACATAACAACTAAATTTCTGCTATTCATGTCCTGACAGCACTCAGCTGTTCAGTAGTTCTGTAAGAAGGAATGCACTAACTCTGTCTTCTCCATCATTCAAAAAGAATGAATATCCCATGAGCTCATGAACTCTTACCTTCCTTTGTGTTATCTGTATTACTTTTCAAAAATCATTCCAGCTTTTTTAATGTGCATGAACATTAGTGAGATCAGAATCAACCTCCAACACTACACATGATTCCTCTTTTTTTCTGGTATAAGATACACTGCAAAACCAGATACTGCATCTGTTTTTTTTCTTTGAAAATAAATGAATCATAGGAAAGCTGTTCTTTTAGCCAGGGGCTCACACACTGCAGTACATCTTATCTCAAGGGGCTTCCCTCGCTGCGGAGATCGCGTACCTGTAGAAGGACGTGCTGTTGACACCGATCGTCCAACTGCTTCAAGTGCTGTGTTCTTGGCACCTGCTGGAATAAGAATACTTACAGTGGATTTTAGTGTATTGAGATGAAGTTACAAGTGCTTGAAGAATTACTGTACTTGCAATAACCTTTCTTTGTCATTTGCCATTAACTGCTCTGGGAGTAGGATACGAGGCTAGACAAACCTTCGGTGTAATCCAGTATTGCAGTCCTTGTCTTACAGGTAATTAATTTCTGCATCTGAAACTACAGCAGCTGATAAGTAATTACAGCATTTATATCTGATGAGAGGTTTTGAGCTGTGGTAGCCATTATTTCTAGCAGATAAAGTGAGGACTTGATCTGGAGAACTGGATTTCACCTTCACCCTCACCAAAAGCACCTGTAATTCCAGGTTCTTAGCTAGAAACTTGCAATGGGCACTACCAGTATCTTAGAGATAGCAGGCTAAATTTGAGCTGTGTAAACAGTAAGAACACATTACAGAGATCTGCTTCACAAACTTTCTATACCAGCAAACACACATGCTTCAATATTTTTGAAACCACAAGAACATATACAACCAATATGCTTCTGCATGTGATTCTGTGAGGGTGGTTTAACCTCGCCTGAGTGGCAAGGCATGACAACTGGTTTGCAATTAGGCAATTAATAATTAACAACTACCTCAACGATGGGGACAGAAACTTCTGGACAAAGCCATTACATTGCACCGTAGCTTAATGACCATGTCACATGTAAGTTGACGTTACCGCTATTTTTGGAGGGTCAGTGTTCTCTTTGCATGGAATGCTGCACAAGGTATTTGAAGGGCCTGACAAAGTGCTGTTGCCTGCACAAATGCAGGCAGAGGGAGAGAAGGGATAAAACTAAATGCTGGAAGTGGCAGGAGGACCGGACTGCAATGGCAGGAATGAAGCACTGACTTTGATCAGCTTAAACTGTCACGGAACTGTCAACTGCCTGCTATCATGTCATTATATTCTAAATAACTGATCCTTTTTTATGTATCAGCTTCTGTTACAGACTAGCTACTCTAGCTGGAATAGTTTTTCTTTAGATAATTGAGAAAAAAGGAAGTTAAAATAATGAATTAGAAGTGAAGTGGCTACACATCAGATAACAATCACTTTCTTTATGCATTCATAAGCACTGAAGAAGTGTCCTACACTTCTGTCAGTGCTTCAAATATAGTTTGCAAAACAGTAAGTGTGATCCACCTACCAGTCACTGAGAAAGATGAAGCCCATCTAGACAGCACCTGAGACTGGATCCCATTGGCGTTTACAGCAGGGTAGTTTTCCTGTCCTGGGAGAGTCTGTACCCTTACAGCTCCTCCTGCATTGGTAATCACCCCGCTAAGGTTCAAAAAGAGTTGGTATAAATCAGACGTTTTAGTCACAAGGAAATGCAATACAGGTATACCAACATCAGAATTTTTGTCATCAGCCTTCTCAAAAGGATACAATATAGGCAGGCAGTTTTGTTCAGGCTAGAACAATCTGTAGGTTGCTGAAAAGACTTTAGAAGAAACTATTCTACGGAGCATCACACAGATTTATTAAAAAAAAAAAAAGGTCAGGAAAGCCTATAATTCTGGCAGTGTTTATACTAATGCAGAACAGTGATGCTTCAGGCCATATCAATTCCTAAGTGACAATAAGAAGCACCAGAACGGTCAGATCTCTTTTTATGTGCTACTGAAAGAACAGTTATTATTTTTAGAGGCCAAAAGTCAAAGTTGAACTTCTCTAAGAGGGAGAAAAACTTGATGCCTTGTGGTACATGGGCAGGTACAGTTCTGTGGGAGACAACCAATCATTTCAAGACACAGCAATGTGGGCCTTTGTGTTTTCTTTTTGATTCTGTTTGGCTTCCTGCTTGAAAAGACGTCCTGGCCTAATCTGATTTAAAATACTGTGAAAGTAGAATAATCAAGACCAGAGTTTAGAAAACTTTACATATGTTTCTGATAATATGAGATCTGGATATTTGTGGCAAAGGCAACTTCCACATAAAATTCTATGTGGATTGCTGTTAAAAGATGTTCATTCTCCATGGATGTGATTTGCATTTCTAAACTGAACTGTGGTTATATGTATTTAATTCTTGTAGCTTGGAAAATTATGGTAACAGTTTCAAAATATACAGATATATTCTTATCTAGGAATACTTTATAGAGTATATAGACTATAGATAAGGTTACCCTGAATGAATTTAAAATCAGATTATAAAGTTGGCAAATACAAACAGCACTTTACAGTTCTTTAAAAAACTATGAGAGAAAAATGACAGGAAAATCCAGTAAGTCAAAATTATCTTTGAGAAAAATGACACATAAATGTACTTAGAATATTTCAGTCTACTTAGAATATAAATTTCTTCTCCAGTACCCGGTTCTCTTAGGCATTTAAGCCTTCCCTAGTGTCTCAGTCTTAATGGATAAGGAAAGGTGACAAATAGAATGTGTTTAATTGGAACAGTTTCTGTTTTAAGTTTGTACTTACAATTTTAGCGAAGCTTCTTTGGGCTTACATCAGCAAACCTGATCCATGCCCAAGTTAGCTCCTAAGAAGAGCTCAGTATCTCTTCCCACTTTCTTGGTTGTGGGTTCACAACTTTGAGGGCTGATTGAATTGAACTCAAGAAAACATTCAGATTGAAAACTCAGCCTAAGAAATATTCGTGGAAACAATGATTTAAGCTTATTATAGCACACTGTGATCGAGGTTGTCTATATCATTCCATTTTGTCTATTGGTCTTTGCATTTTAATTGCAACAATAATAGTTAATTAAATTTAGTTGATAATTCTAGAGGAAAAATAATAATCTACCTAGTCTCCACTGAATTTGGAAGCTTTGCAGTGAAGTTGGATTTATTTGCTCGTTATCTATTTGCTGAAAACATTTGATCCTGTATTTGAACAGAAGGCAAAGTCCCATGCTGCCTTCTGAAGCTACATTATTTCCATACAGCAGCTCAGCTGTTTTTAATGCAAGTGGGGGCTGATATTAGATGTGAATGTAACATGACCTGTAGCCTTACGGAAGTTATTCCTTCTTTCTTGCCATTTTGTTCTGTAGGTGAGTTAACAGTTTAAGGCCCTCTTTTACAATCTCATCAGCGTTACCTGGGATGTTTCTTTAGGCAAGTCTACTCAGAGTGAATGTTTATATATGCTGACATGGAACAAACCATGTATTGCTAGTCTACCTTTGTGGCCTGAACCAGATTGGCAAATTCCTTTCTGCAGTCATTTATGATTGACTTTCAAAGCAAGATTCATCCTGTGTGGGTCTGCAATGGTTTTTAAAGAGTGAAGAAGTGCCTGTGCATTCCTCAGAATGACTTATGTCACTGTAACCTGCTTTGATTTTCACTGCTGTGCTTTGCTCCTGTGTGACTGACTTGCATGCCGTGGCTGTTTTGATTAAACTGGAACTCAGCAGATTTTCCAGGAGCAGCTTTCACTCCCCTACTCATTATGTTACATGCTACTGCCAGTGCTGCTTGACAGGGACTTTATGTAAAAGCTGTCAGTCCATTCTCCTGCCTAGCTTGTTAATAACAACCTGTGATTTATACCTAAATTGAATTTTTCACTCAAAAATAGACACAAACAGAAAAGCAGATACACAAGGCAGTAATCCAGTACCTCACTGCACAACAGCTCGTGAAAGAAGGTATACCAGCCAAGAGTAGCAGAAAGGTCTTATAAAACACAGGAATTTCAGCTAAAACATCCTTAAAAAGCTGAACAGCATTGAAATCACCAGATTAAATGGAAGCTTTTTAAGATCCCCATGCACTTCCCCAGTGTGTAAGAACTGTTTATTTGCACTCTTGGAGAAAGAGATACAGGGTGTTGCTAAATTTTTGAATTAATTTTTCAAGGAGTCTACACATCAAAACTGATGCCTAGACCACAAAGAGAGTCTTCTGGCCATGGGAGATGAGCCTTAGAGATGTAACTGCAGTCAGTTTATCCTCAGGGACTTTAGACAGCTGAATTCCCTGAATTCCCATCTTTCCTTCCTACTATCACCATTTGCAAACTCCTTCCAAATAATCAGCCTTTCTCCATCAGTCCAAGAAGTATCCTCCTCATCTCCAAACTGGTCTCCTGCTGCTGCCTAATTGCCATCAATCACTGATACAGAGCTACTCAGGGTTTTATGCCAGCATCCTCTGGACCCCTAAGCTGTGTTCTTTCTTTCTTTCTGTCTGTCTTCTCTGCACCCCTACTGCTTTTGGCAGGAAAGAAGTTCAGCAGCAGAAGCAGGCATGATACCAAAATTTCCCAGGGGTCCACAGCTGCTCAGAAATCCCTTTGGCCAGACAACTTTTTGTCAATACTCTTCTAGCAAACACTGGGGCAGCTCAGGTGCCATTTGTGTTTATGAGCACTTTGTGGCCAGCTTGGTAATACCATGATATGTTTTTGTTAGACTTGAGTTCTGGGACCCCAATGCTTAATGAGGACTGGTTTCACCCTGTGACAAGTTAGGAAGGTTATGAAAAAATTTACATGCCTATTTAACATCTAAATACTACTGCATTGGGCTAGGTCTCCAGTTAGTGGAATTGGCACTAGAACAGAACTGCACAAGCTGAGAACCTAGTCCTTCATTTGACCTTCTGATTATTAATCCAATTAATCACTCAGTGGTAGATTTAACTCAGTTCTTCATGCCTACATAGTGTTGGCCTGGTAGGAGGTTCTCCATTCTTCCCTCAACAAATAAATCTTTTATTCTTCTGCCCAGAAAAAGAATAATATTAAATAAATATTTTGTTTCCTGAGAATAATTACACATAAAATGAGAGAAAAAGCCAAATATAACAAGCTAAAACAGGCAGAAAGCTTATTCATCTGTAGTACACAGAATTATTTGTAGCTGAATTCTGCTAAATTATTTTCATGTATTGCATCGTATTTTCTTGCATTAATAACTGCCTCATAGCAATGGAACTACTCATAGGACTAAGCTTTATTTGATTTATATAAAATTAAGGAATCCAGTCTCAAAGGAAACCAGCATGCAAACTGAAGTGTATGTGGAAGGGGGTAAGAGATCCATGCTCACACAACCATTTTTAGTTTAAAAAACTAAACAAGCCCTGCTCCCACGACTGATGTTTCCTGAAATGATTGTGCTTTCCCAAGATAACAGCAACAGCCATGGTAGGTGACACAGGGCCAGTACTCAGCAGTGCTGAAGGTACAGAGCTGTGAAATGGAGGGCACACCTGGTTTGAAACGAGTGGTTAGTTTGCTTATTTGGAAGAAATTTACAAAATTTTCAAAGCACAAATCTACTTACATCAGAATAACAGCAAACTCCGATCACCTATCAAGAATATCTTCTTGAAGTTTCTTTCATGCCATTAAGGATTTTAGACCTTGCAACACAGGGCAAGAAGGAGCAAGTATTTTCTATGTTTTTGTTGGATTTTGCAGCCTGTGCTGAAATTAGGCGAGAACTAAAGAGCTATTGCCTCTCCTCCATACATCAGTCCTTTTTACCAGGAGTAGTTATGCCTGTTAGCAGTTGCAGCAAAGCCACCAAAATGTTCTCATGTAGCAAATTCTGTTCTGAAAGGCCAGCAGAACTCATAGCCCCCAACTTAAAGGCAGTCTTCAAAAACAGCAGCTCTCCTAAACAGATAATTTTTCACCTTTAGTCTGCTTTTTCAGAACACCTTACTACAGTCTCACAATGTCTGTGGAGAGAGATTGTTAGATGCAGGTTTTACAAAAAGGGTTGCATATTTCACAAGTAGTACAATTTATATCGACTCTTACTGTGGAAAAGTATGGATTTTTCTATAGTCTCATGCTCCTGGCCTGGACAACAACAGTACACATGGTTTATAAGGTACAGACTTCAGTGGAGAGCTAAGTGATATATAATAAAATAAAGCTTGTGCTTTATTATATAGGGGAAGACTAGGCAAATCATGGAAAGAGATATGCATCTGCCATTTCTTGTACCTCTTCTTTTTGTAGAAGTATTTCCCAGCTGTGACAGAACTGAGCCCCAGCAGCTTTCGTGATGGGACTTTCCTAAGTCAGTCACAGACAGCCCTGGAATGGGAGGTTCAAGAATGTTGCCCAGTTGAACTGGTTAGGAACTTCTGTGTCTTTTCAAAATGTTCAAGTCTTTAATCTCTTTAGAAAAAGGTCTTGACAGCAAGAGATTTTTTCTCTTTAAAGACATCTTTGGCAAGAAATGGAATGTTAAAATAAACACATCACAAAATACAAACATTGCCTCGGAAAAAAAAAGACAATGGAAAGAAATCTCCATTTTCCTTAGTTCAAAAAAGAAAAACAATTTAAAAAAGCAAATCCAATGTCACTACCTGCATTTGATCTAGACATTCTTTCACAAACTTTTTTTATATACCTTAACTAGGAAGAGTGAAGAACCAAAGTGTAATTTTTTTTTAACATTCATGAAGACACCTAAAACACACTAAATGGAGACTTTAATTCTTTTTACAGAAGCAGCAGAAGGAAGCCTGCCTAATAATAAAATACACATGGAGACATGTAAATATGAGACAAACTCTTAAGCTTTAAAAACAAATAGAAACAGACCCCCATAATACCTCCCAAGCTCCTTCTAACTCCTTCTATAGTACCTTAGCCCTTAGATTCTTTTACAGCATTTGAGAAATTCCAGTTTCTACTCAAAACCCATCATTAAGTTAATTTCTTAAAAAAAAATAATTTTAGTTTACTTAGGAGTTTAAATACTGTACAAGTAGCCCAAATTTTGGAAGTCTTATTAAAAGTTACAGAATTTTAATTGACACTTTAAATAAGATTCTAGATAGTAATGACAGCCCCCTAAATATTATTTAAAATGCTTAACATGGTTTTTTATGGCATTTAAAGTGTCAAGCAATGAATACTAACTCAAGAAAGTTTTTTTTTTCTTTATTTATCTTTTAGCCATTTATATTTCTGTAAAATTTTAAGTTTATAGTTGTGGGTATTTTAACATAAAAAATACTCTGATAGCTGCAGCATCACATCAATATATTCCGAAAGAGCTTTCTTCTGTTGCTTGATGTTAAAATAAATATTGAACCCCCTTTTCCTCCATTTCTTTTAAAGAGTTTGTTTGACTCAAGCTTTTAAGAAAGTCAGAAAGTGAATCTGCTTTTATTCTTCAATTAGTTACTATTTATACTGTATCCTTCCACACCTAGTGGTGACACAAGTGATTTTACAGTGAAAGTCCATCTGTGGACAATGCTGGGCCATTTCAGAGAAAGTTAATGAAGCGGTTTTCAGGAACACTCAAACACAACTCAGATAACTTGAAAGCTGCACAGACATTATTTTTTCCTTGTTTTCTCTTCTCCCAATTACATTCCTATTGAGTTAATAGGATACGAAGTTCAAAGAGATTTTTTTTTTTTACAATGGTATCAAAAGGCTAATATTTATAAGTGTGGCAAAGACTATATAAACTCGCCCAGCACATGGATTAGCAATCATCTGACTTACCTGTGTATGGCAGCTCCACAGACACTCGAAAGAGAGGCATAAACTCCATCCCCAAAGACATAAAATTGCCACAGAGGGCAGTTTGCTGGGCAAAGGACGTCTTCTGTCCCCTTTCTAAGGTCAAGTCCTCTTGTAAAGCACGTGATAGCACTAGAAGCTAAAGAGAAAAGAAGAACTTTTGACCTAAAAATCTTAAGGCTTTGTTGTTGGGGTTTCTTTTGCTAATGTCTCTACAGTTTCCAAGTTTAAAGCAATATCTGAATTTGAAATTAGATACAGTGCCTGCAAAGATGTCTTTGGAGCTTACAAATGCACAGTCATGACAAGGAAGCACACACTTCAAAATTACTTAAGGGAAAAAAGTGGCACAAAAAGGCGAAAAGGTTAAAAAAAACCCCCACGAACAAACAACATTAAAATGATATCCAAGGAACACTACACAAGGAAAAGCAATCCACATCTGTAAGTCTACTGCAGAGACAGAAGGGCAGGGGAAATCCTTTGAGGGTTGATGGACCACAGATGCAGGTGGCACTTTCCAAGGAAGAAATCAAATCACTCTGACATCCCCACAGTAATCTCCAGCCATAAGACCTCTATGAGTCACTTGGGAATCTCTGAATCTTCTCTCCAGTGGCATTCATGAAGCAGGTTGACTGCAGTATTTCCCTTGGCCTCTTGCAATAAATCCTACTGAGGCCAGTGTCAAAAAAAAGAACACCCATCTCCTTGCTCCAGTAATACAGTGACATCTAGAACATCGGTATCAATTCATTACAGTGAGGTTTACATCATTATCATTGTGCAGAGGACTGTCAGATTCACACAGTAATATGAAAGTTATTTATTTAGCAGAGGCACATGCATTTTTTACATAGAACTCTGCCTTTTTTCAAAAGTTGCTTGTCAGGTTATCATCATTAAGCTTTCACTGTGCTTGCCTGTGTGCAATGAAGGTATGCAGACACAGATTAACATCAGTACACAATTTTGCTTGGCAAACTGATGCTTTTTCTTTTGAAAACATAGAGGTCTTTATCTTGCATGGTAACTACCATCCTTCTACTACACAAGACAGGACAATCCCCCAGTCTGTTGCTCAGCAAATTAGAGATTTGGCTTTGATCATTATCAATTCAGCAGCCTAAATCCAACCCATGCCTGGCTGTTTATTCTGAACTTCCTAAGGCACATCTTGCCCTTGCACCTAGAAGGTGCAAGAACCTTTTCTAAATGCACCTGGAATACTACCTTTGCACAGTATTAAGATGAAAGCTGGCAGAGGCTGGCCAAGGTATCAGTGCATACACCACAGCATTATATGCCAAGGACTGTATGTTTCAGGGATCAGTGATCTGTCTCTCACCTGCTTTTCTGCCCCCTTTTTTCATTCTTACCCTGGGGTGTTTCCTGACCCCAACACATGCTGCTTATAAATGAAAGCACTTGGAGCATATGCTGTTCTTCATCAGGGGGTGGAAAAGATGATACCTCCAGCTAATCTCACTGATTATAGAGCTGAAAAGCAGAACAGTTACAGCCAGAGATGCTTCTCTCTGCAGGTCTGTCCATTCTGATTGCCTAAATTGAACACATACATTTCATCAACTATGCATGTAGTTTTACTCTTAATTATATACAATAGTCATGAATGCTATGCTGAAACTATGTTAAACTACCTAATGACATCTTCCTGAAAAATCTTTGCTGCTATTTGTTAGCACAAATATGGGACTTGCATATGCTAAATCTGTCTACATAGTCCAGAGTAAGAAGAAAAGAAAGCAGTAAGCACTTCTTTATTTTTCCCTTCTCACGATAATAAAAGTTGTCTACCTAGGAAGAACTAAAGTGATTTAATCTGATTCTCAAGTATTCTAAGAAATAAAAAAGTTTCTTTTAGGACTTAGTCTTACCTACTCACATCCTCTCCATGCTTAATCTTATTTAATTGCCTTAAAAACAAAGGACGGAAAAAATCAAGCGGAGTCAGTGCTTATATCTAGAAGCTCCATATTTTCATTGTCAAAAGTGCTGTATCATTGGTGTGCTAAAAGACGTCAATTTGCTTTGCTGTTTGAGTCCCCTAATCCTTTCATGGAAGTTCTAAAAGTGTATTTGCTAATTACTGGGCACTGATCAAGCAGCATCCACCAAATGACACCTAGCAAGACCATCAAAATCAAACAGCAGCTGGAAGGCTGGAAATCCTTGGAGGAGTCACTGCAATAAGCACCACTGATAATCTCTGCTCTCACAGTACGGCTTGTGCCTCTCACCCTGCAACATTTTTCCAGCCCCTAAAAGTGCAAGACACCACAGGAAGTTTTAATTCCTGTCGTTTCTAATGTTATGTACTTGACTGAATTCCTTGGCCGGCTGTGCATACAAAGACAGTAATTAGACGTGTCTAGTTAACAAACCCTGTATCACTTGGAGATCTGTATTTCCCTCATCACCAAGTACCTACTAATTACTGTCATGTGGCAGGCTTTTGCATAGCACAGAAGATGGGGGGGGGGGGGGGGGGGGAAATAATCTTTCTGTGTTTTCCCTGGCAATGAAAACACAGAAATCCATTGTAGCCCAGCGGTGGGATTTTTCTGTATGGCAGCCTAAAGATTGTCATGATCCTTGTCTACAGGAGAGGCAGGCTTCCAAGGGAAGGGTGCATGTTGCTGCTGTGTGAACTGAAGAGCTGACATGCTGTAGCCAGGGGATTTAGCAGTTTATACATCAGCTGGATCAGCACTGAGGTAAAAACACACACTTTGAAGTAAATGATGCTGTTAATTAAAAGCAACAATTTCATTTTAGTTTTCTATGTAGGTAGATAACATTTTCTCTAAGCCATAACTCTAAAACAGAGACTAGAAATGTTATGTGAAGTATCAAAATGAAAGCAAATTTTTTTGTTGATTACCAAAATTAAGACTTACAACATCAGCCCTTCAGTGGTTTTTGTTCTTCCGTTTGTTCATGCATCATCAGCCATCCAACCCATAAAACTTCAATAATTTAGTTGCAAACATAAAAATGTATTAATGAGGTCTGAATACTAGAATATATAAAATTGTTCTTTGACAGCTTACATACTCATCATTCTCAAATTTCATATAAGATACTACTATTGAAATTGAAGAAGTGCTTGTTTTTGTTAGTCTATCCAAGATACTCCAACACGGCAAAAACTGCCAAAGAGCTGTATCTGTATATAAAGTAACTGAGATAAAACCCATACGTTTTAGTCACTGTAACTGAAGAATGCAAGAGCAGTTGCAGTGGAGGCATTTCTTTCAGTACTTATGTGATGCAATACTCTAAATCCAAGTATTTTTTGGAAGACGTAAATATAAACTTACAATTTACAGGAAAGGATTCGGTTCTAGACTCCTACCCATTCTGGACTCTGGTGAAGACGTGAGACCTATGCTCTGTTACATTAAATTAGGCCTTTAGAACCACAATAAAGTTACTATCATCCCATCCTGTCAAGACACACACCCTTCAAGATTCACAGAAACACACTACATCAGAGTACCCTACAAAAACAAAGTACAAAGAAAAGAAACTGTAATTCTTCCCGATTTAAGCCGTATTTAAAGGGTAGGGATGAATGTCTTCCATCACTGTTGACCTAAAAAAAAAAACAACAAAAAGGAAAGACTCACTTCTCTCTTAAAACAACCATGTTTTCAATCATTCCATCAATTTCCATCTTTTTGGTGCCTCTTCCCACTTACTCTGATTTTGCCATGAATAGCTGCCTCTTAAGTCAATCTATAAAAGTTCTCACAATTTTTTGCAGGAGCCACTGCATTAAGTTATTCTAGGGAAATAAAACCCATAGACAAAATCTGATCTTTTCTAATCTTGAAGTTTCCATGCATTGCTTCGGGAAAACAGTTTGTTTATGCAAAGGAAAAAAGAAATCCTATGTACATTATTACAAAATAAAAAATAGGGGATCCTATGAGAAAGATAGTTTTATGAGTTGTAGTATAGAGAAGTACATCCCTATTGCGCTTCCTATTCCTTTTAGTATTTAATATCTTTTTCAAAATAGGTCCTAAAATAGATTTTAGGTCCTTTTTTATCTTGAGTCTTCAAACAAGCCTTCTTTTTCTATCTTATGCAAGGAATGCTCCCACGTACCTTAGTGATAGTTGGAAAAAAAAAAAAAAAAAGGTGGTTTTTTAAACCTACGCTTATTCATATTTTGGAAAACATGTTCACAGATTGGATACTAATTCATATAAATCTTTAGTATATATCCCGATTTGAACAAGGGCAATGGGATTTAAAGAAATCTGGTCAGGGCTATATCATTCATTTCAATCTGAGACTTGCCCTTTTCTCATCAACTTCAGGCCACTTGCCATCACATGGCAGCGTTCACCCACCCACACAGCCTCGTGTGGGGCAACCAGAACTGTTGAACTTGGCAGCATTTGTATCCATTCCCACGGGAGCATAAAGAAGGTTTTAAGATCCTCCAAGATCTTCCCAAACATTATGAGCCTAAATACAGTAGATTCTTGAGGAAATGAATGCTCTTTTATTACTTTGAACAACAGAATTTAGGCACTTTGATAAACATTCCTCCAAGTTTCTAGTTCAATAACCAAATGCTGCTGTATTTAGGCTCAGAATAATGGTAGGAGGCGATATCTTACAGAAACTGTTCACATTAATGCTATTTCAGCTGGTTCCAGATACCTTCAGGTTACAGGGCTTCTCCAGCCCTGAAGGAAGCATCCCAGAAAACTTTTCATTTGTTTCCTGCCAGACTGTCAGAACTTCATCTATAATGCAACTGTAAAATAAAAAAGGGAAAGGATCTGAGGTTAGAGTAGGTCTTCTATTGCAGTGCATTTTTTCCTTTTTTTAGCCATAGCACTCTCATCACAGATAGCTTTTATCAGTTTAGCACAAAAAAATTTTCCAAATCTTTGATTCAACACAAAATGAGCAGCAAATCCTGCTTCCTAATAACTGTGAAATCGTTAACAACGATTCAGAAAAGCTTGGGGTCACTCACCTTCTGCAGGCCAGGTTAGCATCTGGAAGCATGTTCTTCTGGAGGCTCCTATCCTCCTTTGATGGAAGATCCCACTGAAAGGGGCAGACAAACTGCTTGCGTCCTTCTGTCACATTATTTCTCCAACTGCTTTCCGTGGCTCCTGGTTCCCATGGATTTATTCTGGTTCCAGGAGACTCTGCTCTCCAGCAGCAAGGATGCAGTCCAACACAGGATGGTACAACAGGCAGCCCCTGCCATACCCTGCTAGGCATCCTAAGCATGTTCTTTTGCTTTCCAGGTCGAAATAACGGCAGGCCAAGTTTAAAATGTTTTTAATCAATTCCACTGTCTAAAATATGCCAGAGATCCTCCAATCACCAAGTACTGTACGAGCGCCTTTACAACACACACAAACACGCTCCCACTCACTCTCGCCACCGGCACTCCCCTCGATGGGGACACTTGTCACCACGGCGCTGCTTCAGCCTGTACCAAGAGGGATTTTTCCCAGACATCCTCCGTGCCCCTCTGCAGCATCCCCCCGGCCGGCTCCGCGCACCCCTCCCGGCGGCGGGGGCTCCCCGCGCATCCCGGCCAGAGGCGGCCGCAACCGGGCGCTCCGGGCAAGGGAAGGGAAGGGAGGGGCCGAGCCGGTACCCGCGGCCAAGCGCCCCCGGGACCGGCCGGGCAGAGACGCTCCGAGAGGGAAACCGCGGCGGGCTGCGGAGGGGGGACGGCGGCCAACTCACCCGAGCCGTCGCTGCCGGGCACGGGGCCGGAGAGCAGGAAGGCGCCTNCGCGCCCCCGCCGGCTTCTTCCGCCGGCAGCGGCGGCCCTGCGCTTCCCTGAGCAGCCGGGCGCAGAATTCGCCTCCCTGCCCGGTCGCTCGCCCGCTCCGGACGGGCAGTGGCGGTGCGAGGACGTTCCCGTGCCCGGCGAAGCGCCTTTGCGGTTTTGCCTTCCCGCCCCTGCCCGCGCACCCCTCGATATCCCCTCCACCCAGGGCTCTCCAGCACCTCATGTCAGGAGTCTTTACTCCAGATGCCTTGGGAAGTGCGGGCGGGGTGTTAGCTGCTTCTCCGCAACCTCTGCCCCTTGCTGGAGGCTGAGCGAAGGGGCAGAGCTGTGATGAGCACTGCGAGGGGCTGCCGAGCTCGCCCCCCGCCCCGGGCCTTACCTGCTCCCGCTGGGCGCTGCGGCGGGGAGAAGCGGGGGATTTAAGCCGAACCGTGTCGTTCGAAGAGATGGAAATACCCGAGCCGGCGTTTCGGGTACCGTTTCTGTTTGGTCTAAAACGTTAGCGCAAATACTGCAGGTGCCTGCCTTTCACTTAAGTAAAACTTTGCTTAAATTAAATAAAATAAAAAATAATAAAAAAGCGCAACAAAACCAAAACGACCACCCCCCTACAAACCAACCAACCAACCGAGAACCAAACCAAACTTATCAAACCAAACCCCCCACTTTAGAGCCTCATCCGTTTCCGCAGCTCGATGCGCACACGCACGTGTGCTGTGAAGCACCGGCTGGCGCTCATGTGCACCGGACAGGTCGCTTGGGAATCGTGGGCAGAGGGCACAGGTGCGTGTGTTTTAACGAATGCCTTAAAATCGCATTTTGTGCCGGCCGTCAGCATGCACTGTTTGACTTCTGCTGGGACAGCTGTTCTCGAAATGAGCTTTTAAATATAAGTAAGCTTTCAGACTTTATAGGAATTAGGGTTTGCCGGGGCAGAAAATTAAGTGCGGGCGGGCGCTGCAGCCATCCCTGAGAGCAACCGGCTTCGGGAGGCAGCTGCTCAGGGCAACTCGCTTTAGGGCTTTTGTTGTTGGTGGTTTTTTGTTTGTTTGTTTGTTTTGTTTTGTTTTCTAACGGTGGCATAAAAATGCCCTTTGTGAAATATCTCTTCCTATGATTGAAAAGAAATATATTTGAGAACTCCACGATCCGTTCACAGATGTGTCGCCCATAAAAGCAAAATAGGAAGCATGACTGGGTAAGTTATTCATAAGTTATTGCTTTTCCGGAGTTTAATTCAGGCAAAGCACAGAACTGGTGAGAACACGATACCCCCTTCCCCCACAGCTTTCATCGTCCCAGGAACACATTTTTGTGCTTCCCACACAGGATAAAGGTGGCGATGCTTTCCTCATGACAGGGTCTTCTCCTACGGGAGCATCTCAAATGCAAAATTCTGCAAGGCGGATGATGCAGACGTCGGGAGCTTCTGCTGGCGTTTCTCTCAACTTCTCAGGATCCCGAGATCTTGTCAAGAAATTCCTGCTCCTCAGCAGACTCCCTCCTCAGCTAGAGGTGCCCTCGAGCGAGTCGGTCACCTTTCGCCTCCGTGACAATCGCCACGAAAAGGTGTGACCGTGAGCTCTCCTCCCGTGCGGGGTCTCCCGCAGGTGCAATTTTTGTGGCAACCCTCGATCCCATTTCCTCAGAGCTGAGGTGTTTCAGAGAGAAGGGACATTTGCTCAGTTTTTATTTTTAAAGAAAAAACCTGTGCAGCCAAGGGGCGCGCAGGGGGCGATGGCAGCCGTGGGGCGTCCCGCCTCCCTGCGAGCCAACGGGGCAATCCCCGCTCCCTTCCCGGTCCCCGCCAGCCCCGCTCCAGCCGGGCCTGCGGAGGCTGCCCCAAAGCGGAGCTCAAGCCCGGCCGGGGCGGGGGAGACGGTGTTGGCTAGTCCTGGGCTAATGTTTCAGCTTCTCCGGTGGAGAGAGCAAATTGCTCCGCAGAAACTTTTGTCACCCGGGCTGGGGTGTTTGCCGCAGTGAAATGGCCCGGGAATACCTTTCCCCGGAGGTCGAGGGACGGGCAGGAAGAACAGGGAGAGGCATCCCATTTATGCCGGGAAACACGGGAAATGCCTGAACCGAGGGAGAC
This sequence comes from Melanocharis versteri, assembly GCA_013397845.1. Classification (NCBI taxonomy): domain Eukaryota; kingdom Metazoa; phylum Chordata; class Aves; order Passeriformes; family Melanocharitidae; genus Melanocharis; species Melanocharis versteri. Next base: position 876,412 of record VZTG01004479.1, read on the forward strand.
TGGCTGCCCTGCCACACAGCCCCACAGAAACGTCTCTGTCCTTCGTGTGAAGAAAGGCTTTGTGCAAAGATCAAAAAGGACAGAAGAAAGCACCAATTAAATTTTAAGTCCTATATTCCACTCGGGTAGAAAGGACCCTTCCTGTGCCTTGCAGTTCACTCGCTGGGGAAATACATTCACCCATCCTCATTGCAGTCCTCCGTTACCCCCTTTCTACATTTTTCTTTCCCCTGATTCCCTTCATTTTCTGGGGGTTTGATTACTGGCTTGTCCCTGAATTCCTTTCAGACCTACGATGCTTTCCTTTACACCTTCTTCCCAGAGGCTACTTAAATCATCCTCCAAACTGTTTGGCATTGACTTGTGCATGTCACCTTCAATTTTATGTTCAAGGGGTTCTGAGCTGTGCTTGAATTTTTTGGTTTGAAACCGTGCTGTCTTGGGGAGGGCATTAAGGAGTTGCCAGGAATGCTGGTATGAGACAGGCAAACCGATGCCAAACTGCTGGAGCACACACGTGTGCCTGGGGCTGGGCAGCCACCTGTAGCAAGGCTGTTCGATGCCTTAGAGACAGGTGATTTGAAGGGACTTTAGAGGGGTACGTGCAAATGTTACATTGCCTGTGGACACAGCCCTTTTCCTGACATCATGGGGCTTAATTTCTTAATTCACACCATCACCTTAGTCAGACTCCTTTATGAAACATTAGTTTTTGTTTAGTTCCCAAATTACTGTCTTGATAGTAAAACAAACAGAATCGTATGTACTTAGGAAAAACACACCGAATAAATAAAAACATTCAAGCCATAGAAGGAAGCAAATGATTGTGGAAGCAGCATCTAAAGCAAAGACTGTAACATAGGATTTTTTGATGCCCTCTGTGCTGGGTGGCAGAGGAAGCGCTTGTTTGTGTGAATGTAAGTGCATGCATACAGATACATAGTACTAAGCAGCACCAGGGTGCAGGCTGGAGCACTGGAGCTCTGCCACTGTTCTGTCCCACTGCTGAAACGCTCCTTGGCAGCCAGCACCTGCTGGGCTCCCAGCACAGAGGTTCCTCCAGCCTGGAATCTGACATTGCCTCCTTCCTCTGGAGGCAGAGAGTGCTCACACACTTGGACAGGCACCAGACCACGGCAGGTGGCCAAGGCCCGTGGGGACACCTCAGCAGGGGCTACAGAGACAGCAGGCACCTTGCCTGGCATGGCACAGCCTGGAGTCCTCTCCAGGAAGGCTTTTCTGGAGTGGGCTCTTTGCCACGGCCAGGAGCAGTGTGGAAGCTCCCTCCAGTGCACCAGCCCAGGAGCCTGAGCACTGAGGAAGACAGGTGGCTCCATGCAGGCCACCCCTTTTGAGAGCTCAAGCATAACTGCTAGCAGAAACCTCCTGATGGGCAGCAAACCCTCATCTACCTGCAGTTCATACCTTTTAGATTAGCAATTTATTTTATACAATAACTGCAGAACCCTGCGAGGAGGGACTGGATGCGAGTCTGTCTCCTCTCCTATCAGGGCTCGCCCCACAAAAAGGGAGAAGGCCACCCATCTCTCACCCATGATCAGTACTGATCCCACCTCTGTCCTGTCCTGTCGTGTGCTCTCCAGAGTAACCTGGAGGTTGGTCCTTACAATGATGTCTGAAGAGATTTTCTTTTTCAAGATGAAATTTTAACTATGTTTGTTACTGTAGGTCCTATTACTATATTAATTCAAATAATCATCTTGTATGTTTCGCTGACGTGAGGGTAAAAATGAAGCCTGGGGACAAAATAAGATAAGTAAGGGCAAACAGATTAAATTGACTTCACATCTGAATTTTAAAAACACATGTAAAATTGTAATGATTATTTCAGAAGTAGTTAATGGCTCTGGATTCATCCTTGGATGCATAGCTTGGGATATTTTGAAGACCTTTGTTAGCCTGGAGGTGTATTTTTATTAACATTTTGAATACTTTTTCGTGTTAAAACACTGAGGACTCCTAATTAATTAATAAAGACAAGGATGGGGCCCTGCTTCCATTTGCTGCCAATTCACTCTTCTGTTTCACTTGGTGCAGCAATGCCATCGTGTGCAGGAGGAAACTGCCAGTCAGAAAATCTCTTTTGTACACTAAGAACTGGGGATGCTGATCTCCGTGGTGAAACACAGAGAAAGGTGTGTGCTTTCTGGAAACAGAATTTCAGATCGTATTTCTGTAGCCAGCACCTGTAGTCTGAGGGTTCATCCACCTGTTCAGTCAGGAGGCTGCAGGTACTGCTTCCTGTTTCATGGGCACGCATTTCTTAGAGAAATACGTATCTTTCTGTAAGCAAGGTGCAGTTTTCTGCTTCCTATTATGTTAATCCTGAGTGGAAGTGCCCGATCAGAGCCTGCCTGTAGTCAAATGGCTGTTGTTGAATGTGTGGCTTCTGTTATTCCTGGCTCTGTAGCTGGTGAACATGCTGTTCCTTCCACTTCCTTTGGTAGGGTCATCTGCACATTTCGAGGGTGATCCAGGGCACCACACACACACACACACACTGTAGCCATTCTTAAAACCACAAATTCTTCGTCTTTCCTTCATGCTCCCTTGCATTTGCACACAATATTTGCAAGTCTTCATAAACTAAAAAGACATTTTCTGACTAACTTTATAAAGTGAAGACACAGTGAATTCAGTTTACCCACTTTAGCCCCCATTAATTGGAGTAGAATGGGACAAGCAATATCTGTGGGTTAGAATTTGGATTGGTACCTTTTCTCCTGACTGCTGTGATATATCCAGGAAAAAGAGATAATTGAGAAATATTTGTAAATGTGCATGACATGCAAAGACCCTCTGTAACATGCTTATATTGCTAGTCCAGAAAAGTACATATTGCCAGAACTAGCCAGTACTTGGCCATTTTGACAAGCAGAAATACGCCACTGGTGGATTGCCCAAAATCAGAATCATGCAAACCCTTTCGTAACTCCTTTATTTCACTGGGCTTTTGAATATCATAAACTAATGGAAGTGAAACCTAGCTGTATTTCATTGATTGAATGAGAAAACCCATGGTTTCGCTGAGCATGATTTAATTATCTACACAGATGGTTGAAAAGAACCACTTTTCAGTTTCTAGAAAGAGCAGATATTATGATACCTATACCTCTGTATTATTATAATCTTTGGTTTAAAATATTTTTTGCAGAATTCTAATAACAGCAAAGTAAACAGATTTATGATATCTATTTAGGTCCATTATATCTTTATTTAATACTGAGATTCTGATAACACTCAGAGATTTCAGAAATAATTGTGTTTCTGTCATGTCCAATGCAATAGAGGCTTGGAGGAGAATAATTGTTGATCCAGGGCAATTTATAGTCTCTAGACATGAAATGTCTCTTTTTAAAAATCAAGGGCACGATCATCTATCACTTATAGGGATGAAATTTCAGTTCAGATTTCACTTTGGCATGTATCGTAAGCATTTATGTGGGTTTTAAAATATTTTTTTAGTTTTTATTTTGATTATTTAAAAAAAAAATCTGGCACTTGTTATTAAATCTTGGAGCTTGATTTTTTCTCCAAGTTCTTACACTTGGAGCTTGATTTATTCTCCAGAATTCAGCTCCTTTAGCTAGAACTCATATCAGTCTACCAAGTGGTAGACTTGGCTTTTGACTTTTTTGCAGCTGAATTACTACCCATCTCCAGCAACAGATGGAGCTGTAAGCATTTTTCTCTCTATTAGTCCTTCATTGGTTTTTTTCCCCCTTCAGTAGTTATTTGAATATATTTTCTCAAAATGGGAATTATTTACCACAAAACTAATTTACCTCTAACTCCAAGTCACGTACTGCTAAAACCACAACTTCTCCAGTAACTTCACCCAAGGTATGGAAAGGGTGGGCAAGTTACAGAGCTGAAAGCAAATTGATTGCATTTTTCTTTCTCTGAAGGCAATGGCAAATGTCAATCTTTTTTCTTCCTGCAGAAGTAAAGAGCTGTGGACAGTTTGTGGCATCAGAGAACGGTGGCTGAGGACGCCTGGGTTTGGTGTCTGGTTTTGTGTAAGGGTGAAGGTGTGCTTGGTAAGATTGTTTAACTCTTCTTGAATCAGGCAAAAAGAAGACTTCACCCTGTGCATTTCCTTTGCAACAAAAACGATGGTTTAAAACTCGAAGTAATCTGAAACCCCTCCTTAGCCAGGTTCATCACTGGTCTCTGCTTGGGCAGATAACTGGAGGGCAGCCATGGGTAAGAGAACAAAGATGTCACCTACACAGGGGTGTGCAGAGTGCTGGTTTCCTTGAAGGGTAGTGGTCTTAGTCTGGGTGGCTGAGTCTCACAGCCACAGACTGCCTCTGGGGGTGAAATACCTTTGGTGGTGAAACCCTGCTTTTCAGAGGAATGCTTATACTAAGGGTAGATGGTTTTAAGGTCCTCTAAGGATGTACTGAAGGCTTTTTATATTTTAAGCTCTATGAGCCTGTATGTTTGGCCTTTTGTGAAGCTGTTCTTTGAGCAATTTCAGTGTGTGCACTGGTATGGGAAGAGACAAGCCTGGTTTCTTTTGAAAGAACACAAGTTTGAGAGGAGAAAGCAAACAGTATATTGGCCTTTAGCTCCGCCAGTTCCAGTCAATTCAGAGAGATAATTTATTTTACAAAGAGTATTCAGCACAGTGTTGGAGTGAATAATTAATTTCTTTAAAACTTGTTCAAGTGAATGGTAGTTTTGAGCTACCAGAGATTTCTGGATTAATTCCTTTGGGTTTCATTGATTTTTATTTCTGTCTTTTAACACTGTATTCTGTCTTGTTAAATGGGTCTTAAAAACTTATTCAGATCATGAAATCAAAGAGAGGAAATATTTTCCCCTCCAAAACAGCAGAGACTAAAAGATAGAAAAAAACAATGCTTCTTTTATTCTAAAAAGTCATGCTGAATGATGAATACAGATTTTTACTTTGGTGCAAAACTTTTTTTTCCCTGTCAGCTCTTGCCAATTCGACAGAGATATAAAATATTTTGAAATAAAGAAGCAGTACAGAAATTAATGGCCATTACATTTTTTTCCCATGGAGACAATTTTTAAAAACAGGTGTTGCTGCAAGCCTTTGCAATAGAAATTCAAGGTATTTTATTCACATATAGGTAGTGTAGTTTTGTCGGACTAGGATGTCTCTGAGCCCCTAAGTTCAGAACTGCTTGGGAAAATATTAAGAGTAACATGGGTTATGATAGAATTGCTGGAACTGTTTAGGATGACAATATTTACTTTGATGTCTCAGAGACTCACACCCTGTAAAGGATTTAAAGGCCATAAACTCATACACTTTGTTCTCAGATTTTTGTTTTAATTCCTTCTGGTTTTACTGATATTTATTTCCTTTCTTTTGACACTGCTGTCTGTGTTGGCTCTTAAAATCTTACTCAGATCATGATATCAAAAGAAAGGAAGTATGTTCTTGTATCATCCAGCTTGGCAGGGGGATTGGTTAATTCTTAAAATGGAAGTGTGGAATAGGATTTGAAGTTCTTAATTTGTCACCTCAAGTATCATCACTATTCACTATCTCTGAATTGCACATTTATTTGTACATAGCACGACTTTTGATACTGTGGTAAGTAATTTCTTTTTGTAGTGACAATTGTGACACAATTTGATTAGTTAGAAGAGAAAATAATAAATTTTAAAATTTATATCTGAACCAAAAATTAAAGCATGTTATTTCAATTTGATCACAAACTAATTATTGGTGGTTTCTTTTAACATTAGGGTTTCAATTAAAAATAATGGAATTTTGATTGAAAATGTGAGTAATTTTATCTTTAAAGCATTGAAAATTCCCCGCTTTTCTGAAATGAAACATCTGATATTGATGTATTAGAATATTCTAATATTACTATTAGTTAAAGATAAAAAGATCAGATTTTTTTCACCAGATTTAATCTTATCTTGTAGAACATCTCTCTGCAGTTCTGTTTTCTGAATAATTCACTATTCATAAAAAAGTATAGTTCTTCAGAGCTTTTTTCAGTTTTATGCATTTGCTTGTGTCTGTGAAACAAATTCTGTAAGAAATATTTACATATATCACTTGATAATTAATGGTCAGTACAAATATGTTAATCCATAGTTAACACTTGTGTGACTCAAGTGTCCACAAATCCAAGTACTTTTTGGTACTTCTTGCCAGCAGCAGATGTGGCACTCTCATTTTTTTCCCCCATGGATTTGTCTCTCCAAGATATCTGCTTTTATTAGCAGCATTTGATCTCTCTCTAATGAGGTGACCACATTACAGCTTTGTCAAATTCCTTCCCAAGAATGGTACCTCGTGTTCAGATTTTTTGTTTATGTCACAAAGTGTAACAAAAAGGGCTGCTGCAACCCTCAGAAGTTGATTTATTGCAAGTACTTCTTGCTGGGAAAGATTGTTTTTATTTTTTGGTAGTTTACATATTTTTAATATTTACAGATTAAACTCTCTTTTTTTTTTTGCTTGCTTGTATTGCAGCCATTTAATTAACATTAATTGGTTACATTAAAATTAAGAATGCTTTCCATGAAATTATGCTAACGGAATACTTAAATACACTTTTTTTAATGTTTCTGATCCAAATACAGACAATTTCTTAAAAGAACACTAGTAGGAGGTCCATTCTTCAGTTTTATAAACATTTCTGTGCCTTGCTAAGGCCCACAAGACCTGGGATAAGGCCAATGTAGACCAAATACAAGTTGGCTGATACATGTGCAGGACTTAAGGCCAATGTAAATGCATCTATGAAATGCATGTGTATGAAAAATCTGGGGAAAACAGTTTGAAGAAGACCACCAACAAATAGATCACACATGAACATTTCCTTCATGTGCCTGAAAGAGAATCATTGCAAGTGTGTTTAGACAGTTTTATTTGTAGATTGTAATTTACCATAGAGCAGGAGGGAAAATGGTGTTTTACAACTATGTCCAATCTGAGAGATGTGAAAAATAACCTATTATGCCACATTGTAGAGAAACATATTAATTTTTTAAAGAAGTTTTTGTAAGTGAAGCAGTTGATAGAATGGAAGAAATAAATGTCTATATTTATGATGTTACTTTGTAATATGTGTCTGAAGAAATGTTTAATCACTGAGCAAATGCTACACACAAATGCTGTGCTGAACTGACTAAATACGTGCCATGACTAAGTTACCACTACGAATGCTGTACTTCATCAGAAGATTTTAATAATGCATTAGGTGCTTGAAAGATAATCCAAATATAAGAAGAAAAGAATTCAATCTGCTAGGTAGCAAATGAAAGTGTGGTTGGTCAAAGACCTAGGGGCTGCAGCCCATAGCCGTGTTCACATGAGTTATTCTGAAGTCTGTGACAGTGAGCACTGTTCTGCCTTAGCAAGGGTTGCAGATTTGCACTGTTTATTAGGATTGATTCTGTACTCTAACTTTCAAAGGGAAATGTCACACTAATGCCAGCATTTATTGGTATCCAGCAAAATTTAGAGACAATGAATCCTTGCTCTTTCAAAATCAAACACTCCATGAAGCAATTCTTTGCCCAGAAAGGGATTTGAACTCATTGTCACATCTGGCATATGCAAAGCCACATCTAACTGTTTTGGATTTTTTCTTTGCTTCCAGGAGAAAAAAGACCAAATGCAAAAAACCCAAACAAACCACCTCGCTTCATAACCCCAGCTACAAAAAAAGACATTGTGCTGCAGCTGTCCCTCCCTTCCTGAGCTTCCCCACTCTGTCCTTTGTTGTTGGAGATAATGCTTTCTTTTCATTGCGAACAATTATTAGATTCATATTTTATGCATTTTTATAATGAAAATCTATTAGTTTATTGGAAAATCTCTACAAGTCTAATGACATTTAAGTTTTGAATTTTTAACTTTGCGATTCAACTGTCAGTAAAAATTCAAAATCCAAACTGTAAAATTTCATAGGGACAATATGTAGTGCTGAATTAGATAAGTTAATTTTCTCATTGGGAAACACAGTGGTAACAGACTTCTTCAGGTTTTTGAATAAAATTTTGAAGAAAATAGAATGTATAGAGTGTACGTCATAGTATAAGTTTTGTCACATACTTCAAATACTAGATGTTGTCCTAATGGTGTCAAGCCATATTAAATGGGATGCACATGCATGCTGTTGACAAGTAGAAACTGTAATGGAAATGTTGGCTATTACTCTCTTGGAAATATTCATTACCCCCTTATTTTGCACTACAAGCTCATCCGATAATTTAGAAGTTGATTGCCTTTGCCTTTCTCTGCAGGTACTTCGAAAGGCAAATGAGTAATTTCATTCAGATGTGCTTCGCTGAAAACAGAGGGAACAAATGGAGCCTACCTTCCTTTTAATGTGGGGACCCCTCCCTAGTGTGACTGGTATCTGACAGAGATGTACAGCATGAATAGTATGAGGTTCTACAAGGCTGAGTGCTGGGTCCTGCCCTTGGGTCACAGCAACCCCAGGCAGCATCACAGGCTGGGGGCAGAGTGGCTGGAAAGCTGCCTGGGGGAGAAGGACCTGGGAGAGCTGGTCAGGAGCAGCTGGACATGATCCAGCGTGTGCCCAGCTGGCCAAGAAGGCCAATGGCATCCTGGCCTGGATCAGCAATAATGTGGCCAGCAGGAACAGGGCAGTGACTGTCCCCCTGTACTCAGCACTGCTGAGGCCACACCTCGAGTGCTGTGTCCAGGTCTGGGCCGTTCATGGCAAGAAAGACATTGAGGTGCTGGAGCATGTCCAGAGGAGGGAAACAAAGCTGGTGAAGGGTCTGGAGCACAAGTTATGTAAGAAGCAGGTGAGAGGTTGCTCAGCCTGGACAAAAGGAGGCCCAGGGATGACCTTATCCCTCTCTAGAACTGCCTGAAAGGAGACTGTAGCCAGGTGGGGATCAGTCTCTTCTCCCAGGAAACTGGCAACAGGAGCAGAGGAAATGGCCTCAGGCTGTGCCGGGGAGGTTCAGTTTGGACATCATGAAGAATTTCTTCATTGCAAGGGTGGTCAGGCATTGGAATGGAATGTCCAGGGAAGTGGTGGAGTCACCATCCCTGGAAGTGATGAAATGACTGGCCATGGCACTCAGTGCTGTGGTTTAGTTCACATGGTGGTATTGGGTCAAAGGTTGGACTCAATGATCTTGGAGGTCTTTTCCAGCCTTAATGATTCTGTCCTATGATTCTCTTCCGTGATTCTGTGGTTCAGGAGATGACAGTCCTCTCTTCCATAATTAAGTGCCTTTAGTGGTCTTGTGCCTGGGACCCCATTTCCCCATTTGCTGTTTCCTGCCATGCCATGCAGACTCAGGGATTCTGGCCACTCGTGAACATCCTATCTCCACAACAGGTAGGAAGTAAAGCATGGATTTGTTTCGCACTGTGTGTAAAACTGAGCTCCACATATCAGCGCTGAGGAAAGTTATGGAAAAGGCTGTTAAATGTGTGAGATGATTTTGCATTGAAAGCTGACATCAGGGTGGTGGTGTAGCAGCAGCCAGATGACAGTTTTCATATGCTAGGGGTAGATTGGATGTTGGTGGGCAGAGGAGCAGTCAGGAAAATTAGAGATGAATCCACAGGTGTTACACAGTAACAGCAGGCTGGAGGAAGTGGTCTGTACATGCCAGCGTATATACATGGATTGGCTCTTTTAGGGGGTGTTTAACAAACTGATATTTGTACTTATATAAATATAGGTATCTACATGTCATATATAGACATTTATTTATAAAGTGTGGTAACTGCAAGGGTAAATATGATGGGTTAGTGGAAGGCTTTAGCATGTTAAGGATAACAGGGAAAATAGAATGCAGTGAAAATGTTAGCACTGAAAATTTTAGGGGCAAATTCACAAGTATGAGCATTGTAAATGAGTTGTATTGCTACAATCTTCTGCTGGAACAGAAGTTGGTTCCAGAAGTGATTTTTTATGTCTGATATTGCTGTGGCAACAAGACGTCAGCTGGAGTTCAGAAAAAGAAGCAACAAACTGTTGAAAATGAGGGTGAGAGTAAGTGAGAAAAGCCCAGAAAAAGGAAGAGGCAGGGAACGAGGTGTTGAAAAAAGATGACAAGTGGGATACAGAAGGAGAGAAAAGACAGGAAAAAGACATCTGACTGGAAAGCTGTATTTCTTGTACTTTTTCCTTGGTTACCATTTGAAGCACTGATTTTATTGTACTCTCCTCAAATACTTTGAGGCTTTTGTCCAACCAGGAGTTACAAGAAGTAGGCAGACATGGTGAATATTTATTGACTTAACTGGAGTATAATATTGATAACAAAGCAAAAGCCTTTTAGCTACATGGCAAAGAAACAGGATTAAATAAAACCCCAAATCCTCTTTGGCTGCAATATCAATCCCAGATCAGTCTCAGAGTGCAAGTGTTGCGAAAGTATCAAAAATAATCTAAAATTAAAGACTAAAATAGCTAATATTCATGTCCTGTTTAGGTACAGAAGCACCAATTGAATGAACTGAAAAACAGTTTGTTTATGCAGCCAGTCCTTCAGATAGGCAGCTAGGAGCCAAATGACTATTAAAGAACACATGGAAGTGCTGAGACAAAAGACAATCCAGGGAGTGGGTTTTTCCTTTGCTGCTGCTCTCTGAGCTAGGAAATGTCCTCCTCATTAAAAAAATTCCTCCTAGTAGCTAGTTCCCAGAAACCTGGAGGAGAGAATTGCTACTGAGAGCAAAGGGTAGGACTCATCAAACAACAAATAAAGGAGAGAGAACTTCTTAGGAAAAAGATTTATCTTCCTCCTTCTAGTGTTTATTCAGTGCTTATAAGTAATGTAGGTACATGAACACCGTCTTGGTCTCTGTGGATGGGAAAGCACTGACAAGTCTCAAGTACAGCTCTCCCACTTTTTCAGAGCAGTGCCCCTCTTCATTCCTGATTGAAAACGTCATATTTTTACCAGTGTGCACAGATTTTTACTTTTATCAGAAAGGTACTACTGTTTCCTCTCTGTGACACCATCATTAGGAAAATGGTCTAGAAGGTGCTGTGTCACTGTCACTGGAATTAAGTGCTTCTGCTGTGAATCACAGCCATGCAGTTTATTAGCAGAGATTTCTCTTGTGATTTCTCTGACATCCCGGGACTCAGATTTGATGGAGTCCTTTGGAAGAGGCAGTTAATTAATTACAGGATAAAAAAAAGTACGGAAATAGTTATTTAATACTGCAAGACATCTCTGTGTGTATATTTAGCTATAGGGACAGAAAAAGAAAGGGAAAATATTCTGATGATTTTTAAGCATTTTGAAAAGTCATTGTTCTCTCATGGCTATGACAGAAAGACCAGTACTTTTCCTGCTGTGTATATTGTACATGCATTTGTTAACCCTGGATGTAGTTTGACAGCTCCCTGCCTTCAGGTGGAAAGCCAGATTAAAGGGTCCTCTCCGTCCTCCACCCCCGGCCCTGCTCTCAGTGACTCATTACCCTGCACTTCTACAGCCGCCCATGAGCACAGTGGCTTGTGATGCCACCTTGACAAAATCTGAAGGGATCCAGGTTAAAAATAACTCTGCTAAAGGATTATTTTCAGCAATCCTGCAAGCAGTTGTTGTGGCATAGCTGGAGAGGGGAAGCTGCAGCGGAAGAGCAGGACCACGCAGCCGGAGGTGGGAAGGAGAAGCAGATGCCAAGCTCCTGTGGCAGGATGAACTCTGCTGCCATTGACACCCTTGGAGCTACGGGTGTGATCCTGTCCTTGCTGAAAACAGTAGGGTTAACCAGGCCCATGAAGGAGGTGGCCTTCTCATCTCAACTCCCTAGAGCTGCAAAATTTTTTTGTTAGTGGCTTTTTCTCTCTGAGAATCCTTCACTGTATTAATAGTTTTACAGCTAGTTAATTAAGAGTTATTAACAGTTCTCCAACTGTCTTACATGAACCATTCCTTTCTGTGCTTGTGTCTCTCTCAATTGCATATCTGCACGTAAAATTAGAAATATGCAGTCAAAAATTAGCAACTGAGAATATTCCAACACCAATATTTAATATTCCATAAACCAACACAAAATTCACTTCTGATTTGGCTACATATCTAAAGGATATGTGATTAAAATTTAGTAGATGGTTTTGGATGTCTTCAAGATATTTGAAACAGCTGAATGGGTTTTCTAAGTTAACAATTTTCTCCTTTTTCTGAATCATAACATTGACTAGATAAAAATAATTTATAAAATTATTTTTAAAATAGTTTTTAGTATACAATTTTTAAATTTCAAATTTTAAAAATAGACCTTTTGGGCATATTCACTTGGTCGCTTATTAAAGTAACTGGATCTGGTTTATTCTCTAAAGTTTTTTCTTAAACTGTGACTCATGGCTTGCATGTTGCTTAAGTGCAACAGGACAGTTCATTTTTATAATATGGAATTCGGGAATATTTATGGATAGTCCACTTGGCTGGGAATAGAAGGCTTGTGAAGATGTGCGAGAACAAGAAACATGAATTCACCCATGAGCGGGCCCTTAGTGAGCAATGCCTGCTCTCCAACCTGACCAGCAGGGCACAATTAGAAGCTGCTGCACAAATCAAAATATTTGGGCCCAAAGGAAAAACAGCAGAGGGAAATGCATTTCATTTCATTATGGGCAGTAAAAAATATGTAGTCTTTTAATTCTTCCTTTCCCAGTTATTTAGAATTAGAATAAGTTATTAGAATGAAAATACTGCTTGTATTAATCTTGTTATAAATTAAGAACTGCCATAATTTCCAAGTCTTCCCAGTCTCATAGTCTCGTGGTTACAAGGTCTGGTTACACCTTCTCTTCTGAACCTCAACTGTATTAATTCATGAGCTTCAATTCATAAAACTCTTCTGAATAATTTTGATATCAGCAAACCCCTTCCTCTACCCTCTGCCCTTTATCTGCTGTGGTAGAGGAGACTGGTCGTTCACAGGCACATCCAGAACTTGGATCCAAGGAGATAAAATTTCCTCCTAGTGGTTGCATCAGCTGTCTCCTCCACATTGACTTGCTTCACAATTTTTGCACAGCAGTGTCTTCTCCACGGAAAGACAAATTCCCTCGTATCCCTATATCGGCATCAGGTTGATCATGTCTGCTCTTTCAGATCCGCAACAGCTGTATCCTGACGATACGGACAGAGCAGTCAGAAACTGATCCTGGGGATTAAAAACAGTGGGTCTTGTGTTTAATAGGTGTCAACCTACACAGGGATGAGTTTCCAGCCCTCTGACCACCTGTCTCTCCCATCGAGTGCCACGGGAGTGAACAAACTTTACAGGATTTGGCCCAGGAATAAGAAGAGCAATTTGTGAAATGAGTTGTCAAGTGTGAATTCCCCCTGCACACAGAGACTGGTCTGTAAAGCCTGTTGTGTGCAGAGAAGTTGAGATGCTGGTAGAGAACTAACTGATCCTTATGCTACAAAACTGACTGGGTATCGGTGTGGTATTAAAATAATTTCTGTGGTGCTTCCCTTGCACTTCAGAGATATTAAAGAGAAAATTAAAAATAAAAGCTATACTAAAGGCAAATTCAAACAAAAAATTGCTTATAAATTTTTAAATTTCTAGTTGATGTGTTTCTTACATCCAGAAAAATAATTATTGACATTCCAGTGAAAATGGGGTTCATTTTGCTGTTTTGTTATTATTGGTACAAGGATAAATACAGCTTCAGCAGTGGGACAGCTTGCTACTTGTCTTAGTGCAGATGCTACTTCATGGAGGGAGCAGAGATGTAGGAAGCTGCATTTCCATAGACTTTTAAGTATATATTAACAGAAGGATTGTGTGTTTTTTAAGGGAGGATAGCTGGCCAACAGTGGAAAGTTAAGTGTCTTTAAAAAGTACTGTTGAAGCAAGAGGTCTATGATGTTGCCATTTTAATGAGGCTGTTACTGTGCCAGTAATGCCTGCAAAAATAATCTGTTGACAGACACTCACAAAAATGAACAGAAATAAGCTAATAATCACATATAAAACACTGCTTCTAAAACCACATTTCTGACACTGATCTGTTCATCCAAAACAGCAGAAGATGCTAAGCCCATCTGAGATTTTTTTCTGATATTGTGAAAACTTCACCAATGGAATGCTAGCAGTTGGGAATGTTGAGTTCTGAGGCAATTTCCTGCAAGGGTAGGAGATGACGCTGAATATAAGTTTAAAATATATTGTGTTTTTTACAAAAAATTACACTCCTGATGTCTGAGAGCATCTTATGGAGGGGTGATTCAGCAGAGCTGTGGACCTTTTGTTCACACAGGGCAAACTGACTTTAATGCAACACAGGTATAGCATCATCATGAGTAATTATACTCCAGACTTTAACATTACGTTTTACCTTACTTTGCTAAAACCTGTTGCCCATCTTCGTGAGTTGCATATGCCTCTCTTGCTCCAGTTTCCTGCCTGGAAAGTGGTGACTAAGTGTAAAAATAGAGGACTATAAGTGTATCTAGATGCTTGCATCCAGATCCAAACTACCCACTACATGCAAGCTGACTTGCAGCCCGTAGCAAGCCAGCTGGATCAATCAGCAGCAAAAATCCATCAGGGGCAAAGGAAGAAGGGGAACAGTATGGGTCTGGTTCAAACTGCACAGTGTACACACACATGGCTGTGTTCCTGTCCATAGAAACCATCTGAACAACTATGTGAACATAAGTCATTAAAAATATGGGTATAGTTTATATACCTAGAAACCTAACTCAAACCCTATAGAGACTTTAAACTTAAGAGAAAGAGGTTCAATTTTCTCAACGTATATGAAGATTTTCATACTTCGTTTTCAAAAGTAAAACCCAATGACATTTCTCTTCTTAGTCTTCATAAATAGAGACAGATTTATATGCAAATGTCCTCTTGTAACTAATCCTAGAGCCTCATGCCTGCCAAACTGCCAGAATTTTGTCCAACAGTTACAAGGCTTGGCAGAAAAGACATATGTACACACATACATATAGGTTTACAGAACATTCTGCCATCATGTTACTCTGAGGCCTGGAAAAAAGTGGTACTTGGAAGTTAATGAAATTTTACTAAGAAAGTCTTGACTTACAATGTAGACAGATTCTACCACAGAAATTAGAACTCCTTCACAAAATTTTAGAGCATGATAGGTCAATAGTTTACTTTGCATGCATTCATGAGAGGTATGAAATAAGAGATAGAAGAATTTATTTGCAAGAATACAGAAAATTACTAGTTTCTGTGGTTTTTATGATCCTCAGGGCAAACCAGGATTTCTGAGAGGGCCAGGTAGAGCTGGGGTCTGGACTGGCAGCACAGATCCTCATTAGCACTGTAGAAGCCTCTACTCTTGTTGGCCTTGATCTCTTGCAAAGCTCGCATCAGTTCTCTCTGCTGAATTGCTCAGCCTGCTCTGAGGAGACCGAGGCTGGGAAAATAGCTTTGGTAGTTTCGGGAAAAAGTCAGCTACTACTTCCCTATACCCCATTTTCTTGTATCTAAAATAGGGATAATAGGTCTTTTTTTGGCGAGGTTGCTGTAAGACAGCAGTACATGTACATGTTGCTGCTGTTATGATTTGTGAGTTTGGGACCATCATGATGGGAGTACTCAGCAAGACCTACAAACTAGGAAAAAACCTCACATCTTCAAACATTCACTTATCCTCAGATAATAGGCATTTTTTCTATCATCTACAAAATCCCAGACACTAATCCATTTACTAGTCAGTCCTTAAGTATACGATGATGCAAGGCTGATGCCACATCACTGGCTCTGAGGGTTTTGGTGATTCTTCCCTCTGACACTGAGATGGCTAGGCTCAAGAGCTTTTCTCCAAGGAAAGCTTTAAGCTTTCCCAAGCTCCAGGGTGTGTCACTGATCTGTGGGTCAAGATCTGCCTGGTCCAAAGGATTGTTTTCTCCTGTCAAGGATCAGCCTCTATTCTGACTTGTCAAGGGATGTGTTATCAGCTGGATGCCACCACTTGTGTGTCAGCCTATTCCAGCTTGTTCAGAGCAGTGCTATGTGCTGGCAGGTGTTGTGCCAGTTCTCTGATTCCTTTCACAGTTGTGAACTGGGTACTTTTAACTTAATTTTCACAATTTTTATGCACTTATGCCAAAAAAAACATATAGTTTGCTTCCTACTCTGAATCATAATTGTAAGTCATAGTAAGTCTGGGTATGAGAAAAACAGAAATAAAGTCCAAATTGACCTTCATGCTACATTTAGATCATCCGATGAGAACACTATAGAAATGTAAAATGTTAGCGTGGCAGCATAGGAATATAACATTATGATTAGGGATATAGAACGCTTTGTTTCAAAATCCATTAGAAAATGAAAATTCAGTAGTGCTTGAAACTGATTGGCATGCAGAGCTATGACACTGCTGCCTTTTTGAGTACTAGCAGAAATACCTCACACTTTGTGTGAGGAGAAATGGCTGCATTGGTAGTGTAGAGGGGGTGATCTCTGCAGGTTTGATCTCTGATGTGTTCTGCCTGTGTCACCGGCAAATGGTGAGGGTGTGCACTGTCCCATCACATGTTCTGTTTTCCTGCAGAAGGAATCAGAAGCACATCAGCACGGAGGAAGTTAAAATTCTCCCTAAATACTTCCTCAGGATGGCCAGTGGAGCAGGACTGTAGAAACGCACTTGCCCTAATGCTGGGCTGTGCCTGCTACCCTGTGGATGCAAGACAAGAGCTAAGTACCCCAAGGCACAGCTGCTCTACCTTGCAGACACAGCCAGCACAAGCTGCATCATGGTGCTGACCTACCTCACCTCTTTGCTTCAGTGGAGCTTAAAAGTGTCCCTTCTTCCTTTCTTCAGTGCAAGCACACCAGTGTGCCGACACCACAGCTGCTCCTTGCCCAGCAGCCCCAGGGCAGTGGGCTGCAGGGTGCTTGATTTCAGGGTGCACAGCTGGTTGAGGCTGACATAAATGAAGCAATTTACCCCAGCTGAGGAGCCCATTTATCTGCTCGTTTCTTCCATAACCCTTTCTGTAGCTTGGCTAATTAGTTACTTTTTCTTTTCAGACGAGTGAAAATCTCTAGGCTTAGACTAAACCTTTGTGTCTCAAACGACTTTATTTTTTTTCCCTACTAAATCTCTGTTGAAACAATTGCTGCATCGAAGGACATTCTGAAGATTTGGATACAAATACCCACAGTAAGTCGATGTCTGTTTTACTTGTGTTGTATCATGTTGCATTACATCTGTTGACATCTAGTCATTCCAAATGCACTTTTTTAAGCAAGCAGAAGGTGTAAAACATGCAGTCAAGTAGGAGAACATGTTGTATATTTTGTTTTATTTCAGTGAAACACTATACCTAGAATAAATAAATATAAGTGATGCTTGGGGTTTGTTTTTTTTTCCTGTTGGGCTGCGGAATGAAAAGCTGTAGTATTCCTTCATGCCATTTCTATTTTAATTATGTAACATTCCTAGGGATATGGGCAGCTAATTTTGGTAGATATTGTAGAAAAAAATACTATTTTTTTCTCTTTTTTTAATGGTAGTTGTACAGCATTCATAAGCTTGGGTAAAAAACAAATATTACAACTTGGAAAACTGATATTCATGACTGACAGAACCATTTATCTGAGATTTCAGGTCCTCTGGTACTTAAAATTTTCCACAGCTAATCTGACTCCTTCAAAAGGCTTCAGTCCATGGAGGCTAGAAATCATATGCTTAGAAAAAAACACACTAAAGTATTTTAGAAAAAGGGTTGGGAAGAAGTAACGTGGCAGGATAATAAGGAGGACTGGAAGAAAAGAGTAGTGGGAAAAGTTATGAGATCAAAGCTTGACTTTGTTTTAGTCACTTGTTTTGCTGGTTTCAGTTAGTAATTTGCTAGTGTAGTTTCCTGGGAAATATTCTCTTACATAAAGCTTTGTTTCTAGTGACAATTTAGCATGTCAGTTAAAAAGTAGCTGGAATTATTGGCTACAGTCTTCTATGTGAGGAAAACATCTGGGCTGTGATACCTGGGAAGACAGGAATAAATAACACTGGGATATGGGTGCTTGTAAATAAGGACAGAGTGTAACTGGGCTGGTTTTTTCTTTTTCTTTTTTTTTTTTCTTTTTTGTCTTTTCTTTTAGAGAAGTTTGGGAATGATCCAAGAAACATTCTGGACTATTTTGAAGATTAAAGGATTAAAAGAATTTTATTAGAACTGTACCAGTCTTGGAACGTTTACCTAGCACATAATCTTTTATAATTTTACCACATAATTTTTTATTATGTTTCCTAGGCTGGTAAAGTAAATAAAGAATTTCACCAGCACATTTACAAGTGTGAGAGAAGTGCTAGGCAAGAATAAGAAGTAGTGAGTGTGTTGGGTGGGTTCTCTTTAAACCAGCTGCAGACAGGAGTGAGTGTTGGTAAAGGGAATTTACTGTGAAGTAAAGGCATTTTCTGTGTGGCAAAGGTGTGTGATCACGAACAAGGAAAAATGACCAATCTATGCTATGAGAACAGGTCTATTGCTCTTCAGATCCTCGCAAAGGTCTTGCTATAAACCCACGAAAACCACATTCCTGGCTTCTTGGAATGAAGCTCCCCTGACTGTAATGCCCCTCTGGTGATCTCTACCCGCATGAGAGCTCTGCTGGGAGCTGGTCAGCTGTTGGCACAGCTGGCACAGCAGAGTTTGCTTGGAGGGATTGCAGATGAGGAGGAGAGGGAGAGGCGTGCAGGAGTAAGTCTCTACTAAGTAGAAAGATGGCATCTGCATCACAAATCCACAATCCAGCTGTGATCAATCAGCTTTACCTGTGACCTACCAGCTCCTTTTCAACTAGTATCATAGTAATCCTCGCCAGATTTCATGGTGTCAGCCAAAATACTATTGAACCACACTCTTCCAAAGAGCTTCCTATTTGAAAGTGATTATATTGAAATAAAAATAAAAACATTACAAAGACCATATTTTAACAGGTTTCATTGTGGGTGCAAGTCAGTCAAAGGCATGTTTGTTTGAGTTTTCATGAGATTAGTCTGACATATGCTATGACATTGTTAGTTATATGTTGTGTTTTACTGCAATTACGTCCTTCATCAAACTATTTACATAATGTATTTAATAGAGTTAATTGTTCTCTTTGAGTAAGGAAGATAAGGATGTAATATCAATCTAAGACCAGTGGGACTGAGGGAGAGGAAAAATTAAAACTACAGTTTTCAAAGTTCCAGGGGCTAAACCCAAGCCAAAGTCCTTTCTGATCTTCAGCTCTGAGATTTTCTTCTGGCGGGATCTCCAGAGTACTCTGTCACCAGATCTACTCTAGTTACTGTAGAGGTAGCCCTGACGTCTGTTGGGTTTGGGTATGTGCTCTGAAGAATGAGCCAGTTTCTGAGGAAAGTGATTTGGATTAGGTTATACCCTTCTTGGAAAGCCTTTTGGTGCTGATGGAAGCGCAGTGCACAGCGGTGCACAAGCGGTCCCGCAACTCCTTATTTTAGCAACAAAGCCTTGTTTGACATTGCCTTTCCTGCCTCTTTCGTGCCCTGTGACCACAGCAGTGAGGCATAAGGGACTCAGACTCACAGTTTTCCAGACGTTCCTTTGTATTTGTTGCATTCTGATATTGTTGGAGCTGGTTACGACGGCGTCAATCACATCCCTCAGAGCTGCTGACACCCTGGAGAGCAAAGGGCTCCAAGTGATCGATGGTCTGGGGTGCAGGATCATTAGTCTCTCCTTAACTCCAGACACTGAACACAGATATTCTTGCCCTGCATAAATCAGCTCAGCTCTGCCTTTTTTCAACAAAGATTGACTTGCAGGGTCTAAATCATGGTTGCCACCAGCCATCTTCTGAGTGCCTGTCAGCTGTAGGAGAGGAATCAATATAGGATGTAGCAAAGCACAAATCCTTTGCAATGCCTTGATGTGCATGTGACTGACAGTTTTGCTATTAAATCAGACAGAAGAAAAACTACAAACAAACTAGAAGAAAAAAGACAGCGCTTTGCGGGGTGTGTTGAATAGTGTCAGCAACAGGGTTTATCTGGAAACTGAAGCAGTGTGGAAATATTGGATTTTCCTGTGTATTAATATGTATATATACACCAACACTACCCCCTGACAGCACTGGAATAGTTGTCATGTAAATCTGCTTTTCTTCTCGTATCTTCCCCAATATGTTTATCAACCTCATAACTAGCTCATGAAAGAAATTTAGGATTGAAGACAATAACTTTGTGTAAATAAAGGGTTTTTTTCATATTCTGGCTTTAATATCACTCATAATGTCAAGTAGCTTCGCTGACATTGGCTGCTATGTTCACTGTGAGTGTTATTAAAAATTCACTGCCATTGTTCTGCTAACTAAGCCTTGACAGAAAATAGAGCATTTTTACGATGTTTTTGGGATGAAAGTGTTGAAACCATAAGAGGAGGAGGGAGTAGCTTCTCTCAAAGAGACCTTGAAGCTGGAAATGCTAAAAATGTCAGTGAAGGAAAACTCTATTTCTTATGCCTAGTGTTGCTCATCCTCCGGCTATGTCGAGAA
The DNA here is from genome assembly GCA_013397845.1 of Melanocharis versteri. Lineage (NCBI taxonomy): Eukaryota > Metazoa > Chordata > Aves > Passeriformes > Melanocharitidae > Melanocharis > Melanocharis versteri. The sequence continues at coordinate 896,909 of VZTG01004479.1, forward strand.
GTAGAACTCCTGCTACAGGAGGGATAACACTCTCACAGACAGGCACGAAGATGAACTGAGCCTAACAGGGCCCGTGTCCCTGTGTCTTTGCCACTCGGCATTGTTAGGGAGGTAATGAAGCAAATCGACTCATTACATTTCAGCTGTGGTTTAATGGCTGCCCTTGGTTACTCGTGGTGATTCACGCAGATGTGGGTAATTCCAAATTCATGAGCGGCCAGAAAAGAAATGGACATTTTAAAACCATCTTCTTTCACGAAAATTTTAGATAGCCCTCTATCCTTATTTCACTGAGATGTTTATTTATTTGATTTCTGTCTTATTTCTCAGTGACTGATTTTTTTATAATTACATTGATCCAAGATTATTATTATTATTAGGTTATTAGTAAGCTTGATCATTTTCAAGCAAGTTGTGAAGAATAGTTCTCACCTGACAGTCTCAATAATAACTGGTCCTCCAGCAAGCGCTGAGCAAGATTCCTTCCTATACTGTAATAAATACTACTTGGTATTTTCAAATGAAATTTAGGAATGCTACCTGGTTTGCACAACATCTAGTAACTAGGCTTTTTTCCCCAGACTTAGTCCCCAGACAACTTTTGCTCTATTTTAAGCATGATTTAAATTTAACACCTCTTCGTCAGGTGCTATGGAGAGGATCTTTTCTGATGCCCATTGGTTAAACAATTCATTTTTTCCTTTAGTGCTCAGATCTTTTGTTCTCCTTATGAATTTCTTCTCAGATTTGTTCTGCCCACCTTTCACCTTTCTGTTTTTGTCACCTCTGTGATCATTTGTTCTATACTTTGGGCTTAATCTTGCTTGCCACAGGGATGGCCAAAAGAGTCAGAGGCCATAAGCCTCTGGATGAGAAGAGATCAAGTTCCTCACCTGAAACTTAAGGTCCTTTCATTTCTCTCCTTTTCCCAGCCTGAATTTTCTGTAAACTCAAGGTCTTGGCTAATTAGAGGGAGAAAGTAGCCGATTCTTGTAATATTTCTACTTGCTTACCTGCTAAGAAATTAATCTTATTTTCTCGCTCTTGTGGTTTGGGGTAGTAAGCATAGAAAATTTCTGTGGATAGCGTCTTATGCTTATAAATAAATTTTCTTTTGTTTTTGTTCACATTCACTTTTCAGGGACTGACTTTACTTCCATGTTTAAAAATATCTTCTCACTTGTCAAATTCACTGACTTCACAGTTACCGAAATAATTAATCTGGTACATCTGTAGACTTTCACTAAGGGTCATTTTATTTTATGAATATTGAGACAAATTCAAAAAGGCATCTGGGAAATTTTCCTACTTCAGAAAAAATAAGATTAACTCACTGCTTGAACACTTTCTGTTTTGGCTCATTGCATCTCCAAAATAGTTCGATATAGGACTTCCAGATGAGTACATTGGCCTGATCTGTTAGCTTTGGCAACTATTAGTAGTGTTGAGTAGACTCTCTTTTCACTGATAATGGTGAAGCAGTTGTGGTTAAAATGACTTTGTTGATAGAACCGTTTCCACATACGCAAAAGGCTCTGAAAGGCTCATGAACAAAGCCATGGGTACAGTAATCAGATTCTCGGTTTTGTGGCACTATTCAGAAATTCTGGAAGTTCTGTAGAAATGTCAAATAATTTGTTTCCATGTGTTGTTTTTGATTATTAGTTTTCAGTCTAGACTGTGAACCTTTTTCTTCTGATTTAGAATTTGTGAATATTATCCTATCTTTAAATTAAGGGCAGTATTCCTTGAGGGTCAGGAAGAAACAAAGCAGTTTTTACCACTAGAATTTTAACTTCTTATATTTGAGGTTTTAAAATGTGACTTCAAAGTGAACCACTTGTCCTTTTCAATATATAAGTGGTTTTGGGAAGAAAAAAATTCGAAGTGTTCCTTTGGCCTTTCCTTCCTTATGGCCTCATTATGTTGCTGATTTTCAGGCTTCAGAAATTTAAAAAACTGTTACCCTCCTGGCGTGTAACACTCCTCAGACTTAAGAGCTTCACACCATTTGTGCTTTAACTGTAGTGAAAATGTCGTTGAAACAAATTAGGTTGGTGTGGCATGGACTAGTCCCCTCGCCTGACAGTGGGTGGGTATCTCTATGGATGGCTGTGCAAAGAAGAGGGGCAGAAAAAGGCATCCTCGCCCTTGCTTGCCTGAGAGAGGTGTTTGAAGGCAGAGGATGCATTTTAAGAATGCCATATCTGATGGTTCTTATTTCATGTAATTAAATTAAGATACTAGTAGGGATCTAAATAAACATTCCCTTACATGGATGCTGATTTTTTTTATTATTCTAGTGAATGCCAAGTGGCATTCATTGTCACAAGTGAGTGAGAAAGAAAATACGTGTGTGAAAAATGTCTGGTGAGTGAGCAGAGAGAAGAGAACTTGGTAGAGTCATTTGTCTGGAGAAAATTAGCAAGTCAGCAATGGGTGATACCATTAGCATTAATAGAGAAATAATTTCAGTACTTAGGGCATGGGCCTGCCAGAGTGAGTCCAGGGGACCACAAGATGATTACAGGGAGGAAGCACCTCTCCTGTAAGGAAATGCTAAAGGGTTAGGGCTGTTCAGCCCCAGAGGAGGCTTTGGGGTGACCTAATTGCAGCCTTCCAGTACCTGGAGGGGCCTTCAGGAAGTCTGGAGAAGGACTTTTTACAAGAGCAGGTAGTGACAGGAGACAGGACAAGGACAAACTGAAAGAGGGTAGGCTTAGATTAGATATTAGGAAAAAGTTCTTTAATATGAGGGTGGTGAGGCACTGAAATGAGTTGTCCAGAGAAGCTGCAAATGTCCCATACCTGGAAGTGTTCAAGGCTCTGAGCAACCTGGTCTGGTGAAAGATGTTCCTGTTCATGGCAGGGGGGTTGGAACTAGATGATCTTTAAGATCCCTTCAAGTCCAAAACATTCTATGATTTAGTTTCCTAGAAGCAGCATAATAAGAGCTGAAATTTTAAAAGTCACATTAACGATTACTTAGCATATACAATTTGAACTTTCAAGGAAATAAAGACACTAAGAATTTCCTTGCATTTAAATAGCGTATTTTTTCTGACTGTTGTGGTTGTGAACAATACCTAAATGACCCATTAGCAGAGACAGCATCCTTTTAAATTTTGGGTTTGTTTCCCACAGCTGCCAATGCATTTGATTTTTAGAAGACTCATATTATTTCTGTTCTTTTATTCATCTGTGAGGAAGTGAAAGAGGAGATTGGGATATTGTAGTGTTGATCTCTCACTACCTTGTCTCATGGGCAGAGATTTTTGTTGTGCTGCTCTCAGTGTTTGCAAATGCATAGTTCTGAACTCCCAATTGGTGTTGTAGTTTTCCTTGGAGAAAATGGCTGTGTGTTTCATGAATGTATATTACAAAAATTCAGGAAGAACTTAAGTTGGACTGTAGTTCAACTGTTACCATTAAACCTGTGATTAAAAAAATCAAGCTAGGACACAGCTGTCCTCTCTGCAAAATATCAATGAGATCAAATATTCAAACAGAATAATCATAATGACAAGATTTTTTTGGCTACGAAACATAGAATCACTAAGGCTGGAAAAGCCCTCTAAGATCATTGTGTATGTCTTATGCAATACAGGTAGCTTGGAGTAATTAGTTGCCACCAGTCAACAGTGGGTGTGAACCCGCATTAGAACCAAGTTCTGGGCTGCAGAAATGTTTTATCTCTGAAACTGCTGGTACTGACCTGGCTGGAGGTGCCAGACTGGATGGATGCCTGATCTTTATAACATGGCTGTTGCTGTTTCCTGTGTTTTTCTGACTTCACTCGCAGTAGAATTAAGATAATAAGAAACCCTTTTGAAAAATCTGATTTTATATAAAGCATGCACATGTTTTAGTAAAATCAAAGTAATTTGCAGATGCCCCTTAATTTACAAGCCTTTTGAATATATGATACCTGGTGACAATGAACACCAACCTGAAACAGACTTGGCTGAAAACAGTTTTAAGTGCTCCTTGTTATTACTAAGAATTTAAGGTTGCTAAAATTTTCTTAGTGAACACTTTGCAACTATTGTCTGCAACTGGTATCTACCAATAGTTTGGAGTTTTGTTTGGTAGTAGTGGTGTCTGTAATTTCTTCATTATTGATGGAAATAATTAAGCTGACCATCAAAGGTTTTAATAGGTGCAATAATTTAAGCATTTGTGCAGTTTCTCGGTGACTAAATGGCAGAATATGGTGACTGTGTGTGTGTCAGGTCAGTGCTTACCAAAGAGGCTGCTGGAAGTGGAGTTTCCTCAGGAGCATGGATAATGTCCTGTTTGTGCCAGGACTGCTTCACCCTCAGACAGGAACTATAGAAAACTGTCTTTCTCCTGTGATTTTCATTGCGGTTGCAATTTCTGGGATTTTAAATAGATTTAGCTCAGCTGATTTCTCTCAAGTGTTTGGACTTCTAACTAGAAACATGATGCATGCAAAAGCTCATGGCATTAACTCATGACTTTGGATAAACAGAGTGTCTTCAGAGGTAGCTCTACAGCTCCTGGATAGGTGTCTTTTCATAAGGGCATTGCTTGAACATTAAACAGCTTTGTGTGTTTAACCTCTGAAAGAAAGTGCTCTTTTCCAAGTGGTTGCTGTAGACAGAAGTAACAGTGCAACAGAAAATACCTGCAGAAGCTCTGGGTAGGACTTGGACACTGACTGCTCACAGCCTGAGCACTGTGCAGGTACCTGCAGCTTGGCCCTGCAACCACTCCCAGGCCTCTGTCACGTAGGAAGAACTAATGAGATTGGGGAATTTCTCAAATTTCTTTCTACTTAAATAAGAGTTCATTTATTCAGACTTCTGGAAGGTAAGTTCATGCTGAGCGACCTTGCTTGATTTTTTTCATTGTGAATAGTGCTATTGCTTCAGTGAAGGCCTTTTTCAAAATGAGAGTTGTTTAAAGGTCAAACATAGTTTATAGCATCATTATTCACTTCATGTTCTCATTCTTTGGGAAGCGCATTCAGATACCTGATTGTTGCAAAAATATTTTTGCAAGGCAAAAGCTCTTTTTCTATGTGCTAGAAATGTTAGCTTTGAATTCAAGTAAAATATGCTATTTTACTAAGGCTGCAGAGCGATGTGTTAAAAAACAGATAAGATTAGTATTTTTTGTGCACTTTGATTTGATAAAGCCCATTTTCCTTTTGGAGGTACCTTTCTTGGCCTCCTGCCCCTACTCCTCAAACAAAAGTCTTTAGCTACACATAGCTTACTAGCTTAAGCACACTTTAAAAATGGTAATTTAAGAGCCCTGTATAGCCAAAATAGCTCTGTTCCGGAACGACTCACAGCATGGTCTTTAAAACAGAACACCCAGCCACTAAACTGTTCTGTGTCACCTCAAAACATCTGCTGGAAAACAAGGCTATAATAGATACATTGTTCTCAGATGCTTTTTTCTTTTTTTGTTAAGTCCTATTAAGTAGCCAGTATTTCATTTCAGTAGAATAGGGCCCTTTTCTCTTGAAGTAGGAAAAACTTTCCTTCTACAAGGATAATTCTGTATGCGTGCGTGCCAGTTCTTTCTTTTACATCTTTTCTTTTAGAGTTTCCAATTAAGAGTTATTCTAACTCAAATAGTGGCTGTTTACTCCTCTTGGCTGTTTCTTCCCTACCGTGCATGTGGCTCTCTCCTTCATTCCCATTCCCCCGCTGTCCCGATGCTGTTGCCTCACCGCCTAAAACAGGGCAGCGTTCACACGGGTGGCTGTGGTGCGATTCCCCTTTGCTCTTTGCACCATCACGCTAAATGTCTGCTGCTCCCTGCGCTTTGTCCTGCACCCACAGCCCTCAAAACAAGTAATGTGCATTTTCCCTGCAAACATGACCTCTTTTGAGTTCCATGGGACAACACTGTCCTGTGGAGGAGATGTCCAGATCAATTGGGTATTTATGCTACAGCGCTGGCTTCCGTCCATGATTCCCCTTCCCTCTTTCCTCAATGGCAGAGTATGAAACAAGATGAAGTATGCTTAATCTACAAGGAAGATTTGTAGTTGCTTTTGGGTCTACAGGTCTAGAAATTTAGAAGATAAAAATAGAAACTATAGATAGCTTTGGGATTCAGAGAGCTCGTAACCCAAGAGGGACCCTTTGGAGGTAGTCAGCTGAGAAGGAATCTCCTGAGGCTCTTCTTTTTATTCATCCTTTGATCCAGAGTGCTTGCCTCTGAAATGGCAAAGTTTAAAGACTGTCTACAAAAGCATGTGCTATGAGCCAGCCCCTGAGAAGTGACTGTATCTGTAGGCAAACTGGAAACAACATTTCCGCTGCCAGATGAACTTCCAGACAGTTACAATTCGATCGCAGTGGGGAAAGGAAAAAGGAGCACTGAGTTATGAAAAACACTTTAATTAAAATAATAACTAAAAAATCGATTTCAAGTTAATTGCATTCCATTTAAGGTATAGACCATAGTACTGACTTACCAGTCAGGTTTAGAGTAAATAGCAAGCAAAGTAACTTGATGTAATTTGATGAGTGATAATTTTATTCTAATTCACATCATCATGTCAGCTCTTCCTGTTTCAAAACAACTGACTACTGGCTTCTTAAATTTAGATGTGGGGATTTTTCAAACAGGTAATGAAATAAAAGCACTTCATAAGGAAGGCAACACATTCATCTAATTATAACTGTGGTTCGGAAAATGTTAAGATTCTTAAAACCATATTTTGTATTTAATAATGAAATTTGTGTGTGGAAATATATATTGCAGGTCTGCCACTGTAGTACATAAAGTATTGATGTTTCTTTTGAGTTTTGATGAATTTGGGCATGAACAAAAGAACACACAAAACAGCATAAGATGCTACAGTTAAATATTCCTTGCCTGTTGGTCTTTCATTGTTTTTCAAGAATTTGATCCTCATAGAGTTGTGCATCCTTGTAGGAGTACCAGAGTACCAGGAGTACTGTACTAGTTTTCTTTCAAGCTAGTTGTAGTGGTGTTTGTAGCAAAAGATGACTTTAGTTTATATCCAACTTTTGTCTGATGTGTGGACGTGGCTGAGATTTTGTTTCCTTTTCAATCCAGGCTTTCCAATAAAACAACTGTAGGATCAAGTAAATGTTTTTTGTCTCCACCTTTATTTTGTATACCCACAAAGTTTTGTAGAGTGGAACTGGAGCTGTGGCACCAAACAATGTGCAAGATTTCAGAGGCACCTGTAGTCACTTGAACTGCATTTTCTTTGTGCTTATAGCTTCTGTTGGCAACAAATATTCTTTGTATAGGTGGCATTCATCTTTTCCTGGTATTCAGTACTGTGCCTAAATATGTGAATTTATTCACTGGTTCCTTGGTAACTGATTCTTCTAGAGCAGAATGCCAGTGTGGACCCGGTCTCACACCTGGCTCAGCAGGGTGTCATTTTAGATGCTGGACTTTCCCTCCTCTGTTTGGTGATGGATGTTACCAATCATACGTGGTCACCTGAGGTTTGTGACTTAGTGCTTTGCTCTTCCACTGGCCATCCTCCCGGGAAGGAGAGAGAAGGTCTCTATCCTGGGACCACCCCTGGGGTGGAGCCCACTGTCATTTCTTGGTCCCCCACCCATGACTGTTGTGGGCAGGGCATGGGAGCCTGTGTAGTGTCTCTGTCGGTTTGCTGACTGGTAGGATTACTTTCTCTCCTTTACTTTCATTTTAGGGGAGAATCTCCCCCTTGGATTTGTGCTAGAGTTTTTTTATGATCTCTCCCCCTTCACACACTGCTGCCTGAGTGATCTCTACACCTTGATGCCTTGGGAATGGCATCGTTCTCCATTTTCCTTCTATAAGACAGGCTGAAACTGCTTCAGTTACCAGTTCTCATCACACTGAACAATTAAAATTGCCTTTCAGTGAACGCACTCAAGGTCCCTTAGCTTTTCTATTGCCATTGCAGAAAAAGTAAATATATATATATGTATATGAACAGCTTCAAAATGTGGCATATTAACTAAATTATAGAGACATTTGTCCCTAATATCTTACTGTGAAAATTTCCAAAGAATGCAGTCCAGATCTCATCCTTCCTGTAGGCAGAGTTGCACTTATTTTCTTAGCACTGTTTTTGTTCCCAAAATGTGTGTTTATTAGAAATAGGTAACAGAAAGTAAGGTCATCTTGTGCCAAAGGATTCTTCTAAATGTGATGTGTTTTTGCTCCAGGAACTCTAGCTGTACAAATATTTCTGTGGGTTTGGGAAGGGAACTAGTTGTTTCCTCTGAGGTATCACTACAAGTATTTCGGGGCTAAATCCTTGTCTCTGCTGAGACACTGGAGCCTGGCTGGGATACAGGTGAGCTTGGCACTTGGAGCTCAGATCCTGACCAGATAGAGACTGCACAGAGGGAGGCCAGGCCAGGAGAATAGCAGAACAAATGACTAAGGACACCTAAAGGAGAAAAAACAATTTGGAAAACATCACTGTTTGATTTGCTGTTCATGATTTGACTGCCACGATTGTAAAACATCAGATTTCATGAAGTTTTCACTGACTGTTTGACTAAGCAGGATCCTATCCTACAGTATAGGGACTGTGCTTTTGATCATTGATATTGCAGTGAATTGAGAGGAAGAGATAAGAAAAATACAGAAAATTAATTCTAACTAATAAGTAAGAGGTATAACCATTAAAAAACCCCTTAAACGGGCTCTGCAGAAGAGTGACCTCTTTTAGGTTCACCTGTTTTCACATTGGGCCCTGAGCAGGCACAAATCCAACTTTTCCAGTGAGGAGTGAGTATGGCACCATTCTCCTCCCTGAGAGCCCTGGGCTGGTAACAACAGTGCTGTTCCTTGTCCTATGCAAGGCATTTGCTACAGACAGATGTCTCCCCTGGGGAGAATTGTGGCCTGCAGAAACATCAGAAAGCTGGAGATGTGGTCAGTGAAGACTCGTACAATTTCCCTGTAAGAATTTCAGAACAGTCCCACAGCATAACTTGAGGGTTTTTCTGCCCTATTCTCCTTCAAACTGTCACTCATCTCTTGTATGATAAAGGTGATTTCCAGCCTGACAGAGGTGTAAAACCCACAGAAGGTAGATTTATATTGTTACCTTCTGTGTTGTAGTGTTTATCTTCACACTGTTTACTTTCAAAGAGCTCGTCAAAGTGTGGTTACAGTGAGGGAAGGCTGGCTAGCCAAAGCTTTTTTCCCTACGAAGACAAAGAATATCCTCAGTACAGCAGCTGGACAGACTGTGACATTTAGGAGTAGGTATTTTCCCTTGTGAGTTACCAGTTCAAACTATATCTGAATGGGGCCCTTGGCCGATTAGTTATCTATGGGAATGGACTCATGTTCCAGTTCAAGGGTGAATTTACATCCCAGCTGGAGCTCAGCAGTTTAGCTGTCAACAATCCCAGGAAAATGAAGCAAAAGACATCCTCTGAGATGACTGGAACATACTGGTAAGGGAATCTAAAGAAAAAGATTGCACCAGCTGTGTTTCAGTTCTTTGACATATGAAAAGGGAGGGTTTATTTCAGTGCTAGCAAAACTGGCAATACTTTGCTATTACACAAGGTCTACATGGAAAAAGTGTGCTTGCCTGTGAAACGCTTTGTGTCATAATCCATCATCTCTCCCTCATTTTTTTTCTGTTCTGTGACCTGATCTGAGACTCTTTGTTGTGGACATGTAACAGAGAACACACTGCATAAAAGAATGAGCAAACCAAGTAGGAAGACACTGATCACAAGGGATTTGTAGAGGGAAGAAACTGTTGACCTTTTCCAATCTATTTTACATGATGCATATTGTGGTCTAGAAAAAGTGTACAAACATAGATATTTGCACTTGAAACGGATAAAATACATATGTGTTGATTTATGGTTTAAAAAGTCTTTTGAGAACATATATCAGATTGAATGTAATGAACATTTCAGAACAGAGTTCCCATTGTCATTTGGCAACTTATACAAGGTGTTGCAATTATTCTCTTGGTTGAGAGATGCAGGAAGAACCCAGGAAGCTTTGCCATTTTAGCTGAATGTACAAATGGTCCTAGGTAATTTCAGGGAATAAATTAAACAGCTCAGTTAAGTCTAACACACAAAAAATTATTTTACCTGACCTGTGTAATTTTACTTTCCAAAATGAAATAGGAACAATCCTATTATTTGTTAAAATTGTATCTTCAGTTTGATTTGAAAGCATTTGAAAGTCTACAGGTAGAGAGAAGATAAAAATTTATTTGGGGAGGGAGAAAAAGGTGGGGGAATGGTTTTAGCTGTAAGGAAACACTATGAAGAACTCTATTCCTATCAGGCCATTGTTATTAAAACCATCAAAACCTCCCCGAAAATACTGAAAGAATCCACACCAATTATTGTTAAGGGAAGCTATATAAACCTTCTGAGACTTCATTTTCATCCATTGATTTTCATGATACATGTGTAATACAAGTAAGAATTCAGAGCAGTAAATGATAGTTGTATTATGTGTCTATGCTGAGGTGCTAAAATCAATTTTCTATAAAAGAATAATGCCTATGATCTACACCTTTTATATTGCCAGAAATAGGAATGCACACATGAGATGGGATGGGGAGATTGAAATAGGACCTGGAACAGATAGTTCTGAAGCTTTTGGGCATATGAGTCTGGTTTCACAGGATAAAGACCACTCCTCCATTACCAAATCAAGCAAGTCAACGTATGCAATTATGAGGAGGAGCTGAAATAACATAACACTTTAGGAATGTAAAATTTAATCCTGCTTGGTTTACATATGGGGAAAGACACGGGTGGATAAAGGGAAAGCTACAAAGTTTATAATCAGAATTTAAAATTCTAGTGGCAATTGAACTACCTAATGGTTTATAATTGTAGGAAGAAAAATATGATGCATTAGTGGATTCAATATGCAGGGTTTTGTATGCTGTTGAAGGATGGTACTTGTTGCAGTGACATGTGACCATATCAAGGAGCAGGATATATCTGAATGTTGCTGAAAACAACTGCGACTGCCGCACACAATAGGTTACTAAGCCACTTCCAAATAAAACAGAAGTGGGTCAATTCACCTACTGATTCACAGTAAGAAATATTAACATCTTCTCTGATCTCTGAAGCTACACGGAATTCACTGAGACTGTGGCTAGCTTTTCTGTACCACTAGGAACACTGGCTAGGCTTGGCTTTCTCTGAGCCAGAGCCATCTGTCAGCAATGAGTCACAACTAATAAATGATCCAAACAAAGAGAGGGAGTGCGTGTCTCCACTGTCAGTAAATAAGGGATATGATGCTGGCCCAGCTCAACACCTTTTATTTCAGATGTGAAGAATGTAGTTGTGGTAGTTTTGAAGTAAGTTCCCATGTACCCACTTATAAACTTTTTACCTCCTAAACCTCATAGGATTGCTCTAGCTAAGACACTGAACTAGCCGTTAAGCAATACCATTTTGGAGTGTATCATTTAAGTGGAAAGAGAAATGCTGCCCTTTGTTCAGCTCTAGTCCTGGAGCCGTGCATGGACAGCTGTGTTGGCTCTGTAACTGTGACTGATAGTAGTGCTCCTGTTCTCTGTAGACCCTATGGGTTTTGGGAAAAACCTGCTATTTTACATTCCATTCAGATTGATGTAAACACTATCAATCAGCAACAAAATTTACTTCTAGCCTAAGAAAATTTCTATCTGATTTGCATCAGAGAGTGTCATACAAATAAGGCCATTTAAATTAAATGCTGGTCTCCAGAAGCTTCTTTTCCTTTATTCTGATAGTTTCATTTTTTTATTGCTACTTTTTTAGTGTCTAATTCTGAAAAACCAGAATTTTCACTGAATTCACCAGTAAGTCACAAAATATCCACCTAAATATTCTAAAACCTTCACATTAAAACAGGAAAGCAAGTAAAGGGCTATAATTTCAAATTGTGACTGTATTCTGAAGTATGTGCAACTGTTTATAAGATTTGTCCATACTTCCTGAAAGATCAATTGTCAATTTTCCACAGCTGAAGACCAGATTAATTTGCTAATTTTCTTCCTGAGAACAGGTAGAGCATTTGACAATCAGCCTTGTGCTGTCTTTACTTACCTAAATGGGAAGGTAGACACCAATGGAGAATTGTCTGTCCTGAGATGTGGAAGCTGGAGCTGCTGTGCCAGAAGCTGGCACTGCTGCTGATGCTGCCTCACCAGCTGGCCCTGGCAGAACTCTTATCAACAGAGAAGGGGCTAGAAAAGTTCCAAACCTCTGGTCCTCCGTGCAGCCACCTAAAGTATTTATTAGCAACATCAATGCTACAATTTTACTTAAGAGACTCACTGAGCCAGGCATAACCTCCCCTTTAAGCATAGGCCTTTGAGGGACCTTTGAGGATACGAAGGGCATAGCTATAAATTGAACAAGCTTACCAAAGAGAGAGCTTATTTTTAATATTGTTTGCCTCTAGATTAACCAGAGACTTCTTGTAAACCTTCCACATTCCTAAATCCAGAGGTATTTGGGAAAAAGGGCCATGTAACAAAAACTTGCATGCCATAATCCAGGTTGCATTAGCAAGGAAGAAGCACGAGGTATGCACGCTATTACAGGGACAGAGCAGTACATGCTTAACTTAAAGGTAACAGAGAGCTTCAGGACTACTACTACTACAAAGCCAGAAAATTGTTTAGGAGATGAAGGAATGTTTGAAGTACAAAAATTGTATTTATTAATTTTTTATAGAAACCCAAACCCCAAAGTGACCAGTGCCTGCTCACACAGCAGACCTGAAGATCCAGTTATAAAGCTGGCTCCAGAGGCACTGTAAAGACGGAAAACAGATTTTTGAATGTAGTAAATTCTTCTATCTTTACACAGTTTACTGCAAAAGCAAATTCTGTAAGCTGGGATTTAGGGGCACTTCCTGTTCAAGTGAGCAGTGCCAAGATCTGGACAAAAACCAAGCAGCAGATTTTTCATAAGCTGGTTGTCAGCCGCAAGGTTAGAACTCTTTGCACAGGAAGCACAGTTGAGGAGGGCTCATTTCAAGCGCCTGGAACGAACTCCCACAAGAAGCAATAAACACTTTAAATGTAATTTTCTTTTCCTGACACACTTTGGCCTTGTTTTTGCTAACAAATATAGCATACATATATATGGAATTAGAGTTACAAACTGCATTTGACAGTGAGTCCTTGCTTATTGAAATCTGGGACAGTGCTTACATGCAACAACTACAATTAACACCATAGTAAATATATTTATTGACTCGGCAAAATTAGAAATTTATAGCAGTATTGTGGAGTAGCTTACAACACTTAGATAATTAAATAACATTATTAATTTTTGATAACATGGTCTAGATTATGCATATTATTCTTGGATACTTTTAAGGAATAGATCAACAGCATTTCTTGTACAGATGTTCTGAAAAACAATCTAGTTGGGAAAGGGTATTGTGTTTAGTGCAAAACTAACATTCAACATTGAAAAACAGTGCAAAAAGCACTACTGAAAAATTTACAGTAAGCCAGTAATTCTCACAGTTTGCTAATAAACCCACAAGAAATATTTTCACTTTTTGAGTGTGTTAGGCCTTGTTTTGAAGTCTCATTATTGCTTCACCAGTAGCTGTTTCCAGAGAGGAGGTTTCTAAAGGCAGAGACCTCCATCTAGAAAAAAGAATTTTGTTATGTTCTCTGAGTTCCTGTATGCATTCTCCAGAGTTATCATTACTGGATTCTTTAAACTACTAAACTGCCCCCACCTAATGGAATTCTTTAAAACTGTACTTTAAATATGTGCTTATAAAACAGTTCAGAGCTGTTTTGTGGGTATGACTTGGGTTCTTCCCAAACATAACAGTCAAAGCAGTTACAATAAAAAGTGCAGAAGAAAATTATTAAAGATTTCAGTTTGACAGTTTGAAACTGACTGTGTTGGCAAGCAATTTTCTCTTAACTTTAAGAGAAAAGCTAAATTATTGTACCAGAAATTTGTTCCGAAGGTATCTTCCAGTACATCTTTCAATCATAACGCAAAGACTGCACAAATCAAATAATGACATTGGTAAAATAAAAGGGTAAGAACTAGAAGTAGTTCTCTTACACTAAGGCTCTTTGTCTGTGGTCCTGAAAGGCAGTTCTGCTCTTCTGAATTTTGTTAAATAAAGATATTCTAGCTTTCAAGAATAACTCCTAAAGACAGACTTGACCTTTTCTTAAAGCTAGTGCCCTGTTTACCATATCAGAAACTTACATATAAGAACTTGAAAATGCCATACTTTTCCGCCAGTTCTGTCCTATACCATAGCTAGTACTGCAATTAAAATGCAATAATAGTGAAACTGACCCCCACCAAAAACACATCAGGTTTTACGTTTTATTTCTGAAATGCTGATATACACCGTATTAATTACAGATTTTTTTTAAAGTTATCATATTAATGAAATGGGTTTAAGTTTTAATATAATAACAAAATTAAAGTTATGAAGATATCTGAATGTTGTAACAATTCTCTGTTGTCACACTGCCATCCAGGTAATGGTGCTTCAGTCTTATTTCTGGCCAAGCTGGGACAGCTAAACATGAAGGGAAGAAAGTCATTAGACTGCTAACCTTATTCTTTCAGTCAAACTAATACCCAGTTCATACAGCAAATATTTCTGTCTTATAAGCTTTGTTTGTCTCTGAGAACCAAATGTCTTCTGGTAATAGAATATTTAATGTATAACCTCAGAGAAGAGGACCTGATCTTCAAATTTTCAGACTTGAATGTATCTCATGAAGTAAAGGTACAGTGTACGCAGTGAAGGAAAAAAAAATTTAATTAAGCTGAATGAGGAGTTAAAAGCTAGCAAGTACCATTTGTCTCCTTGAAGTGCAACAAGAATTAATTTAGTTCTTTAAAATGTCATTTTGAGTAACAACTTACTCTCATCTGAGTAGGACACAAAACCATGGGTGGTGACAGCTACTGAAGGGCTGCTATTTGCTGACCACCATGAATAATTTTTATTTTGTATTTGTATTGGAATAAGGCATAGAGAAGTAATGATGTTTTTAACAGCACTAAAAGACAAGAGTTTCATATAGGTATGGACATCAAGCTCCCACTAGGCCAGTACTTTTATATCTATATATCAGTAGATATTTATAAACCAGGACAAAGGTTTAAAGATCTTGTAACTTGAAAAAGTTGCAAGAATACCCTGGAAAGGCATGCTGTTTGTGAAAATTCCAAGAACTGACTCAATTTTTTTCAGTAGTATTTATGTAAAGACAATTACTATGAACTTGTTCACCTTCATTACCTGTGAACTCACACTGATAACAGGCCTTCAAGAGCTAATTAAAAATAATGACTTGAAAACCCCACTTCAATAAAATGAAAATAGGTAACATGTATTAATCTTTCACAGACTAATTTGAGGGTTTTTTGGTAAAAATCCATGGAGATGTAAAGTTATATAAATCAACTTACAGATAAGGAAGTAATAAATACTGTAGAGGTTATCAAAGTTATCTACCTGTTTTATAAACTGTGTAGCATTAAAAAGTTCACTGCAGCCATACAGGACATGTTTGCCTTGTTTACCCTAAAAAAGAAAAGTCCATAAGAAATCAATTGTTTAACAGAGTAGCAGAAGATTAACAAGCAGTACTTTTTTAAGCATCTACAAAAGGAAATTAAGGGATATACTAAATTCTTTTGCACACAACAGTATGCTAGCTTCCTCTTGAAGGCTCCCTATGGCTTGCAATTTTGATGACACATTTTCAGCATGTTGAATTGAGCTTGGACAATATACTTATTTTAAGGCACAATCTACCTTAATGACAGTATAAATATTTGCTTTTTGACATTGTGAGATAGTCCATTCTAGCACAGAACTACAAATAATTGGATTTGAAGGTTTCTCTTAATTCTTCTACAAAAAAATCCCAGAATGTCAAAGCTCAATGAACATTGCTTCCTGTTTTAGAAAGTTTTAGAATACTTTCTCTGTGCTTTCAGAAGCAAACTGGCAAAATGGATAGTGCTTAGAAAAATAAAGCAGTGAATAAAATCTCTGTGGTATCTGCTTACAAGAACAGAGCTGTTGATCTTTCTCTTTTTTATTCTGGAGGAAGACTGATTGAATTTGAGAATAATTAATAAGCTACATCTGTGAAAACAATAGATACCAGAAGTCTACCACGTGGAAAAGCAAATTTTGTTGGATAAGACTGTAAGTGTCACCTGGGAGAGGCACACAGGTTTCCAGGTGGTGGGAGGGAGAATAAAGGTTTTCATTAACCTTCTTGGTTTTTTCAAGAGCAAAGGGCTAAGTGGAATAAAGGTGAGGGAGTCTTCCCCCTTGGGAGGTCATCTCCCACCGCTCAAGTACAGAGTCTGGGTGGAGAAACATGCAGCACCCTTCAGCTGTAGCAACTGTGATGAAAATCCTCTGTTCACAGGTTCCAGATGAAGAAAGAGTATGTTTAACCTCTGACTCTCCATAAGATCTAACATTACCATTTCCATAGTTTTCAGTTCCTTCTGTCCTCTCCTTCTGTTTGTCAAATGACCTCCTGTTTGCCCTCTTATTCCTGTGAAACTCCAGCTTCCTGCCACTTTGTATGAAGTGCTGAGTGTTTAACTTGTCATCACACAAATGCCCTATATATGCACATACACAGCAAACCTCAGCTCTGTCAGCATGCAGCTACAATCAGAGAAATGAACTAACCTCTAGGGAATTCAGAGATTTTTTTTAGTAGGAAGTAACAAATACTTATGCTCTTGGGCATCTTTTGGATTGATATAGTAGCTAAAGTGGCTTTGGATAGACTAAGGAGCAAGTTAAATGTTTGACAACACACTCTGCCACAGGCAGATGCCTCACTGAATTAGTTATTGAGGATAATGACGACTGCTAAGCCAAATCTAAATGATTTCTTTCATTTACATTCCTCTTCCTATCCCTTCCCCTGTCCAGACCAGCTCTGTTCCAAAATGGCTGCCTGTTACAGGGAGAAACTCAGCAAACACCTTCTGACTTTGCATTCTTCAAAATATACCTGGACATAAAACTCTCATGTGCTTTGTAGAATAAGTATTTTTCAATGACTAATGCTCCATATTTATTCTTTTGTCTGAAAAGCCTCAATCCAATCTACCAGAGGACAGGACAACTGTACCGTGAACAAGGTTAAGATCAGGAAGAAAGAACGGTATGCTGCTGCTGTTATTTCTTACCTTCTTCAGAATTTTACTAAGGTTACTTCTGCATTTTTTTTAATTCCTGGAAAGTGCTTGAGTACCACTTCTGCCTCCCAGGAACTGTAATGATTTAGTTATTTTTCTCCATCCACTGATTTTTGGTATACATGTGTTCTGCTACTCTGGCCAGTTGGAACCAGAGAAATTAAATCTGTTACACCAGCAATACATAGTTGGTTAGTTGGTAATTTTCTTCCTTGTGCATATGACACCTTGTATGTCTTCTACACTGAATCAAATTATGCAGTTTAACAAGAATGAGCTTCTATTAACTCAGTAGTGAAAACTTCTAAATGTGGATAAGTAATAAATGCTTAGATACTGATGCCAATCTGATATTTGCTTTAACAGATAGCATAGTATTTGCATTATGTTGATTTCTGAACCAACATACTTTATGCTCAAGTAAGACTGTCACACAATAAAATGCTGTTATCTGCAGGTCTGAGTTTGAACTGACTCCATATTGTGAAGCTGCATACAAAAAAGCACTGAGGTATCTCTTTTGCAAGATTTATGGAAACCGGAGAATTCTGAGCAGTTCCTTACTTTCAAGGTTATATGCTACAGCTGCTTTATTTAGCACCAGCACATGAAAACTAATAGGATTCTAAAACAGGTTAATTCAGTTTGCTCCATCTGCTGACAGTTTTCAACCACGTTCGTGTGTATGAACACAAAATAAAAGAGAATGCAGTTTATTTACTCAACTCCAAAGAGCAACATGAGCAAAATACCAGAAACAGTAAGTCTTTGTTGGTCTGAATTAGTAATCCACAATTTCTACTGATTTTTTACATTCCTTTTTTCCCAGACTCTGTATAGAATAAGGATGTTAAGGCTAATTTCCCAGACTTTGTTTCCTAAATACTAAGTATTACAGAAAACATGCTCTATTGGGTTTTTATCAGTAAGTTAAGGACTACAACCTTAACTACAGTATCAGTAAGTTAAGGACTACAACCTTAACTACAACTACAACAGAAGTACACATACCTTTATGTAGTCAATAAGATTTTGATATTCAATATAGTTGCCTCCTCCAACTACAAACACTATGGCCTAAAAGGCAACAGACACATTATTAGAGTATGCATTCAAGTTCATAAAATTTCAGTAGTGATATACCAGATTGTTAAACCTGCAACAAAAATCATCACAATCCCACTGCAGTCTTATAAGAACTGGATACAGAACCACTGCTTCCTATGTGAAAGAAGATATTTGAAGTTTTGGTAGGATGCTGAATAGCAAGCTGAGAGCTTTTAACATGTCACTCTCTTCTAGTAAGACATACTTGACACATATACAGTTTCAACATGTTCCCTTTTTTGTCCAGAGATGTCTCCAGTGACCACAGGAAGAGTTAAAATATCTCCATGGATGTTTAAGAATTCATTTTGGCCATGAATAAAATACTTCTGTCATAAAGAAATACACTTTTTCACTGTTTTTTCCCTTCCCACCTACTACCGGTAATAATTTATAATATTACAGGTAAAGGCCATCAGTATTTTCTGGGCTGTGTTTAAAAGAGAACAATTCATGACTAGAAAAAGGAGATTTCATAGTTGTGTTATTGTTGTTAACATTCATTATCCAAAATTGTTTGACCACACTATATGAATTTTATACAGACTTTATGCTACTACTGACATTTTTGGTACGACCATCTGTAGCCATATATATATATCTACGATACCACATGGTGTTTCTTTTGTTCCAGAGGATAATTAGGACATTTAATGAGAAATCTGAGACATTTGTATATTGCCAAGGCAAATATTTTGCTTATGAAACTTGGCAGTAAGATCAGACAAGACTTTTACTGTTTGTAAATATTTACGTAGAAAAACACTGAAAGTTACAGGCATTTGTATGAAATGGTAACATTCATTACTTTGCTTTTTTTCCTTTAATTGCAGTGACTCTTTAAAATAGCCATTTACATCAGTGGTCAACATTGTTGTTTAAGGCTGAACAAAGGATCAAATCTAGAGAGCATTGTGAAAATCTGGTCTGAAAATAGGGGGAGTTTAAATTGCTCACTCAATTATGATATTAGTAAATCCCTGTAATTACCTTCAGGAGAATTTTCTACATTTTTTTCTCCAGTATTAATACTTACATAGTCCTTTGAAGATGAAAAGCTTCAGAATAACAGCTAATTATAATTAATACTAGATATAATTAGTCTTCTAATTAGTCTAAGTGCTTTTTTGCAAATAAGACCTCTCATTTTCTTAATCATAATCATCAAAAATGACAATACTTCAGGATTTATTTATTTTTAGCACATGAACATTGAAAAATAATTTCTATGTGACTTACCTCCTGGAATGGATTTTTATTTCTTGGAACTGAGCTATAAAAAGAAACACAAAAAAAACACCACACAAATTTCATTACACATTAATAGAAATATGTAAAATAAGCATCATGTACCCATCACACTTATAGACTACTATATAATATTAGACAAAAATATAAAATAGAACAATGACTGCCTTTCTGCATTCATCCTCCAAGTATTTTATTTAATTTACCTGTTATGGAAAATAATTCATTCTACAAGACTGAATACAAGAGTACATAGGAATTTTACTTCATAATTTTTAATGTTGCTGTTTGAATCATGAGCTTTATGACAACAATTCTTCCATAGTTTAAAAGCCCTAACTACCGAGCTGTTTCCTAGGAGCAAATACAATGAGTAAAAAATGTCATCAGCATTAGCACAATTCATGGCACTTAGAAATCCTGCCTCCTGGAATCTTAGCTAGGTAAGCCAGTCAGTTTGCAGTGCCTGCATATGCACTTACTGATGCTTCCCAGTCTCAAAATCTACTATAGGCAGCAGGTATGTAGGATTAGAATGATTAAGGGAGGAAGAGGGAAATAACAAATCTGGGTAGAACAGACTCTTCTTCTCCATTTGAATACACAGGCAGGGAGAGGGGGAGAAACCTCTCTCATCACCTTGCACGTTCAGGAACAGGAGAGCAAAGAAAAAGCTGTGAAGGGTCAGTCTGCTCTCCTGCCCTTTGCTCACACACTGCCACTGCCCCCTGCCCTGTACTGGCCTGTAGCCCCAGGCAGTCAAATACATCTTATGTTCTAACACAGATTAAAAACACTGCATTTTCCCCTTCAACTTACCTTTTCCCCTATTGCAAGACGTTTTCTCTGAGTGACCAAGAACAACTGACTCAACACTGATTCCAGTGTATCAGAAAAATAGCTTTTAAAATGGAATGGCTATCTAATTTGCTGCTTTGTCTGTCAGGAATACTGCAGACTTCTCCTAAGTAGAACTGTTACCCCAATTCTCTCATCTTCTGAGTAGGATATGACAAATTCCCATATATTTTGTGTCATACTCTCAGAGGACAAGGCCTGTTTATACTTGAGGTAGGCTTTACACAGAATAGAAAGATACTGTTTTGCTAAGACTGAGTAACAACAATGCAGTTCCTATTCCATTTAAAACATAGTAAGTAGAAATGCCAGTATTTCTTAAAATGGGAATAAATTAGAAAATCAGTCACTTTTTAATTAAATCCATTAATTATACTATTTGATATCACTATTTTGTCAAGACAACTAACCTATGTTTTTTATTGTCTACATAAATATTGGAAGGGAGAATTAGACAAACCACTATATGAGTTTTGCTATTACGCTCAAATATGATTTAAGGACTATAACTTGAGTTTATGTACAAATCCCAAATAAGAAATTAAAAGCTCTTTCCTGTGACGACTCCTATAGCTACACGGAAACCCACATTTATGAATTGCTGTAAATGAGTATTTCTACATTGTTTAAAGCAATGTAAAAACTATACAGAGTGGGCAAAAAAGTGAGAAAACCCTTTGGCTTGAGTGAAATAAATCTTTGCACTTTTGCACAAAATTCACCAAAAATGCTACAAAAGCATCACAAAACAGTGACAGTTGAAATCAAAATGAAACATAAACTACTAGCACTTTTCTCTTTTGATAATTTCAAAATTTGCTTATCTTTGAAATTATATAATCTGTAATACTTTTCAATAAAACATACGTATCATCTGAAATTTATGTCCTCTTATTTTCCATGTTTCAAGAACAAAGCAGAGACAGAATTTTCATGCAAATAACTAAAATCAAGCCTGGACCTACTTTATGCACATTGATCCTGTAATAAACTGGTGCAACTACCTGAGATGATTATTTTCTCAGAGGTTTGATGAGAGCTATTTTTAGAAGGAATAACAAAATTAAGTATCTTCTGTGTTGCTAGGATATTAGATTAGGTAAGACTATCAGACAGTTATTGGTTAAAGATACAAAGCAAAAATAAAGATTTATAAACTTCTGGTGTAATTCCTCTTCCTCTCCTTTACTGGCAAAATAAAGTATATCTAAGTTTCCCTTCATAGGCACATGAACCTAAAATGTACACCTACCCATACAAAAGTGAATGCAGTCAATTTTAATCTTTTTTTTCAAACTTATTAACAAATTACTAAAGGGCTGTATTCAAATCAAAATTGTAACTGTTTAAAAATTGATGAAAAAATTTTGGTGCACTATCCAATGAGTCTTTAACTTAACAGTGAAAACTCAAAATATTTCGAAGAAACCATGCAGTACAACTACAAAGAACTCCAACATTTATTACTGCTAAATATTAATGGACATTCCTGTGACTAAACTAATGTACATATTAGCACTTGTTTTCTTAGATTTTTTTTGCAGCGTTATTAAAATTTATCTGATCTATCCAAGTTCCCAATTGTGAACTTCTTCAACACCAACCGTCTTGACTTAGAATTAATGATTAAAATTAATTACTCGTAGTCAGCAAGTAAAATAAAAATAGATTTCTTAAGTTAGACTTTTCACGGAGTAAAAGGAAAGAAGCAAAACTCACCTGTCACTGCCTCGTAGCATCTTGGGGTCAAAATACCGGTAGTCATCTGTCTCCTATTAAAAAGTATGTTTTTAGCTCAAAAGATTGGAATTTTGGCTTATGAATTTTTGCTTGTACATATTACAATAAACATTGTTCAAACCAGTATCATTTCCCATCACATCATTCAACATTAATTGTGGTGTCCACTAGTATTTAAAAAGTTTGTATATAACTGAACCAGTACAGAATAAACAACAGTGAGAAGCTATGAAGGGTGCTATTGAGCTTTTTATTTCTGGTTCATCTAAAATTGACTATCACACACTTTCCAAAAAACACATTGGTTGCATAATAAATCCCAACAGAAAGACAGTATGCAGAAAGAAAAATTAAGTTGTTACCGGCTTTAGAGGAACACCAGTGGTTAGTAATAAACACTAAAATTTTCCAGGTTATGGAGATCTGCTATTGATTTAACATTGTAAAACCAAACACTTCTGTGTTTGAGTGCTAAAGACAAGACAGATCAAAATCTGCTACTGTTATGCAACTTAGCCCTCTCATTTCATGATTTATGACTACTATTAAATCAAAATCAAGCTCTTGAAGAAGAAATGATTTCCACAAGAATTTGAAAAGTTTGACTGTCTAAACTACACAAAAAAATTTTTTCTTCACACGGAACAGAGAGGCACTTCCAATATTTTTACTGGCAACAAGCAGGATTTTTGCCAATTATTACAGATGAAAAACAAAACTTCTTAGTAACTCCTTCTGACAACTTCTTGGCTTTCTCCTGTTTCTACACTACATTTTCATCCAGGTACTGTGAAGTTTAGTTTGTCGATAAACTGCATGCAGAACTACAGTTGATTTTATCTGTGTGCTTACATGCAAAGACCTCTGAGTTCTGATGATTCTGTAGAGCAGAAATAATACTTCTTGAGTAGTAGACAAATTATCTGGGGAATTTACTAGAGCTCACAAAGCATAACTACCTCTAACATTAAAAAGTATTTAATACACATGTGGTGGTTACACACAGAAGATAAATCTATTTGATATTACAAACTTTTATGTAATTACATAAAATAACTCATCCTGCAGTTTGGCTTTTTTAAAAAAATAATTTAGATCTAATTTCACACTGAACCTCTGTAAAATGCTTTTATATGCTCCACTGGGAATTTCAGCTACTGGAGTCTGCCAGCATTCATGATTTTACAGCTTCCTACCTAAAGGTGGTATAGTGACTCTGGGGTAATGAGAGAGCTGGGAATGAGCAGATATTGATAGACTAAAACTGAGAGGTATTTGAGAAACCTTTACCTGGGATAAAGAGATGCACTTCCTCTGCTTATTAGAATGAATTACAGATTAATGACAGAACTAAAATTCAGAGTTAAATAAACACATTACAAACATTTACTCCTGAAGGTATTACTGCCGTGTTTTTTCACTGTGGGCTTGTGTAAATTGACACACGGAAAGTAACAAAGCAACAGAAATGTGATAACCTAGGTTTTTTTGTTGTTGTTTAAATACACTATTCCTGCTGAAATCAGTGCTGAAGGTGCAGGGAAAAGAAACCCTACTAGATTTTGTTTTCTTTAAGAAATAGCTAATCTGCCAATAAAAACAACTGTATAGTGCTTTCCTTACCCACAACTGAATTTGTGGCTTCCCTAAGCAATTCTGGAAGAAAATGAATACTTCTGAAATTATAAACTTAGTTTTCAATATTTCAAATTAAAATGGAAAAAGACCCATGGAAATGTCATTGACTTTCAGTCCGTATTTGTTTTTCTGCAGAATCTAACAGGACTAATTTGGATTAGAATTTTTCTTGGTAATGCATGAAAGGTAATCCTACAATATATCCTAAATCTGAAAGGCACCATATACGCTGAAAGGGACAGTATTAACCAAAATACAGTTTCATTAATATATATCACAAATAAGATCTATTTACTGCTTAAGTCAATACAAATGTAAACACTGTACTGACAGAGGCTAAACCACATTGTAAAGGTTTACTTTTCAAAGATTGTCCTCACTCAGTAATCAAATAATTTTCTAGAAGATCCTTAGAAGAATCTGTATAACTCTATAGTAAATGATGGTCAATTTCATAACTATGGATTAAAATTTGTGTATACTTGACAGTAAGATTTTTTTGTTTGTTTGTTTATGAAGACTCAAGGTTTTAATCAACCTCTATGTAATGGCACCAAAACAAAGCAAGTATGTTATTAGTTTTATGAACAGAATATTCCATTATTAAAATATAACCTTACAAGCAATTGCTTAAAGTGGTGCTTTTAACAATAAATACTATTATTTAAAATACCCACAAGTAACCGATTACTTTTAAGGTCATCAAGGAATGTTTCTGAATATGTTTTTCAAGAAAAGGTGTAACTATAGTTAAACAATCTAGAAAACTTTAAAAAATTACAAGACAGTATTATGGCCCATAAGAACTGTTCTAGCTGTTCCTGCTTCTGAAAAACTTGGAAAGCATGGGTGGCATGGGTGCACACTTATTTCTCCTTGTCAGGGAGACAAAAGAAACAGCAGAGACAAGCAACACACGAAGTGATTTACAGACAACCCCACAGAGTTTTGCACAGGATATCATTCTAAATAGGTTTAAGATTTCAACTGACAGTAATATATGTGAATGTTTGTGGTACAAGTTGTATGTACATTTCATATATTTCCTTTATTGTTGCAGTTAATAACTAGAAAGCAATTTAAATTATTTACATTCATTGTAATAATAGTTTGACTTCTCAATAATCTGCTCTAATTTTGCATTACACCTTTTATCTGTATGTACATTTCATACACTGATTTCTGTGGTTAATAAGATTTCTTAAACTGTAAGGGAGATTCTTTTCTGTGTTGTAAAAAAATAAAATCTTGAACGTTTTTTCCTCTCCCTTTGTGTTTTGCCTGAGTGCAGTAGTTTTCTATTCTGGGGAATAGAAAAGGATCCCACACATCGAAAGATGAACAGAAGCCACAATGGTGTATTTCCACGCATTGACCTTTCCAGATACAATTTCACTTCTGTTGATGGTACAGCAAGTCTAAACACATTCCACAATGATTCTCTGGCTTGCTCCTTTTAGCTGAAACTTACTCCCAAACTTGCTGTCAAGTTTTCCAGCAGGTTAGGAGAATCAGTCTTTAGGGATTGCCTGGTCTCCTATGACTTGAAAAGTGGGACTCCCTGTTTTGTGCCATGAGTATCAGTCTCTGCCATGGCAGTGGAACAGGAAGCTGCTGACTGACAGACTGGCACAATCGCTGCTTTTATAAGTGAGAAGATCAATGTTTTCTCCAAATTATCAAAGTGCTGGTAGCTGTTTTCTACTAAGTAAAATGTGAAAGAACCAAGTCAGAAAAAAACCTGATATGACTTGTAAACTTTTCTAAATCAAATCCTAAACTTTTAGCCTGAGGAAGCTAATGTTTATTTTAAAAAAATTTGTTTAATTTTTTACCTTCTTATAAGTTATCGATAGTTTTAATTTCAGCTTTCTATGATAAGTGTTCTGGGTGACCTCTGCTGGTTGACTAAATAAAGTAAGCCCTGTGCATCTTTTCCAAGTCTTTCAAACAGGAACAACAATTCACTAACACTGGAAACAGTGTCAATTTCTTTGTTTGTTAAGAGAATGCAAATTATCTGCTAAGAATCCTGACATAGATCATCTATGAAGTACAGTTTAAGAAAATAAAGGATTTACTTGCATGTTGATAATTTTCATATTTTACCCTTATTTTATGTATTTTTGAAAGCGGACTAAGAAGAATGTTTTAAATCTACCAACCAGTGTGAGATATTACAATTGTATCTCTCTGACTGACACTGATGGCAGTAAAATAGGAATATTGGTACGTTGTGGCAAATACATTAAAGCTTTCTAAATGACTTCTAAGAGGTGATTTTTTCAGGACAAGAATGTGCACAGGTTGGTTGTACATAAGGAACAAAATAAATGGCAAGAAGAATGACTTCATGCATAAACACTCAGGCATACTTTTAGTTTTAAATTCTAGCAAATGCCTTGACTGTGTAGCTAACATGTAAGCATTTCAAAAATTTGTAACATACAAATTTAAAATAGCCTGAGTAAATTTTCACAGAAACAAGGCAAGAAGATGAATTTTCTGACAAAAACCACCTCTGCTTGCAAGCAGAATGACTGAATCAGTAACAAAATATTTTCCTCTACATAACAAATTTTAAAGATGTGGGAAATGTAATTTTCCCTAATGCAACTCTCTGTAAACACTTCTGAAATTGTGCTCTTTAAAAAAAACCAAACAATTTGATACAAAGAAAATTTCAGTCCACAGCTTAATATAGAAATTTAGGAGCAACAGAAGCTCAGTATAGCACAAATGTAATAGACACTCAGGATAGGAAAAAACAAAAATTAGTTCCAATGAGGCACAATAAATCGTCATTGTTTAGAGACTATTTTAATGAAAAAAGTCTTATTAAATAGCTATGAAAATGGTTCTATTCTTAAAATACAGCATGATTGGATTCAACTGCATTACCATGAAAAAAAATCAGCCATAGAATATTACATATCACAGCCTCAAGATTTCATTTGCTCCATGTCTCTCTGTGTGAAGGCAATTGTACTCACAGGGTTTGACTTCATCTCCATAAGGTTGTCCAAAATACGTGTGACTGGCAGATTCTGTAAAACGTAACGTGAAATTAACAGAATGCTGAAATGCTTCCTAAGAACTATTCCCAGGCATATTATTACTTATGGAAGAGTTAACAGAGTGTTTGAGATACTATTTTAAACAGTTTTGCTCTTATGTTTTGTAAAGGTTAAGCTTATTTATTATCACCTAAATTACTTCTCTGTAAAAAAATGCAAACATCTGAGGTGCATATAACTAGAGGATAAAGATATAAAGTGCAAAAAAAGTGTGAAGATAGGAACAGAGCTGCATTTAGCTATTACCAACATATGCAGATGTGCTCAAATATGAATTCTTATTTAAAAAATACTCTGCAGGTAAAGAAAGACTTTTAAAGCTGATGCTGATAATTAAGGGCGTAATTCTAAAATAGAACTAATGTTGTCAAAGAAATGGGTAAAAAAAGCAACCCTGGCAACAAATGTTTGGATGAACTGCAAAGGAATAAACTGTGGTGAAATTTAAGATTACTGTTCCTTATTTAACATGGGAAATGTCAGCTTGGACAAAAGATCTGTATATTAAAGAGTTAAACTACTTCAGTACTACTTCAGTATTACTGAGGGTGAGTTCACATAGCAACAGGATTGGAAATTGGTCTTGTTGACAGAATGTATCAAAAGAGGACATTCCAAAGGATGATCTGCATATTACACTGAAAAAACAAATTGAATCCCTGAATTACTGAAGGAAAAATAAAAAGTTAGCTTTAATAGAAATACCACAGACCTACACTAGGCTTACAAATATGAGGACGAAAGGCTTTTCATCTGGCTACCCTAAAATACCTGGAGAAGAAATTAAAAGCCAGCAAAGGCATATCCTGAAAACACTGGCAAATTGGCTTTTTGCTCACTCAGAACACAAAACAATGCAAGCCATTTTGTACAGAATAATATTAACTCTTTAAAGCCACACATTTAAAGAAATGGCAAAATGTTTAACACAAGAATAGGAGAAAGTCTCCTGGAGAATATAATTATTTTCTATTATTACAAGTAACAGTTTATCTGAAGAGTTTTCTTTAAAATATAACACACAGGCAAGCTGCATATTTAAATTTTTCTCAATCAGATTTCATGATATACCACTGAGTTGTAACTCTGCAATGCAGCTTACCATATCTAGTCATAGTGAAATTCCTGCAGAATTAACTTCATCAACTACCCTAGAAAACTGAGACCCCAATTTTAAACTTTTATGTGCTAGCTGATACCTTTCATGTATAAATTGTGTGTATAACAGGCTGAATAAACAAACAGTGACAATGATAAGATTAAGTAGGTCAAAAAGATAAACCTTTAGTTAAGATTTCATTTAATTTAGTTCTGGTATGTTGTATTTCTAATTTGAATTGACTCTTCAACTAAGAATTGTAATATGATGAATGATTTTTTTCTTACAAATCTTGATGTCAAAGTATTACAGAATTAAGATTTCAAACTGTAAATAAATATTTATTTATTGCCATCTGACAGAAGTACATATTGGGAAAATAATGTACCCTCTATAGAGAAGCAGGTTTCTGGGAACCACAATTCAGCATTCCAGCTAGAAGTTATACAACCAGTTTCTTTTTTGTTGTTTGTTTTCTTTGGGGGGTGTACATTTACATGCAAGTTATGCTCAGAAATATTTTTATAAAGTTAGGTGAATATCTGAAGGTGGTCATACTTGTATTTTCATGCACATTACAAGATTATGGTTGCTGTACATTACACTTATATGGGAAAGCAAGAAATGCTTGAATTGCAACTAAACAGAGAACTAACACTTTCAGCCTTTTAATCACTCTGGAATAGATTAACTTAATGCATGTAGCTCTAAGTAAAGATACAGATAGTTATATTTTTTTGTTTATGAAGGTCTAGTCTACTTTGAGTATTTCTCAGCTGTTCTTTTTATAATGCTGAAATCAGTCTTAATTGCTATGAAGAGGTCTTCAAAGAAAATGTGAATTATTCGTTATTTATCTGAAAACTGGAAGTTACGAATCTCTGCTTATGGATAGATATAAACCTATCCATAAGCAGAGATTTATGTTTACTTTTTTACTGTACAATGAATTCTATTAATACGACAAAGGTACTGAAACTTGTTTTTCCAAACGTTTACAATACTCATGATAGACTTTTAAATTGTTTTTTTAAACTTACTTGTTGCTTCAATACTAAGTTCTTCACTCCTTCCATTACAAACTGTGATCCTGTATTCATAACACGTGAAAACAGACTGAAAAAACAAAATAAAGATGATGTGTAAGACCTTCTTTTTTAAATTTGTATTCTTAAGCTTTATACTGACATACAATTCCCAATAAAGTCGATAGGACCTAAGTACCAAGTAATTCAGTTTGTCATAAAATATATTCTTCTTATCACACTGAAAGCAAGTGTATGGGAATACACTTGTAATGTACCAGAGAGATCCTCACCTATCAATGGGAGTCTTGGATTCTAGGCTTTAATCCACTGAACAGTTTATTTCACAACTTCAGTAATGTAAGGATTTGAGTGCTCCTTTCAAGTGGGTATCCTAATCACCACAGTTAACAGAGATGCTGAGCATCTCCAACAAACCAAACAGCAATTTTTCCAAGTGAAACAGTACCGGAATTCTCTCTAACCATACTGCACCATGGATTCCTTACGACAGTGACAGCTCATTCCTGAAAGTAAAGATGGTAATGAGGCCTGAAATCCTCTAAAGAATGGAAAAACCCAAGTCCTACATCCTGTATGGGGTATATGTAACCTTAGCACAGTAATTTTTTTCTCATGTCTTGAAATAACTAACTACACCTTTCAACAAGCACACAGACACCCAGTCCAGGACATTCCAATGAAATAGCAGCGTGTTCTTGCATCCCTGACAGTCTTCAAACCCAGGAGAGAACTGATTTTGAATACACAGGGCTGTTTTTATTTTCTGCCATTGACTACTCAAGGCTCGAAGTGATGGCTGTCATAGATCCAGTTCCTGGTGCTGAATTCTTCTCCTGTGAGAATGCATTTAATGTGCAGGTGCAGAGAGCACTGTATTAGAATAGTTTGTGAACTTAGTCACAGATCCCTTTATTTTCCTCTCTGTGTGTACTACGCACTGTTAAGGGGAGATGAGTGCTTGTAATTGTCTGTAACTTAAAAATTTTACAAATACGGAGATGTTTTGTTCTGGGCTGTGTATAGCACTAACCACACTTTCAGCACTACTAAAATAAGATAAAAGAACCCAAAGGCTTAGAGAAAATTAATGAAAAGCATACCCCAAAGGTTTAGGTGTAGCGTTTCCATAGCTGGTTGGAGCTGAAGCCATCTTAGTGAAAGCCCTGTGAAAGCAGAGATAGAAATCAAGTATTTATCTCAGGCACATACTGCTGTAAAATGTTCCACTCTAGTCATCTGAAAGTGAAAAAACTTCTGCATTTCAGACTCTTTCAGGAAGTAACTATTTATTATATGCATCCCTCTTGCCTACAAATACAATAGGAATTAGATTTTATAGTTAAAAGATAAAGATTTCATTCAGATACCATTTAAAACTAGAATAACTGATATGCAACATGACTCTTCGGTATGAACTAAATAAACTTTGGAGTCTGAACCAGCACAACTTCTCATTTAATTCAGTAAGTTGCTTCTGCCCCAGATCATTAAGGGCACAACTACATGTCATATTCTATATTGTTCTGGCACTACTGGAGTTTAGTTTAAAATAAGATTCGCATGTATTATCATAACAATGACAGTAAAAACTTATATCAAATATATGTTTAAGGATGATTTACAATGCAAGAGAAGTAACACATAATTCCTGAATACAATGCAGGGTTCTGCATTACTCAGTTAACCCCATCCAGGAGAAAAAAGAAATTACTTACTTCCATTGTTTTATGTAGCTCAAAGGAGCAAGATTACAACCTGCATCCGTCAATGCTTTTTTATACTGCTCCAAATCAATCTGAAATCATAAAGTGGAAAATTACAAAAGGCTGAAGCCACTCTTAACTCCATGTGGAAAGACAAAATATTCTTATCTAAATATTAAATAAGCAGTGCAAAGTTATAGCATTGACCCAAGTTAGAAAGCAATTACAAGTCTTAATCCCATTTCCTACCAAGTATGGAAATATAACTTGAAATAAAATTTTCCACGAGCAGATCTCATTAAACTGAACAGTTTTTGTGGAATTAAATCCTGTACACTTTCAGATATGGGAACAGTCTTTTATACCAGCATCAACAGAATGCCGGTTTCTGTAGAATGTCAAAACAGTAAATAATAAACAAAGAGGAGCTAACACACATTTATACAAATACTTTCTATTTGCCTAACCAAACATTTTTCCATCAGATAATGTTTCTACAGTGTAAGAATTTTCCTTGAAATTAATCATTGTAAGTTCAAAAGAAATATGAAGAAATTGTTTCCTGAATTATTCAGATATTGGCAGACGCATTTCTCCTTTATTCACCTGCTAGTCAACTGACTCAATCATTCTTGAATATATGAAGATAGAGTGAAATGAGTCATATTTTCATTTTGCTTTATCTAATTCATTAAGCAGTGGAGCAGTATAATAGAAAGCATGCTAAGATGTGTCTTGCAGTAACTCTGATCTAAAAATTACACAATATAATAGTCCTTCTTACTAGTCATTCATGCCCTTTGAAATGGTGGCTAAAGCTTTGTGAGCAGATTTCCTGGCAATAAGACAAAATTTATTTAAAGTTTTAGTATTTCCTGGGCATTTCACTCTTCCCTTTGCAAAGAAACAGAAATATCTACTTAGTGCTGAAATGACACAGAAAAATCCTTTGTGGTAGGAATCTGGTATTGGAAGCTGCAAAGAACATAGGTACCTCTGAAGGTGCCTGAGCTGAGCTTATGTAATAGATGAGAAATAATCGCATTTTGTCTTCTGGAGTTCCTGCTGCAATAAAAAAAAAAAAAAAAATTAAAAAATTAAGAACTATAATTGTAACTATGCTGCTACATTAATTGCTCTTCAGCAGCCATACATATATACATACAGACCTTTAGTTATGACAATAAATGTTATCTATAACCATGGCCTTCTTCAATGTGTGAAATGGTAGAAAGACACAAAGCAATTTTATTAAGAGTTGGGTTATATGTGCTCATTCTTTCTGAAAGTTTTACACTTTCCCCTTTTGTTTGCAGTAAATATTATTCTTCATATAATGTACTAAATAAGTTATGTAGAGAAATTATGACTTATTTTACATGGAGATTGCAAGCATTATCTGGAAGTAGGTCCATGAAAAAGCAGACTAAAGAGAAATCATAGAAGTAAAAGCCACAGCACATTAATTTTTAGCTGTTCAACTTGCTTACACAGCTCTATGGTTCACTGTACTGAAATACTTGAGGACTGCAAAAGCACTTATATGAACCTCTGGTCAGGAAAAAAACCCTTGAACTTCCAGCTTGCCTTCAGAAAGGACTTTGCCTCCTAAATCCACTTTTGTTGGAGAAAAACACTTCCCATTCTTGAGAAGCATTATTGATATGCAATCAAAATTCATCTCTCCAGATCAAAAGGCTGATGTAGCCATTACTCAGACTATAAACTTCTACACCAGATTTTGAATACCATCTTTTTTTTTTTTCTAGAAGAGAATCTCTGTTAGTAAAGACAATAGTTCCAAATGAAGTTTTCAGAAGTGCAACTTCTCAAAACAAACACTTCAAATTAAAATTCATTATAAAAGCCTGATATTTATAGTACAATATTTTATAAGAATGCACTTTCTTGTACTTGCGGGTAAGAAAATGACTTTTTTTTCCTGTTTTTCTTTTTCTGTTTTGTTTGTTTTGGGTTTTTTTCCCCTACTATGGAATGTGGATCATGTCAGCAGGAGACCATCTGATCTAATCTGCAACTTTTATTTATAAGTGAGCATATATTTAGTCTGGCAGAAGTTAAGAGTAAGCGCTGTCATAATGAGCATTTATGACTTGGTAAAGTCTTCTCTGGAAAGCAGGTTTTACTAACCTTTACCAAATACCAGTAAGTCAGAAGATCAAGAACTGAAGAAACTTTGTACTACCTAAACCAAAAGCCAGCTTTCAAGGTAGCGATCCACCTGGAATTCACTTGGGCAAAAAAAGCTGTGATGAACAGCTGCAAGACTCAGGTCAATTGCCTGTCAAATATCCACTACTTTTTTCTAGACTAGGATCTGTGACAGCACAGAGAGGCAAACCGTTAAGCATTCTGAAGAAAACCTAACTTGGCAAACCTAGAACAGACCAATTTCATTTTCAATTGAAAAACCAGCAGGCAGCCTTTAGCTCCCATTTTATCACTACTCTAGGATACAGTAATACTCACTAAACTGGGAGGCAACTAACAGTCCTGAGTGGTAGATTAGAACAACACAGTAACAAACAGGAGGCTGAAGCCTGAAGCTCTTAAGTGGTCACATCTAAGTGCTTTCACAAAGAGCTCTGCAGATCTCATGGTCCACGAGACAAACATCCCCACATGTAATGCCAATAAATAGTTCACCAGTGGAAGCACAGTAACACTTGATGTATTATTCCTTAAGAATGTTTTCTGCTGGTATTTCTCAGTGAATCACACAATATGAGGGTGGACAGTTTTACAAGACAGCATGCCTGGAAATAACCACTGTCACTTAACCTAAATCCTTTTCTTACATAAACTTAAACCTAGGCAATGCATATAAAATGCTAACATACTACTGTGAAAACCTGAACATTTAGCTTATGAAGAAAAACTCTAGCTTGTAAACCTGATCCTTCTCTTGCGTAAAACCCAGGAATCTTGCTAATAGGAGTGTTGATATGATAGATCAGGCTTGGAAAACAATTTGCTTTACACTGCAATCTAAAAAGGCATAGAAAATGTGGATTCAGGTAAAAAGTAATTGATCCAGTAGGACATACAAGCAAGCATAAAAACATGTTTTTCTAAGTTTATGCAAACATAAAAGCTGAAATCAAAATAGTACATGGAATATTAATTCTGAACATGGAAAAGGACTAGTTTGTATTGATGCTTAATAAAAGTACAGATTATACACATTCTTACTAGCTCCATATAAAAAATGAATGTATGCACTGAATTACAGATTGATGCCTGACACTAGATTTTCTGAAAGTTTACTAATTTCTAGACTTGACCCATTATGAGATCTTTAAAATTTTAGCTCAGATTTCTACCAACTGTGCACTATTTCTTCTACTGCCTTTTGATTATATAGCATGGACACTATTAAAAGGTTTTTGTAAAAAGTCAGCAGGATGTATATATACTCTTTCTATAAATATGAATCATTATACAAACTCCAAGCAGGCATTAAGCCCAGTATGTAGCTATAAGACTACACACATAATCACGCAGTAACAAAACATTTTCTTAAAGAGCATACTGGAAAAAGAGCAGGAACCCTGGGTCTCTAAATGCTTGAGGTCTGCCAACATAATTGCCAGTATGCAGACAAGTCAGAGATCATAATTTAAGTTTTACAGTTTTGCTCTGCACATTATTTTCTTCCAGCCAACTGGTATTAGATCATCCTGAAATCCGTCAGAGGGTTATGACACACATCAGGCTGCGACAGATTGAAAGAAGAGTTGATGCTGGAATACTACAAAAAGCTGAGAAGTCATTTGGGTCTCAGCCTTTCAGAGAAAGACCCCCGGTGACTCCTGCTAATAGAGAACCCAAGCACCCCTGGTGTGCAACACTCTGATATGTATGACCCATACCTGACACAGAAGCTGGGATGCAATGCTCTTGCCCTTAGATGACGTAACAGACATGCCACAGCTGAATCAATGCATGCAAAGCTTCAGGTGAGTCCCACTGAACTGGCCAATTTGCATCTCGTGTCCCTTCTCTCCACCTCGTCCCACCCATCTTTTTCCTCACAGAAGCAGGAGCTACCTACATTGCAGCCCCTCGATCTAGTCAAATTCAATGAAGTTTTCATTGTGTTCGTGAGGCATGTATATGTTATAAAACACGCAGTAAGATTTTAAAGAACTAGTATTGTTCAGACCATAGAAGGCCATATATATATTCAGACAACAGAAGGCTATACTACAAAATACTAGAAAAGCACAAAAAATGAAATATTTTGACCTTCAAAAATAAGGAGTTAGGAAAGGATTTTAGTGGAGCTGCAAAAGTTGCTAATATTTTGGATATAACTCAACTGAAGTATTAAACTCTCTAGACTGCTACTGAAGATCAATCAAAAGCTGTTTTCTTTACAAGTCTTGCACAGATTGCTCTTTACCAACCCTGAAATCCAAGAAGGTATAGATTTAGTGCATATCTTAATAAATTTTATACCAAGTTCAGATTTAAACTACTCACCATCTGGGTCAGAAATCATGTCCAGAAGAGATTTATCCAGAGTGGATTTGCTCATTATTTTTTCCTCATATTCAAAATACACATCCAGCTTTCGACTCTGTTTAAGAGTAAGTGTTAGGGTTAACATCTTAAAACTGTGAAAGAATATCTATTTCCTCTTTTAAAATGTATGTAGTTTTAGTCATAAAGACTGTTTTTAAAACTTCATTTTTAAATAAATTATCAGTAAAAGTAACTAATGCTTGCATTATAATTAGCTCTCAGAAAGTTGATGTGTATTTAATTACCACACTAAAAGTGAAAATGCAGGTTAAGCAAGGGGTGTCTGATGTGAATATTGAACTGGAAGAGAAGCTTTGTTTTCAGCTATGGCTTTGCCACAGCTGAAAACTACATGCCATCATACAGATTGCTATGTTGTAAAAGAAAAAAAATAATGGTCAAGTTAATATTATGTCAAATTTACTCTGCACCTCCAGGCTGTCAGACCACAAGACAATTATTCAATGCAGATAAATGTGGGAAATTCCTTTATACATTAAGGCGCCATCCCAAAGAAACATTGGCAACTGCCAACCTGGGCTGGTACTGAAATACTACCACAGATCAAAGGCTTGCAATAATTCACTCACACCAAAGACTGAGAAGTCTATAATTAGATTATCTTGTTAACACTGGAAAAGAAGTCTCTCATTATACAGTGACACATCTAGATGTTGTGAAAATCCTTTTTAGGGAGGATGGCACAGAGACTACACAAAATTATTGACGCAAAAGCTTTATGGAAGCCATCACATGGCCATGCAAGCAATGACGGCATTGCAGCACATCTGCACAAACAGACAAGCTTTGCACTTATTGATCACGATCTTACAAGCTAAAAATGGAAAATGCAGTCCAGAACTTATTTTAAAATGTTCCATTACAATGCAGATCATTATGTGTGTTTGAACATTAAAATATAGCATCACAACAAATATTACAGCTACTAAGCTTACAAAACTTTAATATCTGGTAATTAACTAAATCCTGATGTTTGAACACATTCAGCCATGTATTGGGTCAAACAGGAGACTGGCACAGTGCATCTCCATCTCGCTGCTTTGGAAGTGTGTCAGCTCCACATCATCCCTGCCATGAGACTGAAATGATACTGCCAGAGGGAGGCAAGAGTCACCTTGCTTTTCTTGGGTTAAATGATTTCAGAAATTTTGCCTGATAATGCCAAAGTATTTAAAACTGCTATGGCACCTTTTATCCAGTGCAGTAGTTGTTGTAATGACAGTACATAAAAACTTTAAAAGCCTGGTTTTCACATATTTCTGAATTCTACTAAAATTATTCCTGAGATCACAAATAAGAAAATTAATTTTTAAAAAGTTATTTTACCACCTCTCAAAAAAAAAAGAAAAGGTATTTCTCTAGTGTAAGGATATTAGGATATTTCAGCTTCTGAGTACTGTAAATTCCTCAAAAAAAGGGCTAGAGAGGAGAAAAAGTAAAAAAGATATGAATTACAAGAATATTTTTATATTGAAGGCATTTGGTGATCAGCTTACGATGCAGGCAGCTATACAAC
Source organism: Melanocharis versteri (assembly GCA_013397845.1). NCBI lineage: Eukaryota > Metazoa > Chordata > Aves > Passeriformes > Melanocharitidae > Melanocharis > Melanocharis versteri. The sequence continues at coordinate 933,714 of VZTG01004479.1, forward strand.
ATTTCCATTTCTCAGCCATCACTTATTTATTCCTTGAGAAGAGCAGTGACTTGCAAAGCAACAACAATTTAAAGCTTTTGTGGATGCCTATAATTACAGCTTATAAATTAAACTACCATGAAGAGCACTCAGAAATGACCCCCTGCTACTTTTAGGGGGCAGAAGAATGTCTTCTGTTGATTGTCATAGTGACTATGACTACATAAAAGGTGCATTAAATGAAAAAAACCCCAAAACCAAAAAAACCAACAACAACCAAAAAAATAACCAACTAGAGCTTCTTTCAAGCTGTATTTACCTTAAGCTTATGTTAAAAGAGTAGTTTGACGTCTAAAATGAACTGAACTACCAGTCTTTTTCCAAGACCTTATATCAGATGCAATTTAGTATTTGGTAAACCATCTGAGACCTCAATTCTACAGCATCTTGGAGATTTTCCGTGTTATAGTTTTCTTAAATCTCTCTAGAGAAATAATGCAATTGCAAAGAAACTAGTACAAATTTTTGAGTCTTTCCATTACATTCACTTGCTTTTTGTGTTTTAACTACATTTGTATCTTGTTATGTGAAGCTAAATTCAATGTTTTTAAGTTAAAAATATTTTTCCCAGACAAAAGGCATCCAATAAAAAAGGGATTGTCTTGAAATGTGGAAACTTGATCTTATAAAGTTAAATATATTACTGTTGAATTTGGCAAAGCCCATATTATCTTAGCTGGTGATCTGTTTACGAGAAATTTATTCAGATGGCATGTAAAAATGTACAACATAAAAAGATTCACTAATTCTCTGTATTTGTTTACAGATCAACTTCTAAATAAAATTACGTCATTCAAACATCAATTACTTATAATTTTAAGAACAGACTGACAATTGTTAACTTACTTGGAGCACAGGCTAGGTGAAATTCTTCTCAGCCATGTGCAACTTTACGACTGTTTGGCTATGACTGCCCAACAAAACAGATTACCAGCAGCAAAGAAAATTCACTGGTTGCATGTATGTGCTATACTTTGAGCCTAAACTGAAACATTAATGATATGTGTACACTCAGTCTCTTCAAAAATTTTGCACAATTACTTTTGAAGTGTGAACTCAGCACTCTTTAGGGAAAAAAAACCCAAACTGAAAATCCTAAAACTTCAGGTCCACATTTTTTTTTCTATCCACTGTCTAATTTTTGTTTTCTATCCACAATTAGGGGCATCAGAGGTAGGCAGCAATATAAAACTTTTGAGACTCTGATGTGACCAACTAAAGAGATGGATCAATATATTGTGTATTCAGCTGCTTCTTCACTAGATAACTAATGAAAGTTACTAGCAAAGATGCTATTTAGGGCAATATTTTCCTTATACTGGTTTGGTAGGAATTAGGTGGACACCTAATCAAATTTCATATGGGTTACTGAATAGCCTTAAACACTACTAGTTACCTTTTGACAGATATCCCAGACATGCCACATCAATGAGACAGTTACTTCTCGAAGAGCCAACTTGTCTAAGAGGTGCTGATAAGAAGCAGATGTCCCATTTAATTTAAGTAAGTACAATTTTGCTCACTCAATGGCAAAGTCACAGACATGCCAAGAGGAAAAGCTGGGGAATAGGAACTAAACAATCCTGTAGATTCAATAAAAAACACAGCAAAGAAGAGGTTCTTATGGTTGCCAAACTGGCAAGCAACGTGAAGAAAATCAATAATAACAAAAATTAATAAAACAAAGATGCATTTACATTTACAGTTATTTCTTTTCTGCTTTCTTTTCTGCAGGAAAACCAAGACTTTCTACTATGACATCTTGTTCCACTCATTCAAGAGACCTTTCTGGCTGCCATTTCAGGGACAGGATTTTGTATTGCAGTTAAAGTGCTACACTTCAGCTTGCTTTTTAAAAGAAATGTATTTGTGAAAGCTTTGAACTTATCATCTTTAGAAACAAGCTGTTTGTAAGCCAAAACTTAACTTTAGGGAAAATTACTGAAGTGCATGGGAAAGTCTGCTTGAGCACTGTACTCCAAAACGAACACAAAATTCCTCCTTTTTAAAGCAAATAAGTGGAAGCAAGACACATTAAAACCTCTTAGAGGGTCATTTTTGTGAAGACTTGCTGGAAGCCCTTCTATCCTCTTTACACTACAAAAGTTCTTAATTTTAGAGAGAGAGAATATGCAGAAGAGAGAAGACATTTTCTAAGAAACTGTCTGAGGTCTTTTTCAAAGACTCTGCCAGAAAACAACCAGAAATAACTGCCTCCAGAATGAGGGAGGCTGGTCAGGTAATTATAGTGTGCTGCTATGAAGAGGCAGAGAAACTCTGGAAGGAGGCTGGAAGTGGCAGCCACAGCCAATTCCTTTTTGCCGAACTGCACAGAATGATGATAGGAAGGTCACTGTAACTGAACTCAGAAAAAGCTGCTTTTACTAGAAGGTTACTGAATTATCAGTTCTGAACTACAGAAAAACAGCCTGGCCCACTTTGACACACGTGTTTCACATGCACATACATGGTGTAAGACAAAAATGTAACCTTATTTAAAACGGAGTAATTAAAATAGTGGGATTTCTTTACAAAATATGAATTTGAAAATTTGAAAGGCTATTGTCAACCCCAATTAAGGGATCATCCAAAGTATCAGACCTTGAGATCAAGCAAAAGTAGACATACATAATAAAACTACGTAGGAATTAAACCCCTATACTAAAGAAATATAATTTAAGACAGACAACAATTCATATAAAAATCTGCCACTTAAAATTGACATGTGTAGAATTCTAGCAAGAGGTTATCTAATCTACCCCCCCAACTGCCATTTTAGAGAAATATATGTGTACATCTTTTTATATTCATGACTTAACATATGTCAGTAATCCTATTCATATCAGAATGACATGCGAAGATAAGCATTACTTGAAACTTTAAAGCAGGTAGATAGGTAATTCTGGCTCTAAATCTGTTATCTGCTGGGTCCAGGCCTTCAATCACCAGCTTCAGCAGAGGAAAAACCAACAAATGCAAAACAAAGATACATTTGTTCTAAGCACTGACAATAAATACTTGATGGTTCGTTTCATGAAAAAGTGATGCATACTTTCCATGATTTCACTAAACACTTAAGCCAAAAAACTGCCAGGACCCCTAAGTACGTGATTAATTTCTGGTTTCCTCTTGCTGTGTCTTAGAAAGTGATCCAAGAGAACGTGGAAAGCAGCTGTAAACTGAACATTAAAATATGACCACAAGAAAAATTAAATTCACTTAGTATATCTAAAGCAGGTCTTGTTGCATTCTTTGTATAGATTCTTATATATGTAGTGAAGAAAAATGCTCAAGTAATTAATGTAGTAAAAAAACTCATAATGGATAATGCAAATAGTCTACTTTAAAGTATGAATGCACTTCCCGATTATTTTAGAAGTGAAAATATAGTAGCCTGAAGAAGAGCATGGTGCCTCTCTAGCTCTTCATGACCTCAGCAGTTACAAAAAGAAATCTGTCTTATCCTAATCTGGTTTCACTATTTAACTGTATGTATATAAAACCTATTAACCACAGAGTCAAGGTCTCATCAGAATTTCTTTTTAAAATACTGGCTGAGACACTGCCCTTTTTGAGAGTATTTTTGAGGAATCCATTAGGTAGCATAACATCCTGCATACTAAAATTCCAGAGCTCAAGAGAGAAAGGCACTTTTTCTAACACTGGAGGATGAAAAGAGAGGAGAAAATGGTCAGGGGAGAGCAGTTGGAATAAACTCTACATTCAGTTAAAAGGTTTTACCATAGGCAAATTTCAACAGAAAAAACACATGCATCTGCATTAGTTTAAGACAGTTTCCTGAATATCTGGAGATGAACGGATGCTTTCTATATCAAGAGAAAAGATGATAGAGATATACCAATACATTGAAGAAACTGCACGGCCATTTGCCTCACAATTTTCTTCAACAGTTATACAATATGAAGGTAAAGAGCCTGAGCACTTTGCAGTACCAGGATTGAGAATCATGGAGGAATGGATCACCACTCCTAGGGAACTCCCTACTAGCAGACTCCCTGTCAGAACAGCAAGCCAAAGGCTGCTTGAGTGCCTAGACAAGGCAGTTCCTTCCACCTCTAGGTAATCAAGTGTGTTGCCATCATCTAGTGCATCTGACTCCAGCCCGTTGCCAATAGGACACTGGAAAGCAAAACTGATGTTATTGCCATTCTACATCTTGCCCTGAAACTTGTCTTCCAACCAACAAATCATATATAGAATACTACTGGTCTAGGCCTGCCATTAGCATGCCAGTATCTTTCTTAGAAAAGTGAATTTACGGACAAGGCATCAAAATATCAATATTGTTGACTTCAATTTTTTTCAGTGGTATTAATGTACTGCTTTTAAACTGTCAGATAAGAAAATTGACATACCTAACAGTGCAAAAGCCCATAAACTAGGCCCTACAGTAATGAACTAAGCACAGAGAGACACTCACTAGATCTTCTCCAACTTTATAAATATGTAAAATTTATTCATTGAATTTCAGAATTAATCCTTTGTTCATATAGAGTACTTTAAAAAAATTCAGTAGCAATAATAACTGAGGACAGATCTTACATTCTTTACAAATGTTAAAGCTAGCTTCAAAACACATTGTCTTCCATGAATTGTAAGTAACTTGGGGTAAAACTTTCTAATAATTGATTTTCAGTGAGACTTGGTGCTTGAACCACTTTCCAAAACTGAGAAGAACTTCATTGTTGCTGAAAGCCTCATCTACAATTTCTGTTTTCATACTGTGAAAACAAATCCATTTTCCAAGTTATCCTAGCAGTAACCATGGCCTTCACTTGACATTAAACCCTCTGCAAGGTCTCTGGCACAAGAGCAGCAGACTTAAAACAGAAAAGAGGACTAACACCCTTCTGAAGTTCTTAAATTATGCACAAGACATCTAACACAGACTCTGCTGGAAAGACCACTTCAGTAACTTGCATCGTTATTGCCACATCTCTGGGTATGAGTTTTGTTCAGCAGTCAGCAGTGCCCTTCTGACAAACACACACAGAACAGAAGATTGCTCAGACTGAAGTAATGAATTGCCATGACATACCCATAAAATAAAAGAAACACTTCCATCATAAACTTATTTTAGAAAGACTTCAACCCACAATAACAGTTGTGGTCACCATTAAAAAATGAGGATATACTAGTAAATTCTGATAAGAAAAAAAAAGGTGTTCTTTGCTTTCCATGCAGAGGCATTCAAAATTCATTCTCTCTCACCTTCAACATCAAGTAATGCTACACAGTGAATTCTGAAAGAGTAGCACCATTGAGGAGGCTCACTTTCTTATCTTCACTGCCTCAAATATATTTCTTCAGGTAAAGAGTACTACTGACAGAAAACTCAAGTTAGAGAGCAATTGTACCTTTATGTGCTCCAAAACGGCTGTTGCAACATTTGTATGAAGATCAATGAGCCTCTTCTTTTCCAGAAGTTCTGGAAGAGAGCTGAAGAGATTAAATACAAACTAACCTGCTGATTTGCACTGTTAGTTGAATTGTGTACTGTATACAGGAGGTAGTAAAACATTTATAGAATTATAGAACAGTCTGGGTTGGAAAGGACCTATTAAAATCTAAAATTACAGAATAGGGTTGGAACTAAAAAATGACAATGTATAGATGTAATGATTCTCATAACCATAACAGAATAACATGACAGAAGAACATTAGTCACATGTAATGTAGTAAAGCAGGCTTCTACCTTGACTACGAAAAAATATACATTATGTGGGAAATTCAATATTCCCATTGAAGGCTTGTGATCAACAACAGATACGCGCCCTGCTAACCTGAACAAATGATCTATTACATTTAGTTTATTTCTGATATATACAAAAGTGTCCATATCTGTCAAATAATAACACCTGCCAAAGAATATAAAATAATTATAAAATTACATTAAATAACCGTATCTGTCAAATAAATACAGAACCTCTGGATGTTCTGGAATTTGTCACAGGTGCTTCAGTATAGAACACAATTCTCTATGCAGGATTCATGATCGAATCTTTTGTGAAATGGGAAACTGAATGCTTATGTTTACTTTATAGAGAAATTGTTACTAGGTGTTATGATCTACATGATTTTCACTGCTGGCACTTGGGAATCACATTTATGAAAAGACTTCTCAGCATCTATACACGTTCACAACCAAAAGCACCCTGGACAGTCAGTGTCTTACTCAGTTTAATAATAAGCTGATGATCAGGCACTTAATGACACTGACTGCATGTCCTGAAGAACCAGGAAGTCAAGCAGCCATACTTCCTTTCCTTCTATAACCATTTATGAAATCAATGTTACCTATGATGATTGACCATTAATGACCTTACAGCTGGAAGGTGACTACTGCCTTTGTAAAGGACTGCATTTCAAGGAAAAAAAAAAAAAAGGAAAACCAAAACAATGTTAGAACCTCTGGTTTCTAATTGCTAAGATATTCCAAAGTTTTCTAGTAGCTGTGAAGCCAGGAAAAAGATAACCTTCAGAAAACAGGCAACAGAACAGCAATTGAACCCAGTTCAATTCTTGCAGCAGAACCCTGCCTAAATGGAAGATCTTAATGGTATTCTGGAATTCTCAGTAAAATTCTAAAGATTAGAGCCAAAAACCAATGCCTTGACCTGAAAATCAGCACCTTGAGAAGTACAAAACTTGAAAACTTCATAGGGGGAGCTTGGAAATATCTGCTTGCTTTTTGGAAACTGTCTGATCACACATCCTTTGTAATTTCAAAATGAAATTTGAAATTCTAACCAGGGCATAGCATACAAAGCTTTTTAAACTCACTAAGAGATAACTAACTAATGCAGGCATGCTGGATTTCACAGGATACTGGGCTACCACCCCATCTATCCTCAGAACAATTACTGTTTCTTCTTCCTTCTGATTGGGTCTTAGTGATTAAGGCAGCAAACTATATATCTCCCTTCTTGAAGGCATCAGTGGAATGAAAAACAAATTTACAATGAGAAAGAAGCCTAAATCTCAGACTTTCACTGTCATCCATGGTGGTTTGGTCTCCAAAAGTAGGGGAGTAAACTTCTCAGAGTTCTAAATTACTATAATCTTGCCAACAGATGTTACAGTAAATACATGAATCAAAATGTAATTAATTACACACTGTGCAAAGCAAGCAGATACCCGAAGAAGGGGATTTCACTGATTTTTTTTTTATGAAAGAATGCAGAGGTTGGGGATTTTGGTGGAACAGTGCAAGCAAATCTAAGATGCACTTAGATTACTTATCTTTGCTGAGGAAACACTACAAAGTCACACACATTGTGGAAGTTATGTACACAAGCACTGGTTTAGGACATTGCGTTTAACTTTACAAGAATTATAAGGCATTTAAACTATATTATAGAGCTGAACAGCCTACATTTAAAGATATTTATTTCAAAGAATGCTTAAAGTACAATGACAGAAAAAATAAGAAATGGTTCGCAGTTAATTTAACAATAATGCATTATTGACTACTTACCTGACAGCTGAAGTTAGCTTAGCTGTATTATCTGAAAGCATACTTATTGCTCCTTCATCCTCCCCTTCTATACCCTGGGTTTTGAGGAAGTGTTTGAAAAGAGGAATAAAAATAGTCATAATAAATACAGGTATCACACATGCAGATAAGGTCAGTACGTTTAGAATCTATTTTCTCATAATGGTATTAATGTCTGGATTGTGTTTTTCAGTTAGTATGGAAGTTATACAATTGCAACACCAATGAACAAGAAATTGAACTCCTCATGAAATATGGTACTTCTAGTCCCACTTTTAAGATCGTATTATGCCTAAAATTCAGCATGCACTGAAAATTTTTGTCCGTGGGATGACAGGGTGGGCTAAGCATCTCTACAAGCCTTATTATGCTTTACATAAAATACATACAGGTGATAAAACTTACCATGATACTTTTAAGTCTTTTGACTTCATCTTCTTGGGCTCTGTAAGATTCCAGTTCTTGCTGAACAGACTCGGCCACCTCTGGAAAAGGACTAATGCAATAGTCTGCATTAGGCTCAGTTAAATCAACAAACTGAAATACTAGAACCAGACAATAAAAACCTTTTTGGATATAACAATACACAAATCATGCAGCAGAATCCAATCACTGAAAATAATGACATCTTACTGTAGGTTTACTTAAACTTTCTAAGATATATTCACTGCTTTCAATAATTTTATGTAATTTTAATAAGAACAATTTTGAGCTGTGTAACAAAGAGCTTACAGACAAATATCATGGACAATGAATACTGGCAGTGATCATTCCTTATGTGGTGGGTTGACCCTGGTTGGATGCCAGGTGCTCATGAAGCGACTCTATCGCTTCTCTCCTCAGCAAGACTGGGTGGGGAGAAAGTAAGGTAGAAAAAACCCCCAATGTCATGGTTTGAGATACAGGCACTTGGAAAAAGGAAAGCTTATGTGTGAAAGCAAAGGAAAACAGAAAGTTTTATTCTCTACTTCCCACCAGCAGATGATGACTAGCCATCTCCCAGGAAGCAGGGCTTCAGTAGGCAGAGCAGCTGCTCCAGAAGACAATCATTTAAAAAAGACCATTGAATGCTGCCCTCTTCCTCCTCCTTTCTTTTAAGTGTTATTGCAGAACAGTGATACAGAATGCTGTGATATGGTCTGGTACGGTGCATCTCTTTGGTCAGTTTGGGTGAGCTGTTCTGGCTATGCCCCCCCCCCGCCAAGATCTTGCCCACCCTCAGCCTGCTGGTGATGGGGAATGCTGGGGAGACAGTGCTGATGCTCTGGGATCACTGCTCAGCAGTAGCCAAAACACTGGTGTCTCACCAACACCTTCTAAATATCAATGCAAAGCATAGTACTGCGAGGGCTGCTGTAGGGAAATGAACTCCATTTCAGCCAGACCCAATACACCTCAAAAAAAAAGCCCCCAAACCAGAAAATATTTTCAAATAAGCTTAAAAACAGAAGTACCATATATGAAGAATACTTAGAATTTATATTGACTAAATTAATATAAACTGTGTACCTTCACGGCTTACCTGCCCTTATGCTTTTGCCAGAATTTATCAGATGAAGTTAAATCATAGGACTTCTTATTTTTTTTCTTAGGTCTAGCACCTGCTGGAGTACTTTCCGTTCCTGCTGATTCTTCCAAGTTAACTCTGTTCAAATGGAAATCCTAAAATAAAGAGAAATCTTATGTAAATATTTGACAGTTTAATTGTTTATTCAGTCTTTTATACGCAACAAAATATCTTCTAGACTATTTTCCAAAAAAATATTAACACAGCTATTTATTAGAACTTTATAAGAAGGCAAGAAACAGTTTACTAGTTAACTAGATAACAACAACAGCAATATAAGAACTCCAAAATTACTCAGTTACTGAACTGTGACCAGTTCCATACTAAAGAAGGCAACAAATGTTAAGCAAAGACATTTGATTATCTCATATGCAAGCAGTCTTCTTACACTGAACTTTGAACACTGTTTTCTGCATAGAAAATAAGTTATTTAGCAAAGACTGTGCTCTAACAGCTCTCCAAAACTTTGAAATAGAAAAGTTTTTACGTTCTACATAGTTTCTAAAAGTGTTTCTAAGGCTGAAGTTCACTTACATAACTACAACATGTGTATCAAAGCTGCCAAGAAGCTGATGACATCAGCAACAGGATTATTCACTGTGAGGACTATTTAGCTACACCTTCACAGCTCTTTCCTTACTTAATTTTTTAAGCACTAGTAAAATAGCGAATGCATGATAAAGCAAAACTTTGCAACAAAGCTGCTATTTTTCCATATAGTTTCTCTTCTTCCATGGATGGATGAACATAGAAACTGCATCACTTTGCTAGAGGGCACAATTACGCTCACATGTCACCACACTGCTCCCTGTGAGTCTTCTAGTTCTGTCCCCCACTGCCAAAGACTGCTCTGTATTTTCTGCAGCTTACCTATTCTCTCTGGTTTTCAACAATGAGTATTAACGAGTATTCCACTTGCTGACTTTGTCCTAGCTCTTTTCAAGAACATTTAAAACTTCAAAGGCGTTCTTTGCTTGGCAAATAATGATTGAGTCAAATCTTCAACTACACAGAATCTGTTATGAACCTTTTAGAAAAGATATTTTTTCCAGAAATAAAACATCACTTTATTATTTTCATTAATGTATACAGAAATGGATCACTGTGAGTGAAACTGTCAAATAAAGTTCTAAAATGTTTCTAGTTATCCCTTGGCAGGGACTTAAGTACTACAAATGATCCATGCCAGAACAGAAACATAACCAAGTAGATACTCAAAGGAAACACATGCAATTGATGAGCACAAACCTCATCCTACAAGAGGTGTTTAATGTTTCAACAAAAAAATAGTATTTTTCAAGTACACATATTCGATAAAAACTTGAAGAGAAAATAATTAATTTGATTGCAAATTTAGAAGTAATTTTTAATGGATATCTATGCTTTGCATAATTTTAACTCACCAGTGACCTGCGTTTTCAAGTTAGTTTTGGTATTTACAAATTTTCCCAAAATAATTCTTATTAATTAGTGTTCCTCTTTCATCTCCCCATTTTTGTCCTTATAAGGCTTTCTATCCATGCCTCCCCTTTTTCCATATCCACTGATGAAAGGTTTTTTATGTAGAAATAGGAATCTCTTTGTGTAAGCCTGTTTATGTGTAGAAACAGCACAGTTATAACGTCAACAGATGCAGCACTCAACTTTGTGCCTGGGTACTACAACACCGCACAGAATTCCTGGACTATTGTAACTGAGACCTTAAACAAAACCCCATTTGTTTGAAAGTACAGTTTACATAATCAACATCTTGGTAACACTTTCATGTTTACAATTTATGGTCTCTTAAAAGACTACTGCAGTTATTTCATGAAGTATTATGCTCAGTATGTGAAGAGTTTGGCAGGCTTGCCTTTAAGGTGAATAACTTCACTAGTTTTGAAATTAAACTTTTGCCCTTGTCATGGAACCACACACCACTTGGTTATAATTTCGCTGAAAAGATTTGTAATTTGTGCACTTTTAAGATGCAACATTTAACAAGCTGGTCCAGAGAAACTACTGAAGCCTGATGCAGTAGAGATGAATATCCAATGATCTTTGAGTAAGTCTTCTAGTGTTATTCTAATACCCCACCATATTTGTAGCACTAGTTGTCCTCAGCTTCCAGTACATCTTTGATCACTCTGCATTTTGATGAACTGAAGCCCTATCCCAACTCATACCTGAGGCCACCCAACAATACTTTAAAAAGAAACCTGTAGAAATTCAATACTTCTACCTGCAAGTCTGTAGCCAGTTCAACACTTACTGGAGAAAAAATAGCACAAACTGTGGTTTTTTTTCAGATACGCCTTTCCTAAGGAAACTAGGCCAAAATTGTTTATTTGTATAAAGCACCCGTAAGTTGAAGAGGAAAGGACTTGTGATAAGGAATTAATTACATAAAATAAAATTTACAAGTGCCCTAAAACATTCCATTAGTGCTGAAATATTTCCATCGTAGCAATGCAAGTTTCTGGACACTACGTATGACTATACAGTTCAACATCAACTCTGTACATCAACACATATGTGCATGTGCATATTTCATGTATGCCTCTAACAGCCTCAATCATAAATCCAAAATAATTCTCAAAGCTAGATATTGAAATGATTTTCACAAATAACACTCAGTACAAAAAAAGCCTCCAGATACTAATTACTCTTACCCTTTTTTAAAATTTATTTACTCCACACCTATACACAAAATGCACAAATCTGAGGTAAACAGAATGAGGCAGAAATGTATTCAAGTACATTTCTACTATTGGTTTTATAAAATAAACATAAGGAAATAAAGGCAGCTTAAGGCTATCTAAATTTCCAAAAAAATTTTTAAAAAATCTGTTTTAGATTCCTTACAGTAGGATTGCATACCACTGCACTGAACACCTACACCACCTTGTGGAGAAAACCAGGAAAAAGTATTTTTACAAGTTCAAACTAAAACCAAACTGATTTAAAAACACATTAAAAGCATTTCTTTTTCAAAATTTAATTGCACTTAATGGAGTTTGGATATTACATAACATACAGATCATGAGCTACTGAAGAAAAAGCCAGGATTGCTGAATTAGCTATCTTTTCACGGTATCAAGATTTCAACTTTTAAAATATTTTAGAAATTACTGCTAAATAAACCTTCTAGAGAAAATCTTCCAAGTTGTTCTTTACTAAAACAAGTTTCAAATAAAACAGACAAAACAGACTTTGGATTAAGAGAGAATCTGGTAATAAGTTTAACAACAAACTGAGTGAAAAAATAGTTTTGGTAACAAAATCAGATTTATCCTTACCAGAACATCATGCACTAAAGCTTGGTATGTCCAAGTATGATGTAGAGGAGTTGCTAAATCTATGTTTCTGTCAACAAGGACTAACAGAGGCCTTTGGAAGCTGAAAAGATGACACTGTGTTAGTACTTCTTTAAACATGGTTAAAACATCCCAGTAACATCCTGAGTGGTATCAGCCACCTTCTACATCATATTTCAAGACAAAAGCAAAGCTTCCTACTGCTGAGCTTCTCCAGTCTTCCCCAAAGTCACTGGGGCTGATCACTATGATAAATTCCATGAATCAAATCTTAGTAATGACAAAAAGATTATTTTGTACTAAACGAAATTACCAATATATAAATATTGAGCAGAAGTCAAAACACTGAACAACAACTAGCTTTTTAGGTATTAACCAACACATTTTTGTGTGGATACACATTTGAGCTCCAGACAACTATTTCAGTGGGTAATATTTAAGCCCCATTGTGACCCTCAAATATAAAATCTCACTTCAAAGTGTTTTTAATTTCATTTCTCTCTTTGCTCGTATATAAAGTCCATAAAAATATAAACTATGAACTTCTGAGATGCACTGTGGTAATTTCATCAATACCCAATTTTGTGGTAAAAAAAATGCATTCATGCCTAAAGGTCTTGGGCTATGGCTACATGAAAAGTTTATAGCAAAGATAGGAAGACTGTGAGCTGACCGAACATTATTACAACTATTTCTCCTAAGCACATTATCCCTACAAACATGCCAGTTAAAGTGCATTTGAACAGAATAAAAGCATTTAAATTCCATACTCTGGATTTCCTTGTAGTAAATACATTCACTTAAATATATAATCCCGAGAGCCTTAGCCACCCGATTCTGAAAATCCAAACTAAGATCTGAAGCCATTCAACTCGTTAAAGTTTGCCATGTTCCCTTTACCTTGCATTTTAATTTTGAGGGCAATGATGCTACACTGTCAGGAAAACAAGCCACGCCTCTGAAGGAAAAGCAGTGCTTACAATTCAGTTACCATGAAAATAAAGAAACCGGTATTTCACAACTATTCTCTCTCCTTTCAATCTCATTCCTTTTGCCAACTTTGATGTTTTTGTGCCTTTTATCCAAGCTCTGATTTTAATTTGAGATAAAAATATGAAGACTGTTCTAGACCCAGTTAGCAGCTTATAAATTTCCTTCAGCTACAGTCTTGCCAATACATCTCCTTTTCATGTACAGTATAAACTCTCACAATACACCTTCCTAAGGCAGCCTGTGGAGTATTCAGCTATCTGGGGGCAACAGTATACAGGGATGCCACTGAGAACACATTATCAGATGCTCACAAGCATCCAGGAAGGATTCAAATGGCCATGATTTAACAGACCTTAATTATCCAGGTGGTAGTCCTTAAGCAGCCCTCCTCTGGTCAAGATAGGGATCAGCTGAGAAACACATGCTTTTGACATAACTAAACTGGTAACAGTGTTCACAAGCAAGAAAATGGGTCTTTCTTTCGTTTAAAGGACTAAGAGCTGCTAAGAGCTATGTTCAGACATCCAACTGCATTTCATAGTCCTGTAAACAGAGTGTATTTGCAGAAGTTTGGCTCTTGCTCTTTGGAGGCTGAACAAAATTAACTGGTTCGTAACATAATTTTTGACTTACTGTCCTAGAACTGCACACTTGATAATTATAAAAGTTTTACAATGGGTTATGCTGTGAGACTGGAAAACTCCCTTAGAATATATAAATTCTTTTAATATAGAATTTGAACCACATTCTTGTAAATACAGTTTTCAGTACAGTGGTGACTTACCCAGACAACCGAAATATGAAAAATAAAATTACTAACACAATACCTGAACTGGCCAGCTCCAAGTGTGTCACCTGTAAAAAGACTGTTTCTGGCATCTCTTAGATTCTCTCTGAGCTTCTTATCCAATTTCTGAGGGGGGGAAAAACAAAATCACTTTTAACAAACCAATGGTTTCCTAACCTCTTTACATGATCAACATTAGAAGATTTATTGTGCTGTTTCTGTAGTTTATAAATGTCTTCACTGCAGGAAGACTAGGTCCAGTGCACATGGGAAAGAAAGAAATCTCACATCCATTTCCTCCCTCCAGCGTTAATATCTATGTCCAGGACTACGCTGAAGATGTTTCCTTTATGTCTACTAATCTCCTCCCAGATAATTAGCACCCTTTCCCTAACCATGCAAGTAAAAAAAAATACCAGTGGGAGGCATCAAGAGGGAACCACAGCAGAAGCAGCAAATTGGGGTGTCTGACACTGTCACAGAATTATTTCATAAAAGTGAGATTATCCTCAATATGAGTGCATGCACACTGCATGCTTAGGTTTAACCAGTATTATAATTTCAATTGCAAAGAAGATGCGAAGAAGATGGAAGAAATTGTGACTCCTAAAGAAGACAGTTCTGTAGAGATTGTTAATTGTGATTTGGTTTGGTAATTTCATCCCTATTTGATGATCAGGTTCAATGCCAGTTTAATTTGATATACTAAAAATGTTTTGTATTTACAGGGTTTCCCAGTAAAATAGATTAAAAATTTCTTATTGATACTCACAGAGAAACACAGGCCTGACAGCCACTTTTTAAACTGTGTAGATGCAGCTTAATTATAATGCCTGTCAGAAAATCTTGATAAACTCTAGATTAGGAAGAATTATTTATGTTTAAGTTTGTCATTATCTGATTCCCTAACATTACAGTTTCTACAGAAGTTCCATGGAACTGAAATCAGAAAGGAAAATGGATGTATATCTTCTCCAGTTTTATTTCCTTCAAAAGGAAAAGGATACAATGACATCAGATCTCTGCCTGGCACTGAGAAAAGTAAAAGTGATGTTTGGAAGGTTTTAAAGCAATGATAGGTGTTTAGAAAAACAGTTCTTACCACTGCCACCATTTCAGCTGCAGTTCCTCTTGAGCATCTGATTATAGGAATAGCGCCTAATAAAAGATACATTCACTTCTACGTGCATTGTAATTTTCAGATTCTATATTACTTTACTTTTCATAAACAATTTTTACTAACATTCTGAGATTAAATACAAACTTAAATTAAATTTTTCTCTTGCAGTCTTTATCTATCTACACAAAATACTATAGAGAAATATTAAGTAAAGTTTTACAAAAGTAAGTGAATACCCCATACAACAATTTATGAGAAATACAGTGTATACTAGAAAGAAAGCTAATGTACCATGGAGGGGACAAACTATCTCATACAGATGCATTAAAGGTTATTTTCAAAAGGTTAGAAGTCCCTTGAACACAGTAACAAGTATTATACCACCACCATCACAACACATCTGTTACAACTCACTGCTACGTCCAGGACTATCCATCTATGGTAATGCTATTTTCAAAAGAACATTTTCCATTGGCTTTCAGGTTTCAAAACATTTAGCTACTGTTTCGCACTTATCTATACAAATATGAAAATTCCAAAACTACAGATTTTAGGTGACTGAGTAAAAGACATTCAATTTGTATCACATTAACACTTGAAAGAACTGAATAGGTCCAAGGGAATCTCTCTTGAACAGACTGCCCTATAGCAATTCCCAGCTCCCCTTGTAGGAAAGCTATCTCAGATCAATTTCAGTTACAACTTAAGTTAAATGTCATCACTATGAAAAATGTATCAGCTAAGCACCAAGGAAACTCACAATAAAATAAGTAACCTTAATATATCTTCCTATTCCTTTAGGAAGTTATTTCAGTTAGATCTTTGCAGAGTTTGTGTGAGGAGTTTTTTTCTTCTAATTCTGTGGTGTGTAGGGGGTTGGGTTTTTTTTGAGAATGACAAATCCAAACTCAAAGCACTATTTATCTTCATTGCAAACTAGGATTTTGTTAAAACAGTGAATCCAGACCTTTGCATTTCAGTATTCTTCTCCAATTAATACTGAAGACTAAGACTCAGCTCCCATGAAGGACAGCCTTTATTGTACTTTGCAGTGATATAAAGCAATAATTTGAGCAAGATCATTATCCCACCCTGTGAATTATTGAGATTTTGGTCACAGATCTAATTCTGCTTTTAATTTTCTATATTAAATCACTAGACTTCTAGTTATCTCATTGAATATGGAAAACATGCTAGAATTTGGAAACTTACCAAGTGTAACAAAAAAACAGAAGAGACTATCAACAATAGTGTCCATTATAGTTTCCATTTCTGTGTCTGTTATATCCGGTCGGTTAATGGCTAAAACAGTGTGAAAAAAAGAATGGGATTAAATAAGTTGATGCCACTTTAATAGTGAGAGAGAAATCAGGAAAAAATCCTCAAAAATTACCTGTGTAAAATAATTAATTACAGTATGCAGTTATCTATATTTAAAATTTCTAAATCCCACATCTTGTATGGAGATTCCTTTTTATTCTCATAAATTTACCATCAGTCTCTAAATTAGGGGTAATTCCCAAGTTATAAAACATTTTACTTGACGGATAAGAGAGATTTCCCTCCCACATTTACGTCAGAACAGAAGACATGCAGCAACGTTTCTCTAAGTAGCTAACCCTGACAAGAATATAACAGCCAACAGGAAACATCAAACCAAATCTTATCACAGATCTCAAGTCAAGCACCATCTCTGGATTCATGTCATAAATCCTATCTTTGTTTGTTTTAGTTTATCTCTAAAAATTTCTCACATAATTACCTGTCTTATCCTCTTTCTTCAAAAATTAATTCCAAAGCTCTAAACATTAAAAGCCTTCCATCCTAGATTTATGCATGGACAGCCATAACCATTCTCTGACTTTAAAGGTGCTTTTTTTTCCCCCAGCTTTTCTCCTCTAAGAACTTTAGAGACATGGATCACATTTCAGTGACTATACTTGGCAAGCCAAAGTTTTGACTAGGCTGACAGCAGCAATAGAAGTTTCAAGTTTCTGAAATATCAGCACCAAGAAAGGCAGACCATTCCCAATATCTGTATTTTTCTGTAATGACAGAGCTTTGAAATTCACTGGAGCTATCTTTCTGTAGTTATCTCCAACTAATGGTCTCCCAGTTTACAGGGGGGAAAGCCCCTTATTTTAACTCTCTTGCCTTTTCCAATTTTAAAATTCATTTCCCATCCTTTTATTATGTTTAAAGTACTCATTTCTGATGTTCCAGCAATCTGCACACTGTCAGCACCTTCTAATTTTGTCTACCATGCACATTTTGCGAGCACATTCCTTTTCTTGTACCACAGCAACCAACACAGATACTTAATATTACTGCTCTTAGATCAATCTTTGAGACACTTCATTAAGAATCTTTTGGTAAAATGTTCTACCATGTTTTCTGTACGTTTCTCTCTCTCTCCACTCAAACAAGCTTATGGGGAATGCATCTATTACAGAAAAGTAAGCATAGGTCTCCTACATTTTCCTGTTGTACTACAAAATTCAACCGAATTGTAAAGAATAGTAAAGAAGCATTTAAATAGCATGAAACAGGATATCTCAAATATCAACTTTATACCAATATTACTCATTTACTCTTCCTTCTACACAGCCTTAGAAAAACAGAATCAGAGAGAGCCTGAAGGATTAACTAGTTGGTCCTGCTTTCCAAAGATGAGTTAAACCCATGTAATTTCTGTACCTAAACCAATTCAAAGAGCTTCCCAGTCATGAAAATACCAAACGTTTACAGGTAATCTAATATTTCACTATTTTTAAAGTTAGAAAGTGCTCCTAGTATCTGATCAGAAACTTTCTTGTTGCAATTCAAACTCATCACTCCTTGTCCTTTACTAAACAGAGAAAATGTATTGTGTCCTTTCTGTCTAGGAAAGACTTTCACATAACTGAAGGATTTTATAATGCTTATTTGTCCTGACATTGCATCTCTGTAAAAGCAGTCATACAGCCAAGAAATCAGGAAACTGAAAATTAACCTGTTTTGTTATATTTGCTCTTAGTTCACCCATTCAGATACATTTGTGGCCACACACAGCAGTGCTGCTGCAAGAACAGCAGCTGTCTTTCATTACCCCCAGATTTACACTGACTTTTGTAGATGATAAACTGGCAGTCTCCTGCTAAGGTTACTCTCCACAGGCAAAAAAAGCCCACTCCTTCCTCACCTCTGCACTCCTACTGCCTGAGTCAGATCTAGAACTCACACAATGAGACAGATCAGCTACTGAGCTCTAATGGAAAACTCATCACTCTCTGTGGGAGATCAGATTTCTGTTCGATGAGCTTTCGGAAACAGCCCACTTCTACCTTGGTTTAAACATGGTGGCAAATTTCAGTGGCCCAAGAGAGGAAAACAAGCCAGATAGAAACTGATGGGTGCAAAACATTTTCAGTCATTTTAATTCAAATTCCTTATTAGCATAAGGAATCTTATGACCGTCAATTAAGTATCTTTATATACACAGGAACACATCACAAAACAATTATTATTAAAACTCTTCAAAATCAGGTTTTAGTAAAAAAAATAAAATCTGCTTTTCAAACAAAAATGCTCTTTGTTCTGCCAATGGAATCAATCCCCAGTGTGAGACACAACTCAGTCATTACGGATCCAGCTTTAAAGAAAGGTACTGACTTTGGGTATTGGGCAAGAGAGGAGAAAAATCTCACTGCAAATACTAGACATACAGAGACTTCTCATCTCTGGTCACTGGAGGGTATTCTATGCCATAAGAATTACCTGTGTGACACTGACTACACTAAAGCAATGAAGAGCTGCTGCAAAAATAGGACTATCTTGACTTCTGCTTCTTCCCTTGCATTGCATTTTTAACATCATACAAATGAGTTGGTATTTTCTAAGGAATGAATCAATTAAACACACACTGCAGCTCTGAAATTACCAGTTCTGATGTAAAAAGAGAGGAAGAGTAAAAATACAGCAGAGCAGCAAGACAACATACCCTGTAACATGCAGAGCAAGGGGCAGGAGTGGCGGAGTGGTAGTTCTCTGTACATTTAGCACATTGAGGGGTCAGAGGAGTACATGAAATCAGCACAATGGAGGGAGTAAAATCATGTGCACAATTATGACAACTAGTATGTATGTTGACTTGAGCTGCCATAGCACCAAGGTAACTGACCTAAGGCAGCCACTTGCTTCTCCTGCTAAGTTCCAAACCAAGTTGAACAGAAGTCTTGAGCAAAAAAAGAGTTCCAGGAGGCTGACTTCACTTGCAACTCTGAGACTTTATGAAGAAGCTGACATGCTTGGCTCACATGCTTGCAGAAGCAATCAGCATTGCTTATTGTGTAGAATGCCCTTTCCCACCCACAGTGACTATCTACAGGTGAAAACAATATGTAATTTTTCCAATATTATTCCTTGTATAAAAAGTGCTATTATCCATAAATGTCCATACCACAGTTTTGCTTTGTTATTTAAAAATACATATTTATTTTTCAGTATCACAATCACCATGTGATAAAGATGCTGAAATGAATATCTAAGAACTGCTTCTTTCATGACTTTACACATCTAACAGATTATCCTGAATTCTGAGCAGATCGAAGCAAAATGAAGTAATTGCTGGTTATTAGATACAACTTCAAAAGTCAATTTCAACTTCAGACATTCCAGTATAATTTTTATATAATTCTACTTACCACGATATGAAACAAGTTCTTTGTTTTGGTTACACAATACAAACATATCATCTTCTAAAGTAATAAAATTAAGATATTGATCGAACACCTAGAAATTAAAGAATAATGGTCAGAATAGCCCAGAGTGAAGCATAAAAAAACCCAAATGTGATTTACTGCTACCTTTTACAGAAGTACCTATTCAAAGAAATAAATGCAAGATATAATTTATGAATTAAAAAGCCTGTGTAAGGATTGAATGATTAACACAAAATATTAGAGCACTGAAAAATAAGAGAACTGTCCAGCTTCAACTCTTTTTGTGGACAAAGTTTTAGCAGCCAAGTATCACTGAAAAAACACATATGGAGGACATTTCAATATTATAGGTTCACTTTTTGTGAAGGACTACAATATAATCAGCACTGAGATCTCAGGCAGGAGAGAGGAAAGAGGGCAATATCTGAACAATAAGACATTACAGCTCACGAATTCTAACTTTTCTGTAACACACCTGTATATTCAGGGAAAAAAATTAAACTTCTCTATAGCATAAACTATTAATGAGACATTGCAGCCAAAGAACAGACTTAAGAAAGTTAGTTTACAGTGCTACACCAATTTCCTACTGCTGAGGACCTAAGGCTGAAACAATACTAGTAGTTTTCATTTTACTTCACAAGGGGTTCTTTCTCTCATGCCAGTAGTACTAAATAAAATGAGAAAAAGTGAGCGTATTTAAGTATATTACTCAATAATTTACAGGTATTGGTACAGCCATTCAACAAAGATAAAAGTAAATCCCTAACACATGCTTTTAAGTTATAAAGGTATAGGAGAGTACTCAGTAAAAGTGTGTACATATGAAATACTATTTCAAATGAGAATGGCACTCATACTGCTCTTTTTGTGTATTCTGGAGATAATACTGAAATATATATGCACTGGAAGCACTCATTCAGCTGCTGCAATCAGGAATACTCTGAAACCACTGCAGTTCCCCTCTTATCATTTAGCACAGAAGTCTTGCAGCACTTGGACTTTTGACAGCTGAAGTATGGTATTAAGCTGCATTACTGGGATGACTGTAGGTTCTGTTTTTTCCCCAGTATGCCTGAAAATCAGAATTTTAGTAACACCTGTAATGGTGTTAACATTAGGGACTGGGGGACTTACCTTAGCCACTTGAGTTACTGCATTAGCACCTATAGCAGCATTTGCAATATCTTCCAGTTTACTTCTTGAAATGGCAGAAATAAAATTTAAATAATAAGACTCATAAAGCTGGTTTCGAAGATCCTAAAAGAAAGGAAAATCTTCCTGAATAAGTACTAATACATTCTTGACTAATTAGAAGAAAAAACCATACTTTTACTATGTACTTTTACTACGTGATGTTACAGTCAACTCCCCACAAACTAAACCTTCAGAAGTGCTTAGGTGTCTGTTCATACAGCTCTGCACATGGTGTTTTGATTACATATCCAGATATAAACAACCTAACACAGAACTGCAAAAAACCAGGAAATGAGTTTTAAGCTAAAAGACAGCAATCACTATTCCTCACCTTACTGCTGACCAAAAATACACTTTACTTTTCTACTTCCTTTGGCAAAGATGTCAACCTTCCATCTCCTTCCCAGGAATGTGAAAAATTGAGGTTAGCCTAATCCAGTCTTTCCACTCAAAGCAGTATCAAACTGTGCAGGTGGCTCAGGATTGTGCGCAGTCAGGTTTTGAACCTCTCCAAGGATGGAGACTCCACCAACTCCCCAGGCAATCTGTTCCAGTGTTCAGCCACCCTTATTAAAATAGCTTTTTCTAATGTTAAATGGAATATTTGTACTCACTGCCTCTTATCTTTTCACTCCCAAAACTCTCTCTGAAACACACGAGACATGTTTACCCTTCTACTTGCTGGAAAATTGAAGTTTTGCATAATAATATTTTGGGTAATATTTTTCTGACAAATGTGTGCTAGAAACAGTCACACTCTGGTGAGTGCAGGATTACTTCACACACCCTGTTGTGTGGACTCTTGAAACATTACACATGCAAGTTACCTGGCACATTCTGTCAATATTTTCTTCTGTTGGCATTACAAAGTAAACAGCTGGAACATCTGGAATAGCATCCCGATCTGAATGCAAAAGCCTGACAGGAAGAAAAAAGACATCTCTAATGCGTTTTTTCTCAGGTACGTGTAAAATTATAAAAGTTAAAGAAATTATTTATTTGTACAGACAAAAGTAAATTCCTACAATCTCCTTCTATATTTAGCTAGAGCTTTAGCAAGAAAAGAAATCACATTTGTATATTTTTTGGCTGAATATATTAATAGATGTGTTCAAAGTTTATTCAAAGCTTGAGAAAAGGTTTTACAAATCTTCAAAAACAGATTATCCATTCAGAGGAAGCTAAATTACTGCATCCACGAAGTTCATATGTGAACTGTTGACATAGTAAAAAGACACTGTATTTCATTCTATTAAACTGCCTTTCCTGCTTGAAGGCAAGGTGTTAGATTCTTTTCTCACGTTTCTGCTGATGTGTCAGCAGGTTAAACTGTGTTTCCATTTCTACCTTCCACTTAGCAAAAGTTAATAAACTTGTAAAAAAATAAATATATGTTCAGTTTCTTCATGTCTATTAACACAGCTAAGGAATGACAATGGACTAGGTAAATGTAAACTGGGGAAAAGAAATTAGAAATCTCTTAAAGTAATACTTAAAGATTTCATATGTTGGACAGCAGACAAGTAAAATCTATGTGTAAAAAGATAAGCAAAGAACATACACAGTCCCATGAAACAGTTTGTGCTAATATAATTTTAACTTATATGATTTCAGAAGGATTTGAAGGGACAAATTCCAAAAGAAGACCTACTGGATAATTTTTATTTTTGAACGAGGCCCTCCTGTACTGAGCAAGAAATCCTACTGGAACTCTCTCTCCACTCCCTGATTCTGAATAATGCCATCTGATTTTAGGAACAAGTCAGTGTATAATCTTTATTTTAGCAGTTATTTATTCAATGATTTTTCACTGATTTGTTCATTATTTTGGGGAAAATTAAAAAATGCTCTTTTTAGAAAAGAATTCCCAATTTTTTAAAAGTACTTACAGATGCAAAGTGATCCCCATATCTCTCAGCTCTTTCACTGACAGCAAAGGTGAGATGATATCTTGGCCAAATCTGTCATAAATGAGAACCTGAAACAGATACACATCATCTTATAAAGTGCCATAAAAAGTGGATACTGTAGAATACAATGCATACAGGAATTCAGGTTTAGGGAACTATTACCCTAACTTCAAAAGTGCTTCAACATCTAAACATCTACCAATTTATAGTAAATCATTTATTTGTCATGGACTTCCATTTGTGCTTACAAATAAATAAAATATAAAAGAAAAACCAAAAAGAAACTCAGTGATAAAGGGGGAAAAAGAACCATCACTTCCATCTCCTGAAAAGTGTCTTGTCAAACAAGACTTTGCTGTCAGAAATTTGTTATGGATGTGCAGAGTTTTCCTGACTGCCTTTGGGAGAAAACAACAGGAAAATCAGAAGAGGAAATAGGAATTGGTGGAAAAACACAACAGATGAAGAGACAGAATATATGCTTTGTAGTAGCAAAAACTCCTCATGAACTACAAATTACATTTTAAAGGTAATACAGCTAGCTTGAGCTTCCTCAAGATATCAGTAGTTCTTCCATTTGTATGGGCTTCTTTCTGACTCAGGTAATTTTTCAGCAGTTCTGATCCTCAATTCTGTATATTTATAATGCAGGAAACATATTGTACCAGTTAATAACATAAGAAAGATGAACTTGATTTAGTTAAAACCTGCAAATCAGAACTTTTCTGAACAGTATAAAATTCTCCTGTTCCAGTTCCAAAAGCTCTTACCTTCCATACTGGTTCTCCTGTGCTGTTTTTAACAGGAGGAACATTAAAGTTCAGCATACGTTTCAAAGCCACTGGAAAACAAAGCCAAATAACGCTTTACTCTCTTTACACTTCAGCAACAGTGATTAAAGACTTCAGCAGGATTTTATTATACATTTCATTTGAACAGAAAACCACCACAAAATATAAATGCAATAAGTCACATTTTCATTATTTTTATGCAGCTTTGACTGAGAAGTGGCTCACATCAGCTAGAATTTATGGGCTCCAGAAGACACTGCAAAAGGAAAAGAAGCAAGTTCTAAAACATTAACTCTCCCTAGCTATACAGTCTATATTCTAACATGATTTGCCTTAAAAATAATTCCAGTATCCTCCTGAAGGTGCATTCTGTCCAGTGGGAACTAGTTTGTTTTATTCCCCAATCTGCTTTTCCTACCCCACAAGAACAACACTGTACACACCAAACAAAAAATACCTTTATGCCTGACTAAAATCAATATACAGTCTGAAAGATATTGAGAACGCATATGAAGAAATTGCTGGCTTAAGGGGTACAAAAAATATCCTTAGTTTGAAGCAGGAAAACTCTGTGAAAGAGGAATGAACTTCAATTTAACTTTCCATTCTACACACAAACCAAAGCAGATTGCTTTACCTACCTCTAATTTATAAATCTATTATGTAATGAATCCTTCCTCATCTATCTGATTAAACAACACAGCACGCACTGCTCTCCCATCTTTGACTAGCAGCAAATGACTATTTGTGCTATAGCGGCTATTCTCTTAAAACTCGTAACAAAATAGTCACAGAGTTTTGCAAAGAGGAAAAACTTGCAGAAATTAGAGCAATGGATACTACTCAGCTCATAAATGGAGAGCAGTAGAAACAATTAACTTCTGACTCTGCCTGAATGAACATACTCAGTGCAGGTCCTGAGATCTACAGCATCACAAGACATCTCAGGTTGGAGAGGACCTTGGAAGATCTCCAGTCCAACCTCCTGCCCAAGGAGGCTCAGCTCTGAGGCTAGGCCAGGCTGCTAAGGGCTTTATCCAGTCAAGTCCCAGGGATGGAGATGCCATAACCACACAGTGCAACCTGTGGCATTGATTGTCCTTATGGGGAAAAAGCTTTTCCTTATATCGAGTTTGAATGTCTTGTTTATGTTATGCAATTTATGCCTGTTGTGCTTCACCCTACTGCCATACACCACTACAAAGGGGCCCAGCTCCATCTTCTCAGTGCTGCCCACAGGCATTGGGGAGCTGCTGTAGGGCCCACCCTGAAGCCACCTGGAGAAAACTCCAGGCAGAACAAGCCTTAGTGCTACAGCCTCACCAGAGCCCCTGACCACCCTGGTAGTCCCTGCTGACTCCCTCCAGCCGATGGTCCACTGGGATCCCTTGCAGCAGAGCTGCTCTCCAGTCTGGCAACTCCCCACACTGTTGCCTGTACGTGCAAGGGCTCCTTCCTTTACAAGCGCAGGAGTTTACATGTGTCATTGTTAAATTTCATAAGACCTCTGCTGGCTCATTCCTCTTGCCCATCTAGGCGCCTCTAAATGGCAGCTCTGCTCTCAAGTAGAAGAGATTCCCCTAGTTTGCTGTCACCTGCACACTTAATCAGAGTACACTCTGACACGTCCTCCAGGTGACTGGTAAACATTTTAAACAGGAGAGGTCACAGAATACACTCATGCATTGCTCCAGTTGTTACCAGCCTCTAGGAAATTATGTCTGATTAATTACAACTATCTGAGCCTGGCTTTTTTAATGCAGCTAGTTGTTCATCCATCTAGTCCATGACATCCTAACTTGAATATAACACCAGTGTCAAAAGCCTTGCTAAAGTCAAGATAAATTACATACCCTGCTGTCCTGTTGCCTACAAATCCAGTCATTTTATCACTGAAGGCAATTAGGCAGGTCAGGCACAATTTAGCATACATATATTCATGTGTGCCTTTTCCTTCATGTGATTAGAAGCATTTTCCAATAGGATTCACTCAATGATTGACTTCAAAGTGACACTAAGGCCTGGAAGCATTTGTTGGTGAAGACTGAGGCAAAGGCAGCACTGGTTACCTCAGCCCTGTCTGTGTCTATAACTACTAAATGACCAGCTCCATTTAGCAAAGATTCAACGTTTTTTCCTTACATTTTTGCTACTAATGTTGCAGCAGAAGCACCTCTCTATTCTCTTTCATATGCTGCACAGCTCAACCTCAGTAGAACTCTGGCATTCCTAATACCATCATGGCCAGGCAGTGTTTCTGATGTCCTGCTTCCTCCTGTGTACTGCCCTTTCAAATGACATCACTAGCAGTGAAAGATGAAAGTGGGAAAATCCAAGCTAGCACTGAGTGCTGAGTCTTGCTGGACTCCAGCCTTCCACTTGTTTCACACTTTTTTCTTTTCTTCTTTTTTAAACACCACAAAGCAGCCCTGAAAGTTGATTACAGGCTGCCCCTGGATTCTTTGGCCCCTCACCACTGGTGACATCTTCAGCCATATGAGCAATTTTATATAAAGCTGTATGGTTATGTACTTTGGTACTACTGGAGCTGAAGCAGCTGCATTGCAGAGTTTATCATCTGAAGTAAAACTCGGCATAAGCTCTCTGGTAAGAAAGAGTAATCAGACTAGTAACGTGTTGTGACAATCATGTCAACATTCAGCAAATGTCTGAGTTTCTTTTTTTGTATTCATATTGCCATTTCATTTACATTAATGCTGGATGTTCTCTGGGGCAAGGATCAGGTTTTTACTGTGCTTGCACAATGATATGCTTTTGTTATGAAACCAATCCTGGTTATGAACCAGGATAAAGGTCACAAGAGATGGTGCACATATGTGGTAATACCATAAATAAATGATAAGAAACCTTTTCCTGAGTATCTTTTAGTTGTTGAATCTAGCTCCTTGGAAAAGACCCCCCTAACAGAAGACAACATGGATTCAGTTGTAAAGGCTGACTGAAATAATCGCGTAAGAATTGTTGGTGACATGGACAGTGGGACTGAGTGCACCTGCAGAAAGTCTGCCAATGACATCAAGCTGTGTATGGTTACAAAATCACAGAATCATTTAGGTTGGAAAAGACCTCCAAGATCAGTGAGTCCAACCTTCGACTGATCACTACCTTGTCAACCAGACCACAGCACCAAGTGTCATGTCCAGCTGAACACCTTCAGGGATGGTGACTCTACCACCTCCATGGGCAGTCCATTCCAATGTTTAACCCTTTCCATGAAGAAATTCCTCCTCAATAAGCTGGAAAGAAGGGAAGCCATCCAGAGGCACCTTGACAGGCTTGAGAGGGGGGCCTGTGCAACCTCAGGAAGTTCAGCAAGGTCAAGTGCAAGTTCCTGCAGCTAGGTCGGGGCAATCCCAAGCACAAATACAGGCTGGGCAGAGAACAGATTTACAGCAGCCTTGAGGAGGACCTGCGGGTGTTGGTGGACGAGAAGCTTGACATGACCTGGCAATGTGCACTCCCAGCCCAGAAAGCCGACTGTACTCTGGGCTGCATCCAAAGCAGCGTGGGCAGCAGGGAGAGGGAGGGGATTCTGCCCCTCTGCTCTGCTCTGGTGAGACCTCACCTGCAGTGCTGTGTCCACATCTGGGCCCAACACAAGAAGAACCTGAACCTGTTGGATTAAGTCCAGAAGAGGACCACCAAGACGATCAGAGGGCTGGAGTATCTCTCCTATGAGGAAAGGCTGAGAGAGCTGGGTTTGTTCAGCCTGGAGATGAGAAGGCTCCGGGGATACCTTACAGTGCCTTCCAGTACCTAAATGGAGTTACAAAAATCCTGGAGAGGGACTTTCCACAAGAGCAGGTAGTGATAGGACAAGGGGGAATGGCCTTAAACAGAGAGTAGGTTCAGATTAGATATAAGGTAAAAATTCCCCCCTCTGGAGGGGGTGAGGCTCTGAAACTGGCTGTACAAAGAAGCTGTGGATATCCCATACCTGGAAGTGTTCAAGGCCAGGCTGGATGGGGCTTTAAGCAACCTGATCCAGTGAAAGGTGCTCCTGCCCATAGCAAGCAGGGAGTTAGAACGAGATGATCTTCAAGGTCCCTTTTAACCCAAACCACTCTATGAACATGGTGAAACAGAATAGAAAAGAATAAAGCTGTACAGAGTATGAGGTCCAAGAAAATGGGCTTTATTAGAAGGATAGCAAAGAGAAGATAAGCAAAGGACTGCAGAGGAACATCAAATAGCACTATCAATGGTAGATGGCAGAGGAATGAGATTACAAAAAGTAGACTGGTACCAAAAAATGAAGCATACTAGTAAAATATTTAAGGTACACAAAGACTGTGACTGGGATTTTTAGGCAGATGATTCGAAACATTTCATGCTAACTAAATGCATCCAGAATCCTCTATACCACCAAAGATACCGCAGCTGTCAAGGAGAAAGTGACATGATTACAGCTCAACTACTGACTACAATTTTGGCAAGCGAGGGAAATACAGGACTACGGAGCTGACATCCCCTGTGCTTTAGGAGAATGTTCAAGGCTTTACAAAGCAGCATCAAGGCAGAGAAGAAGCAATTAAGGATTCTCAGCAATGTCTAAGAAGAGACAGAATAACAAACCCTTTACTCACAGAAATCCTCATGCACTATTAGTTTAGTTGTTAATATCGTATTATCAATTTCTTGAGGGTCAGTACACGCTCGGATGCCCCTGTATTGTCTTAACATGAGCATGGCAACAGCAGCTTTATTTTTGCTCCATTAAACGCTATTTCCCGTCGATCATCCCGACGGGCGGCAGGAAGCCGGAACGGCGGGCGTGCTTCCACGGCCGCGGGAGAAGGCACCGCTCGCGGCCCGGGCCCGGCCAAGTCCCGCCCCGGGGGCGCCTTCCACGCCTCGGCGGCACCGACGGCCAC